>WBMW01005529.1:365086-393572 GCA_013396635.1 Penelope pileata
AAAGATTGCATTAACAAACCTCACACCTCTCTGAACAGTGATGCTATTAATGAGTTAACTTCTGACATCTTTACTTATTCTGAGTCACTCCTATTCCAAATTACTCTCTGCCATATTCATGCAATAACAATTTTGCTTCAGTTAAGAATTGTGATTTGTCCTGAATAATCTTCTACCTGGGAATGTATAATCTGACTAACTCAGTTGAAAACAGTGAGGTTCATTTCAGATCTTTCAACATGTTTTTCCACTGTAACCTACAAGAATAATCAAACAAGTAGCTCATTCTGAACATCCATGTCAGGATGGAGTGTCGTAGGGCGGATTCTGGGACTAGCTGCCAAGTTGATCTTGAAGAATCACCTGTTCTATATATATAATATTTGATCTGGGACATGCCTGTCTCTGGAACTTGTTTTCTTCCTCTGCAGACTGTAGTCCAAAAAATAACTAGTTGCCTGTCTCCTAAACAGCTACTATGAGTGAGATTACTCCTGTTTCTAAAAGATCAAATGCTCCTCTCCAACATCTTTTCTGTTAGGCCAAGTAATATCTCTCCTCCATTCAGAGTGTCTATTGCATTGACTCCCATTGAATGCTCTCACCATACCCTTCCTACCATCTTCTGTCTGAGAAACTACATGCTTACTCAAGACTCATATTCAAGTGCTCTAACTTTAAGTCCTTCTAGGGTGTAAGATTGTACTCCTTATAATCATTTTTAAAAATGATTAATGGCAGGTTACTGAGATTACTTATAGCAGATTACTGAGGTTACTTGCCTCAGTAAAGCTTAGACAACCTTAACAAGTTCAGCTTAAGATCCACAGATGCACTATGTGCTATCATGATACTATTTACAATTTCTAGCTTGAGGGCTGATAGTGCCACCTGTGCAATAAATAAGAAAGAGAAATGGTGAAAATGTCACTATATACAAGAGATCTGCTGCTATTACAAAGACACCTCCCAGCTCTCAGCATTGTTCTAATTCTATATAGAATTAGACTTGCATCCTGGTAGCCTATGATCATGAAAGCAGGAAAGCAAAGCCACATTGTAACATACTTGGCTCTGGTGTATCTGTGCTGATGTACACTTAACAGATGTAAACATGGAGAAAATGCTGTTACGAAGGAATAATTCATTTGGGATATCTTTTCCTCATTTTTTTCCCATGTGTCTTACAGGGTTAAAGAGTTATCTCCTCTATTCTATATAATTTCCCTGTCCTGGAGTCAACAAGAGTACAATGTTGAATTACAAAGTTGAATGTATGCATGTTTTAGTTCCAGTCCTTCTCTATTCTTATTCATGTGTAGACCATTTGGGATAGCATGAGTAGGTCAGGCCAGTGACTCCATTTCACTGCCTCCCAGTGTCTTGAGTGTCATGAGTGTCTTATCAAAAAGAAGAGGAAGCAGGGGGAGAGAACCCCGTTTTCAGGTGACATAGTCCTCAAAATATCACTGTTCTTTTCACAAGTGAAGATGAAGATGAATACCCTCTGTGGACCACATTATCATAATTTCCTACTAGAAAACTGAATGTACAAAGAGATCCTTGAAACTCAATGTCCTCTGTGAATGAATTGATGAAGCAAGTACCTTACTGTGGCAAAAACATGTGTTGAGCTTTGAGTGTGAATGAAAGAAGATACCTAGATAATCTGGGAAAAACTAAATGCCATGATGTTGAAACTCTTATATGTTTTCAGATTGCAAACAAGACGCAACACACTGTATAATTAGCAATCACAGTGGCACCAGAATCAAGTAAAAAACCAAAAGAATGACTGTTTTAAAACAACCTTGCTTAATCATACTATGATCGCTCGAAGAATGATGAGACCTGTTATAAAATCATTACCAGAGCTGCCTTGGCCAGCACCTTAATTAGAGTTTATGTGAACTTGGGAATTTCAGTAAAGGTGACATTTGCATCAAAGGATTTTCCCTTTTGTTTTTCAATGTATGAACATTTAAGAGAATACAGATCACTTATGCTGGCATTAAGAGCTTTTCATTCTTCTCCAAGTTCCAGGTATCATTCATGCAAATTAATTCATACACCCATTAAAAAGCCTATTAATCTCTTTAATATCCAAGAGCCTAGTAACTTAATCATTCTTACCTTTTGCTATGTTATGCGAATTTGCAAGTTTTCTTGCTAGTAAACTACCGATTTTATGATTGAATTGAGGTAAGGTCTGTTTCCAGTGGAAAAGGCAAGGGTGACACAGATAAGTTAAATGATTTCCTTCTTAGGTTATTGATCTTTAATTTGAAGTTTACTTAAGTTCCAACATTGTTTTTCTCCTTCTTGCTGTAAATGCCATTTCTGACATTGCACATCTGAGGTAAGATTTTCCTACAATGTAACTGCTTTATAAGAAGTTTACTTTAAAAAAAAAAATGGTCATTAGAACAGAAGAAAAATAATCTCTTCAGTGGAAATATACTTCTACATATATTCTGATTGAAATAAATTGTTATTTTGATGAGAATTATTAGGTTGAAAAAGAAAAAATGTCCATTAAGAACAGATTATATTTGGAGAGACAAGCTAGTCAAATAAAGCATGAAAAAGAAAATTTTGAAAGATATTTACCATCCTAGATTTCTTCTCTGTCTTGTCTTTGCTTAGTTAAGCACTTTGTTTAGAATGACACACTACTTCCTGTATGTGAACAGCACAGCTCTGTTGCATAGAAGAGATTATTAGTGTCTCAGTAGATAAGGCCTCATTTTTTTTTGATTACTCAAATATAGTTTTAAGAATGTTTCTGAGGGCATGAAGTTTTAAAAATATTGACACAAATAAAGCATTGTTCTGTCAGGTTAAGTGATTGGTTTAATTCTCTGAGATTATGAAGGCTTTCTGATCTTGAATACATAATATTGCTGATGCTTTGCTTGGTATGGAGGATAACATTACTTGAAATGCTTAAAGAAATCTATAATGGGTTATACATACATTAAATTGTGATATACTGCTACAACACACAAGGGCTGCTCTGAAAGTAATGTCTCCTATTTTATTATGTTGGCCCACAGCATCAAAAGTGGTATGGCAGTAGAGGCTGAACCTTCCCACTAATATTCCGTTCCATTTTGTTGCCATGCAACAGATGGCAACAGAGGAGCAGTCTGACCAAATAGCGTCTGACATGGAAGTGCGGATGGAGCAAAGATGTGTCATTAAATTCCTATGTGGGGGAAAAATGGCACCCAATGACATTCAGCAACACTTGATGAATGTTTATGGAGACCAAACAGTGGATGTGAGCACAGTGAGGCAGTGCGTGGTGTGTTTCAGCAATGGCAACAGTGACAGTGGGTCACGTCTGCTGGTGCAGATTTTTGTAAGAGTAGTATGTAGACGCTTATTCATCACTGGCAAAAATGCATAGCTAATGGTGGTGACTACTTTGAAAAATAGATTTTTGTAGCTGAGAATTTTCTCTATCAAATAGTGTTATTGTGCTCTCTGCAATTTCCATGGAAATAAATAGTAAGCATTGCTTTTGGAGTGACCTACGTACCATAATACGAGCTTGCAGAAACTACATTTATTGTCACAGGAAGACTCATTTAAAATACCATCTCCTGACTCTTTTTTTAGTAGTTTATGGCAGAAGAAGATTGTTTTTCTCAGCAGTGTCTTCATAAGTGATATAGAAGATAACTTTAAGATGATGATAAACATCCTGCTCATGACCTATATGGAACATACTTCTTCTGTCCTCAGGGTTGTTTAATAACGCCATCAAAACCTTACAGTTTCCAAGAGGAGGTTGGTTAGGGATATCCAGACAGGCTAGTTTAATGCAGAAATGATGAGTGATTCATAATATTACAGGTTTACCCACTGAAATCAAATACCAGAAAGACAACTGAACGTGTCATTGGCGCTGCAAGGATAAAGACAAAATCCATCATGAAGTTAACCCTGAAGTCATGAAGTTATAGTATCTAAAACAGACTAAGAGGGAATATTTGCCTTTTCATGCTCCCCTAGCCAATGTCACTACTGGTAGTACTGCATGAATTGACTGATGATGGATTACACTATCATCACTGATAGCACAAGGCAGAAAACAATGGAGCATCAACCTGCATAAATAGCAGCCTAGGTAGACTTTTTTGGGGGGTTGGGGAGGTAGGAGGGCTATTTTCATAATCTCATTATTGTCATGTCCAAACGTTTATCCACAAAATATTCCTCTTTTCTCCTACACTCTTCCTTGCTCTCTCTCAAGAGAGAGAGGCACATAGTCATTTGGGAGCTTGAAAAATGGATGTAAAGAGGCACAGCAATTTGCCAAAGCTCAAACAGGATACTTGCAGTGGAACAAAGAATCATAGCCAGGTCTCCTTGGTGCCAGATTAGTGAAATAAACACTGGATTAGACATTCTTTTGCTATGTAACCATTTTCCATAAAGAAGTTTCAAGCAACTTACTTTCAGTGCTACAATCATTGCAGCATAAAAATTCAAAATCATTCAGCACGAGCAGTCATACTAAGTTACCTAGTAATAATATATATAAGACAAAACAGATATGTATATATATTTATATGTATATAAATATATATGTGCATATCTATGCACACAAGCAGAAGATAAGAAGTTATGTGTTTACTTTAAAAAAAAAAAGTACAAAATAAAAAAGTAAATAGGACTTTTGTGACAGTAATCCAAACAAATATACTCTTTACCATCACACAAGGAAATATTAATAAATAATAATTAATATTAATAAATATTTTGATGTAAATCCCTTTGTAACTTGAATAAGAATGTTTGATTCTTTTAATTAACCCTCAAACTAATTTATTTATGTGAATGAAATTTCTCTCAACCCAATAGCATAAAAAATCTTAAATTTTTTATTCTGAACTTTAGAGTATACCAATCTTTCAATGGGCAATTTCCTTCTCACTTTCCACCAACTATAAAAAGTTTATGACATATTTGATGTAACTAAATGTGGCAGAGACAAACATTTTGATTTACAGCAACTCCAATGCTGCTAATCTGTTCAGCGTAGTAACAGAGATTCCATGAAGGGAAAAAAAAACAAAAAAAAAACATGGCAGTAATCCAGAAAAGAAAATACAGGTAAAATTCTGTGTGGTAAAAACCTTCCATGAAATATTGTCTAAGCCACTGAAGTAAGTGTCATGCCTGACTAAATAAATGGGTAAATTATTTTTATTGTTTGTTTTCCAAAAGATCCTAAGATTGCAGTGAGACCATTACCTAACCAACTCCATTAGGGCTTCTTTAATCATAGCCTAAGAATGCGACTTAGAGTCCCTTGAAAGCAATATAAAGATTTCTTTGGGCTATAGATCTAGGTCACAATCTTAATACTACCTATGATTCCACTCCACTGTTGGTGACCACTTATTGCTGGTAATTTCCACATATCTTGACATCTATTGTCAATTTTTTTCATAACTCTTTGAAATATCTGTACCATGATAGATACACTTGTAAAGAAATTAGGGGTGAATGTTAACTTTTTGGTTGTCACCATGGCACTAACATTAAGCCCTTAAGATACACAGAGAAACAAAGGGAAACTTGAACTTTCTCATCAGCTTTTTTCCCTGTAACAATTCAAGAGAGAAAAATGTCACCACGGTTAATAGCATAACGTCTCTGAGTGGCCTGAAGCAAAAGCACCTGTCAAAATTCCAATCACAAAAAGAAAGGGTCACCAGAAGGACAAATGCTATATATAGTGGTATAGCAGTTCTTTGAAAATCAAGTTCAAATATGCTTCAATTCAGCTATTATATACAAATAAAGCCAAGGATTTTTTTTTAAAGCATGGAAATAATGAATATCACTATGGATATGAAGTTCATGTGACTTGAATTGAAAATCATTACACAGCAGGCAAGCTACATTACTAAGTGCCCAGTTGCAGTATTGAATTTGTGATTAAACATGAGTTAAACTGAAGAAAAAATGCTTGTGGAATTTAAAACTCTCATGGAAAGGAATTAGATTATTTTCCCACATGTTAAGGCCAACATAGCTAATGGATTTACTCTATTCTATTGTGAAATTAGAAAGACTCAAAGGGAATGAGATTTCAGCAATAAAAGTAGCATTTAAAAAAAAATCTTCTCCACAAAAATTCCATTTTGGCTGACTGTGAACAAAAGACACACACTTGCACATGCTCTCTCCCTCTTTCACAAACACACACACACACACACTATGATGGAGACCCTTACCCAGCAAAAGCTTAGAAAGGAATTTAGGGTGAAGACAGGATAGCCGGCACTGATCAGGCACAGGGCAGGGCACAGATAGAAGTACCAGCCACTATCCACTCACTCCTCTATTTTCCTACATTTATACCTCCCCTGGTCACCTAAATTCTTCCCATTGTGGGCCAGGGAGGAAATGGGGCAAAGTGACCTGGAGACAGGGGCATCTGCTCTGTCACAGATAGGCTTACCTGAGGTACAGATTCCAGCTCTTCCTCAGACTCTGTTAACTGATGAAGAACTGAAAAAATGAAGCAATTGTGTCAAGCACTTCTAGTACTTTCTTTTTCTTTTGCAGGGAAATTATTGAGATGTGTTTGGTTGAAGTGGTGGGTCAATCAGGAGCCAATTGTTGTTACAATATCTTTGAAAGGCTCTCAGATCAGAACTGAATAAAGACTGATATGAGGTTTCTTGCTTGCTTCTACTCTTCATTTACAGAGCATTTGGGAATGTTTTCAGAAGTTTTTAATCCAAACATTAACTAACTCTAAGTATTTAAACAGTGATTTCAGCTCTTGATCTAAAATAATTTTCTTCTACAGGAAATAATATTTCATGTTAAAAATTAATAATAGGACGAACTCAATACAAGATAAACTACATAGGAGTCATAAAGCAAAAAGAAAATTGTGTAATAGCAAGAATTTACTCTTAAAATCAAGCTCTGCAGACAAATTTTTGGTAAAGAATAACTCTGCTTTGCTGTGTGAGGGTACCAAGAGCAGGAGACTGCTGTTTCCCTTCCCTGAGGCTCTGCTGCCTCTGCTGCTCTGCTGCTAGGAAGGAGCCATGGGGACAAGGATGATGGCAGCCCTTCTCTTGGGGGTGGCATGTCAGCCCTGACCCTTGCCTGTGCTGCACTGCAGGCATCCTGCTGCCTGGCCTCATACTTCTGGTCTGGACCCCAACCACACAGCTGGCACACAAGTGGCACAGCTTCGCAGCTTGACCTCAGACCTGCCTTGTCACTAATGGCTTGTCTGGTGATTCAGGATCCTGGGTGGCCCCTGTCAGTACCTGCAGACCTGCCCAGTTCACTCGCTTGGGTGCTCACCCAGCAGCAGTGAGGCCACTGCCTGGCTGCCCTGTGATCCCACTCTTGCTGCAGACTTGCAATTCAGAGCTGTAGCACTGAGCCTTGTGCTTATGATACAAAGCTAAATTTCTGTCAAGAAAATCAAAATGATGGCCTCAGAATTTTCTTTTGTTTCAAGATTATTTGCAACCTTAATGGTAACAGTTTTTTTATATAATTGTATCTGATTACATTATATACACAACGTGCAATTGTACCTTTTCATGACACTCTTCCTTTAACTATGCATTATTTTTTTTTCTCCCCTGTAAAATGAGATGAAATAATTGAGGTAACATGCAAGCCCTCTGCATAGCATGAGAGACAGCCTTGTTACTAGAAAGTCTTTAAAGCTTTCTTTTCCTATTAATCTTGGTTTTATTTCTTGTCAGTCTTCTTTCTTGCATAGACTACACATAGAATAAGTTTATATGCACTGAAGTTGCCAAGCCAAAACAGTTGACTCTTCTCATAGTTCAGTGCATTAATCTGAAATTCCACCTGAGTATCTACTACTAGATTATTCAGCAGGAAGTATAAGGTACAAAGGCAGAAGGATATGCTTCATTTTGATCATTATTTGGAAGTTTGTGGGACTGTTTACAATCTATAAACTTAAGAATATTCTGAAATTTAGTGTGAGATTCTAAGTTGCATATGTGTATATTTAAATTTAATCACATAGGTAAGTCTTGGCATGATTTTTTGGGTGTTGGTATCTAGCCAAACATTAAAATGGGTGGAGGAGATCAAACAGTATCAAATAAAAATGGTTTCCAATTAATTTTTCCCATCTATATATTTCAATCGCAATATGGCATGTTATTTGCATTACAAGCACTTTATGATATTAAAATTAATATATTTATTTTCACAATTTATTGTCAGTCATATGTTGATAACATTTCACAGAATCACGGAATTGTAGGGGTTGGAAGAGATTTCTAGACATCATTGAATCCAATCCCCCTGCCAAAGCAGTTCCCTACAGCAGGCCGCACAGGTAAGTGTCCAGACGGGTGTTGAATATTTCCAGAGGAGACTCCACAGCCTCCTCGGGCAGCCTGTTCCAGTGCTCCATCACCCGCACCATGAAGAAGTTCTTACATATATTTGTGCAGAACTTCCTATGTTCCAATCTGCAGCCATTTCCCCTCTGTCACCACACACCACTGAAAAGAGTCTCTCCCCGTCCCTTTGCCTACCACACTTTAGATATTTATAGACATTGAGAAGATCCCCTCTCAGTCTTCACTTCTCAAGGCTGAACAGACCAAGGTCACTCAGCCTCTCCTCATGAGGTAGATGATCCAGGCCCTTTATCATCTTTGTGGCCCTCCACTGGACTATTTCCAGGAGGCTCCTGTCTTTTTTATACTGGGTACCCAGAACTGGACACAGTAGTCCAGGTGAGGCCTCGCCAGAACAGAGTAGAGTGGGAGGATCACCTCTCTTGACCTGCTGGCCACATTCTTTTTAATGCACGCCAGGATGCCATTGGCTTTCTTGGCCAACAGGGCACAGTGCTGGCTCATGGACAACCTGTTGTCCACCAGGATCCCCAGGTCCTTGTCCACAGAGCTCATCTCCAGCAAGTCATCCCCTAACCTGTACTGATGCATGCAGTTATTCCTCCCTAGGTGCAAGACTTTACACTTGCTTTTGTTAAGCCTCATCAGGTTCCTCTCTGCCCAACTCTCCAGCCTGTCCACATCTTGCTGAATGGCAGTGCAGCCTTCTGGTGTGTCAGCCACTCCCCCCAGCTTTGTGTCATCAACAAACTTGCTGAGGGTGGACACTATCCCTTTGCCACTATCCAGATTAACACTTTAATGCTAGTAAGAACAGAAGTTCCAATCCAGCTCATTATCCTGAAACACAGCGTCTTCAAAATTTAACACATCTGATTTGAGAAGAAAGTACTTTCCAAAGGGGTAACAGACACAGGTTACATGACGCTGCCATTGAATACTCTGTAAATGATATATGAGTTAATACCAAAAAACAGCAGTTGTGATTACTCTTCTTTTGAAATCATCTGAATATGCAGCCCCTAGAGAAGACATTAGAATAACTTAATGATGAAATGCACAGATAGCAGTGGTGAGGTCCAAGTATAAGTGGGAACATTAACTTTTTCTAATCCAATATAACAGACACTTTTGGCTATAGCTGTTACCTCCAGAGCCAGGAAGCCTGTGATATAACAACACCCAATTGTTGTATTGTATCACATTTGGCAATCACATTTTCTAGTTAGAGTTGCCAGTACTGATGTTTTTTCTACCCTATCTACATGTCATATTGGAATCTGATATCAGTGGGAAGTTCATAAGGGAGAATGCTACCTCCCTGTACAGAGGCAGAGACAAACTTATGCGCTATTACCAGTGCATTCCCTCTTCCTTCCTGTTGGTGAGGGGTAGAAAAAATCTTTATCGATTATGGCACACAAACACTGAGCTGTTGGTTGACAGTGTGACAGGCACCTTCTGTCAGAATTAGGGGTCAAGAAGGCAGTTCAGTTCACAGAATCACAGAATCACAGAATCACAGAATTGCAGGGGTTGGAAGGGACCTCGAGAGATCATCGAGTCCAACCTCCCTGCCAGAGCAGGCTCCTTTCAGTCCAGTGTGGCGGACTGAAGCTGATCTTCAGCACTTCTTTAAAGGTGAATGCCACAGATCAGGCATACAAGGGGTAGATCCCCAGGTGGCAGGTCACCCGATTCCCATAAATTTGACTGCACTTCACAAACTAACAGACCTCTTGCCACTGTGAGCAGTGATGGATTGAAAATTACCAAAATCAACTACTTCACAGCAAGGTGTTTTGTAGCACTCCACCTAAAAGAGTGTAATATCCACAGAAAAGAGGTAAAATATAGCCTATTTGTATATCTTCTTTTTCCTAAAACCCATTCTTTCCTTGCACACTCAGTAAATCCTATTGAGCCCACCTATATCCAGCTTTTGGCCGGGATAAGCAGATTGCACTGCAACTTCTTCCAAATACTGCCCTCCAGATGCTCTGGTTAGTTACTCCATTGCTGTCTTCCCTTCTCTTGGGGACTTTCTGAAGTAAGGTTTGGTCTTTTTAGCTCTGTGTTTTCAACTTTGGCTAAATAAATGTCTAACTCTGACCTGCATCTGAAAAAAAGAATTTTCCATGTCAACTGTCTAGCTGCTATTACGTCTCCAACTTGTGCACCTTTGTTTCTTATCTCACTGTATTTTCACTTTCTGTTTGCTTTCCTTTTCATACTATCCTCTGAATTCAATGTCAATAATAAAGATAGTATTAAATGTAAAATAAATTGATCTTAACAGCCATTTTTTTAAAAATGTCCTGTTTTTACAATTACTGTTTACATGTTTATAGCTACATTGTTTTCATACAAGGCTATGTTTTAATTACGTCTTCCTTAATCAAGCATTTATTATAGAATACAATGGTTAAAATTAAAGCAAATTGGACTGTCCCTTCTCTGTCCTCAGGAACTCTGTGTCTACAGACTCACACGGCCTGCAAGGGTGATCCCAAGTAGGACCAAAATGCGCTGTTCAGAGGCTGAATCAGTCTTTTTTTAGGGATTTTTCCTGAATTAATATTTTTGCTTTGTTTTGCAGTTTGTATTTCAGAATTCAAGGCAGCTTTTTTCTCATTTGGCGCTTTCACCTACTACAATGGGTTATCAACCAGGCAATTTTCTCACAATTCTGACTTCTCCATTCAATTAACTGTTGTCGTTTCTGAATTTTGTGTAGCCTATAATCTTCAGTCCATGTTGGGTTACTACATTGCTAACAGCAAAGAGGACACAAGTGGTAGCAGGGATATTCTTGACATCCCTAACCTGAAACCAAGAAATCGATTCTCATTTATCCTTCCTCAGACCTGCTCTTATGTCCAGTCAGAGCAGTCACCCCAGCCTACCATGGAAGTCCAACATCTCTGTTTTCACACCTGCTCTCCAGTTCCTCACCTCTGCAGTGTATTTATAAAGTCTTTATTCATATCTTTCCTTTACTCTATCCATACTTTTCTAAGCACCCTACAACTCCTTTCTCCTCCTCACAATATTAAAGTATAGGTTGCTATAAAAAAGTAATAGTCGCTCCAAAAGAAATGTATCCTGTTTATTTCCATGGAAACTAGATACAAAGAGCATAAGAATATTATCTGATAGAGCAAATTCTCCGCTACAAAACCTATTTTTCAGCAGAGTTACCACCATTAGCTACGCATTTTCACCAGTGATGAACAACCGTCTACATGCTACTCTCATAAAAATCTGCAATAGCAGAGGTGAACCACTGTCGCTGTCACCACTGCTGAAACACACCACCCACTGCCACTCTGTGCTCACATTCACTGTTTGGTCTCCATCAACATTCAACAAATGTTGATGAATGCCACTGGGTGTAATTTTTTCCACATGGAAGAATTCTAGTCCACAGACTAGAATTTGCTCCATCCGCACTTCCATGTCAGATGCCATTGTGCCAGACTGCTCCTCTACTGCCATCTGTCACACTGCAACAAAATGTAATGAAAACAACCAAAGCCCACAACAGAAATTGATCTGTGGTAATTTAATATTCATTTAAATCTGGAAAATCTTAAAGACCTTCATAGAAAACTGTAATCTTATGTTAGAAATTAATTGTGTACTTTAAAACATTAGTCTTTGAAACTGGTTTGTATTTTTTCCTAATACTTCATGTTTAGTTGTTGTTTGTTTAAGGCAATTTGTGACAGTATTAGAAAACACTTGTATGAGCAATACTTTAGGATACAACTATGTGGCTATAAATTCCTCTGAGATCTTCATCAATAACAGCTAACCTAGTTAGCTCTGTAAATCTTTCACACCATAAAATAAACCTCTTTCCTTCCTTCTCTGGCATTTTTGATTACAAAACTCAATTTCTGTTGAACAGACACTATTAAGTCCAGATTAGTTTGAAAATCTACTCTAAAAAAAAAATAACCTCAACTATTTTTTCCAAATCCAGTCTTTTCAAATTACTATACACAGAGTGGATTAGTGGCTTGTAAATATAGTGACTCAGCTGCCTTTTCTGTTTCTCCACCACTCTACATTATTGTCACACTCTCCTCTGACAGTCTCATCATGCACATTGGGTTTAGTAAGTGAATCTTGTCAAGTGAGTTTCAGTCATGCTTAAGGCTCAGAGGCTTGTTGCAGTCAGCATTCCTCTGGATTGCTCTGTCAGCACAAAATAGAAAACAGTGTGAGCTCTCACTTATGTTTTGAATCTGGGGCATTGGCTACCTCAGAAATACCAGAAATACCAACCTGATGCTCCAATGCTGCACACTTTAAAAAGGAAACGTTAGTTTTTCTAGTTTATCTTTTAACTTACACGTATGAGGGCTGCTCTGAAGTAAGCATATTTTATAACGTTGACACGCAATATCAGAGGCAGATGTTGGTGGTACAGCAGTAGAAGTTGAACCTTCCCACCAATATTCCATTCCATGTTGTTGCCATGCAACAGATGGCAGCAGAGGGGCAGTCTGATCAAATGGTATCTGACATGGAAGTGTGTGTGAAGCAAAGGTGCGGAATTGAATTCCTCTGTGTGGAAAAAATTGCACCCAGTAGCATTCATCAATGCTTGCTGAATATTTATGGAGACCAAACAGTGGATGTGAGCACAGTGAGGCAGTGGGTGATGCGTTTCAGCAGTGGTGACAGCGACATGAAAGACAAGCCATATTCCAGTTGGCCATGCAGATTTTTATGAGTGTGCCATGCAGGTTCTTCTTCATTGCTGCTGAAAATGCATAGCCAATTGTAGTGTCTATGTTGACAAACAGTGTTTTGTAGCTGAGAAATTGCTCTATTAAATAATGTTATTTTGATCTTTGTATCTCTTGTAGTTTCCAAGGAAATAAGCAGGAGGCATTACTTTTGGATCAGCCCTTGTATATGTAAGGTAAAAGACAAACTAGCAAAACTAACATTTCCTGTTTAGAATGTGCAGCATTTGACCATCAGGTTGGTATTTCTGAGGTAGCCAATGCCCCAGATTCAAAACATAAGTGTGAGCTTTTCTTCCATTTTTCATCACTTTTGCCATGACTTCTATTTTCAGAGGAAGAGAACAATCAATGAGAAATATCTCACCCCTGATTTGTTTCAGTTAGAGAGAGAAAGAGTAGCATCTATTTTATTGTGCTATATTACTTGCAGATCAAATTCAAAATAGAACTGTTTACTGAAATGTTTGGCTAGAAATTTGTTTTAAACTGAATGTACAACTAGTAGCAATTTTGCCAACTAAATACCTGCAGATACTGCTTGAAGAGTTTGACAAATATTTTAAAGATAGTTAAAATAATAGTACGCTTCAGATTCTCAAATTGAAATTGTCTCATTTAGACCATTCGGTAGCCAGAGAGCCCTTCTGAACCCAGCCTTTCATTTCTCACTCCACAGATGCTGTATTGCACATGTCAAGAGTTCTAGAGCATGGAGAATTTATTCCTGTCCTTTCTGCTTCATCTCCAGTGGTTTATGTTCCTCAAAGCAAACAGTAGAAGGAACTGATCCTGAATATAAATAACTTCCTGAAGCCTTAACTTCCGTTCTTGTGCACGGATCTATGACATGAAAGCCTGTCTCCAGATATTTACTGTTTTGTTTCTTTCACAGCATTATGTAAACAAATTTATTTGTATGGAAACGTGAACTTTTCTTTATTTAAAGCTTAATATTGTCCTCCTGCATGTTCCTTGCCGAAATGTTCCTCTTCAAATATGACAAGTGTCTGACAACACAAACAGAAGACTGTCTTATTGAGAGTTAATCAACATTCATTGAGGGGGAAAAAGTTGTCAGTAAAGACTCTGAGATGCCTTTTGTATGACTCCTAATTAAAGTTTGCACCCCTGTTGACAATTAAGATCAAGTTTCAAGAAGTGGCACTAATAAAAGGAGAAAGTAGGAGAGAGTTAAGCTCTGAAACTTTTTCAATATTTCTAGTAAAATATTTAATTTTAACTGAAAAATGCACTCAAAACAGTAGTAACAATTAAATTATACATTAATAATCACAGATCTTCACACATAAAACCTGATTCCCTAAGTGTTTCATGTGAACAGAAATAGCAACATCACCTACCTTGCTAGTCAAAACGGTCTGAATAACACTCTGAATGAACTCTTCATAGATGACATAAACTCCAAGTTTATTGCCAGTCAGAATCTGAAAAATTAATATTTTGCCCTTCTTTAAAGCCCACAAATACAGAACATGCATACTCACACACACATATATACACAGTTATTATGTATATACATGAGTATGTGTGAATATAACTGTGTATGTATTTCTTACTGAATTATAATGTTGCAATGGAAAAAGCGAGAATTTTTCACTGCAGCTTCTGCTTCTCTGTTTTATGAAAATTGATGAGGAATGGAGTGGCAGAGAGTGGGCAAAGGCAATCTAGCACAAGAACACTTAATTCACTCTTTAGCGACAGTTCCACTACACTAGGAAAGTTTGGGCTGATTCAGCTGAAACTGGCCAGTTTCCAAATGGACTGGCACAAACTTCTTTACAACATCACCTTTACCTACCTACCTGTGCTATCCCTTCTCCCTGAAAGCCAGACTATTCACAGCTGCCTCCTTCCCTTTGCTGGTGTCTCCACTGTTGACTCCAGAGTCACGTGGCCCTTGAAGGAATTAGCAGGCAGCTTTTCCCCTTCATTCTTTCTCACTCCTGTTAGGCTTGGCCAGCACCTTTCCAGTGACTCAGCAATGTTTTCATGGGCCTTGGTTGCACCATCAGATGAGAGGCTATCATAGGAGAGAAACTCCCTGAGGCTGTTTGAAAAGGCAAGACTAAAAGGCTGACAAATATTTTTCTGTAGAATGTTCTAGGCATGCAGGAAAATAAACCTCTGGCAAACTATTAGATGCTGCAAAAGTTTTTATTCTAGAAAATACATCTAATTACATTACTGACATGAAATCAATATTCATACCTTTAGGGTTTCTTCATCCTCTTTTTCAATATTTGAATTGAACAAAATGTGGGAAAACTAGAACACAGGAGCTAGTGTATTTGCCTATTACAATTGCTGTCATATCTATGTGACAACGTGAACTCAGGCTCAACTCCATACAAGCTTATTTCTAGCTGTAAAAAAAAGTGCAACTGATCCTCCATTACCCTGTGCATGGAGTCATTTTTAGCTGTTGGGAGACAGCTACAAATAGCTACAAATGGAAATAGCAGCAACATATGAATATATTGTCATTCAGTGGTGTTCAAGCCTTAGAGATGACCAAGATAAATAGCCAGCACCATGTTAATCTTCTCAAAGATCTTGGTCTCATGTCATGAAAAAGTCTTGCTTTCAAGTGATGAAGTTTATCCTGTAAATTAAATCTCTAAAGTAATGGAAGAAATAACCCATGACACTGGTGGGGGAAATTAAATTAGAGTCACTAATAGCAGGTCAACACTGTCTGAGCAGAGGTAATAGAAGTGACCACATGAATGATAAGCAAGCCTTCACTAGGCTGTGACATCTGTCTCCCGGAGACTGTGACAAACATTCATCTGTGTGGCAAGCAATTCACAATTCAGGCACTAACATGTTTATAGTGCAGCCTGACACTGCTGGAGCCAGGGCATGCCAGTCTCAGCAGAATGTTCTAATTCCATAATGAAGATCATTAAGACAAGTAAAAATCTTTAACTTCAGTCTCTCTGCTAGATCAATCTGCCACTGCTCTGGATAATCTGATTATTTATTTATTTATTGATTGATTGATCTGGAAAACATTTTCTGAACTAGTTCAACCCCCATTCCTCCCAATATAGCTACGTTACTATAACTCCATCCTATAGCAGTAAAATACAAAAGATGAGGAAGTAAAAAGGATAGATTCTATTTCAGAATTGTAAAGCTCCAGAGTATGTTTTTTCTAAAGACTTTAACATCACTGCAATAGCCATTGGCAAAATAGCAGGGTAAGATGTCAATTTAAAAAGGAATCTTGCATGTCATACAAAGAACATCTGAAATTCAGGGGCTGATTTATTTCCTAATACCTGAGCATCATCACTGACCTTTTGGAGTAAACATAACAATATAATAAATAGTATTTGGCCAGAAAAAACATGAGTTTCTATAAAATACTGGACTAGAGGGTAAGTTCATATTCTAACACTTCTTCCCTCTGCATTAAAAAAACATACTAACACACACTACTGTGATTACCAAATATCTTCAGCAGGAATTAAGAATAAAGAGTAGACAGGGAACAGGATAACAAATAGCAAAGTGCTCAGCAAAGTAAGCGTGTAAGTAAATAAATAAACCTTTCTGCATATGAGTTCCTGTTCAGATAAGAAAACAGGTTGAAGGAAATGCTTGTTTACATTATCCACAGGATATATGTGATCTTAACCTTTTAGTCATTATGTTAAAACAAACAGCATATTAAAATGGAAATTTCCCCAAAGTTTTGATTTGCAAAATGAAATAACAAACTTCATATTCCTTTCTTGTTCACGCTTCTTGTTTCCATTTCAGTGGTGATTAGGCTTACTCGGTATTAATGATCATTTGTAAATACTATCATGTGGTTTAAAAATCCAGAGGTATAACTAGAATGATAAAACATTTCTAAAAATGTCAGTACGAATTTTCTGGTGTTGCAGTAGACACGAGTGCTCAGAATTTGACATTTCCAAATAACATCCTGGCACAACAGTCAGTCTTCAGAGGCAGGACATCGATCTCTCCAGCTCTGCAACACACTTCCTCACATCTGAAACTTTCTACTTGTGGACATACCACATCCCTTTCCACACACAGAGGTCTGTCTGAAATAAATTCTATACTGGCATCAGATCCAGACCCCACTGACAGAAACAGCAGTCCTGGATAAATGATTAGTTGAAGATACACAAACAAAATGAAAATAAGACAAACACCTAGGGATGAATGGGTAGACAAAACAAGCAAGCAAACAAATAAAACCTAGTTAAGTAAAATCCTCCCAAATGTTACCTTTTGCATTCTTCATAAGCCGGATTTCAGAGCTTGATAATATACAGATTCATTTAATTTTGTTTTTCAAGTTTTAAGTATCAGTTCTAGAAGTTGTAAACATCATGTACAGTGTTTCCAGAGCAAAAATAAAACTATCTTACATCTATTTAAAAAAAAAAAGTCAGAAAGAAAGTTTTCAAATAAATAAAACTTTCAGGAGCGAATGATCAAAGACCAAGGAAAATTCTTTTGGAAAATTCTGGACATCAAAACTGAAATAGCATCACAATAAGGGGAAAAAATGAGAATTGAAAACCTCAAATTTTTTAGGAATTAATGTTCCAAAGGTAACTTTAACCTATCTCTGCTCTGACTGAAATCAAGTCATTTGCAACAACAACAAAAACACATCTCTAAAAACTGCAAAACTTATCCTTATTGCAAAAAGAATTTTTACAGTTTTCTAAATGTTTCAGTGAATTTTAAGGCATATTTAGATAGTCACTATCTCTCCATTAGAAATTGTCCTGGTTACGTTGTGGTAGTAGTTGGCTGCCAGAAAACTTACTACTGACTCATCCTTGTCATGGAGGCAGCAGATTAAAAGCCTGGAGATAAATATGCAGCCATGCCAGCCACAATTCACAGTCAGGACATAAATGAATCCAGCATGTTAAGGCCCTGAAGTCACTCTCAGGCCTGTCTGTCCCCACCCACCCCCTTGGGGCTCCCCATCCCTGCCCAGGGACCATCAGCCATCTGTGATACTCTACCTAATGGCCCTTGTCTGTCAAGAGACAAGGGCCTATATGAGAGCAGCTCGTCACAGGCCTGAAGAGTTTGCACAATTTTCCTCAGGAGTCCAATAGGAAAGATGAGTTGGTGGTCACAGCATAAAAAGGCATGAATAGTAGCTTGTTTAATCTCAGAATAAATAATGGTTATCTAGAAGGACAGACTACCTACTCAGACTCTCACACCTCTAACCTGTTTTTTGATGAACAGAAATAATCACAGAAAACAAACATTTAATCTCATTTATACTTACTTCTCATTAAGTTAAGGAGACAAAGAAAAGATTCATCCAGGGTGCAGTCAAAGCAGATGTGGTTCTAGTGCATAGTCAAGTGAAGGTTTTCATCAAAAAACCTGGCTGAGCAGAGAGTAGTAAATTGTAAAGATCACGTCCTTCTCTCCCTTGCATGAGAGAAGTTTGGTGTACAAATGCTGAAATGTCCTAAATCCCAAAGCCTATTCATTTTGGGAAAATAAAAGTTTTAATCACAAATCTGCCTACTGGGAGATGGCAAAGAAAAAATACATCACGTAAATAAAAGTAGTTGAAAGTAGTTTTCTCGTGCCTACTTTATCGCCTATATCCAACCTAAAACTGAAAATTGAGCAACAAAAGAAATAATTTTGGCATCCCTTGTATCATGTCTAGGCCACACTATCGCACCAGTGGCATACCCTCCATATAGCAATGATGTATTTCGAAATTGTTCTGCAAACCCACATCCTCAGAACAAAGCAATTTCACAGAAGTTAATAGTATTGTGGCTGGCCTAGGCTAGCCTAGAATCAGGTCCATATCTATATACATGCTTGTGTTTAGGCATATGTATATATATTTCTGCACATATTCATGACATGACATAGGTTTGTCTGTGTAGGCTTATAAATACATGCCTATACATATGTAAATAGATCAGATACAAAATATACCCAGCCATTACAGAGGCTTGAAAGCCTGCTCTCATGCACTAACACCAGACTATTCCCAATATTACTTTTATTTGCAACAGTTCTCTCACCTCCTAAAGACAATTAGGGAGGAAAAAGTTGCACATTAAGTGGTTCCATTATGAATTCATTTGCTAGGGTTTTTTTTATTAGCACAGAGAATGATGAATTAATCTGGTATTCAAGCAGCTCTCATTTCTGCCTCCAATAAGAGTTCCCTCATAATGCAACATTAGTTAAATGTACCATCACAATAAAAATCTAACCAAAAAAGACCCCATATGTTACCTTAAATAATGAGCCCTCAGAGAAGCTGAATTAGTACTATAAATTAGGAAATGTTGCATTATAGTAAGAATATATTATTCAGTTAGCATTGGTTCGCTGGAGCAACAGCCAAACTCAGTCATTCTGTCTCCTAATTTAATTGTATTAATAAAATAAAATAAAATAAAATAAAATAAAATAAAATAAAATAAAAATCAGTAATAAAACAACCTTCTCTAGAGCCCACATATCTTCTTCCATGTATCCCAGAGGAATAAAATTAAAAATCATGGATTCCAGCTTCACCATCAAAAGAATAAATGCCAGCCTGCTACTTATGTGTCACTAGGAAATTTCATTAATACACACCTACTCATGTGCCAAAGGCTTTAACAGAAATATTATGTAAGACAATTTTTAAGAACACTTCTAATCTGTCCAGCCATGAATTCTCCATTCAACATAACTCATCAGACATCAATCCTTCAGCTTGCTTTCTAACCATCTGACAATCCATAGACAAACCACCCTCTTACCCTTTTAACTGACACCTTCCTCTTGAGTATCATAACAAAATGTTTTAATTCAGAGAGATTAGATTAACTACACAAACCTCCCACATAACAAAAACGTTGTCTACAGTTCTTGTTTGTGGGAATGGCACACACAAAACGCTGTAGAAATTTGGATTGCCATTTCTCTCACTCATAAGCCAAGCCCTTCAAATTTTTTCTTGTTGTTCTTGACCATTCTCTGTTTTTCATGGTCATTTTTTTTCTTGTTTTTTTTTTTTTTGTTGTTAGTTTGTTTTTGAGAGAGAGATAAATTAAGCCATAAACACTGAAATTTTTGCCCAGATTTCAGGCTACATCTGTCAATTGGCTGGGCAGATAGGAACAGTGAATACTTTTCCCAATGTATGGTGATTTTGACAGACTTTTTCAATAGGAAAAAAAAAAAAAAAGAAGTTTAGCAAAGAGAATGAATGAAACTATGAATTTTTCATTTGACCCACAACTGCTCTCCCACAATGTGGCAACACTAGGCACAGAACAAGATCATCGATTACATCTATGCTAGTGAATTGAAAACATAGTTATGAGTTCCACTCTGCAGTTTTCTGTACTGCTGAATGATTAGCGCAGTTTTGGCCTGAGTCGATTGGTATTCTCTTTATGTCTGGGATATTTCTAGACTGTGAATCACTATTAACAAACCTGTCCATTCTGGAAAGGAATAAGAGAGTTTAGCTGCGTGAATGCAAACTCTGCCAGGACATGCAGCCTCAGGACGAGCAAATGATCTTGAGGCCATTTGATTTGTTTCCTGATCAAAAATGTAACTGAAAAATTACAGCAGTAGTATACATCTCCTAATAGATTGAATTGTTCAGGAATTTCCAGTGACATAATTAATATCTGCCTTAGAAAGCAAAATTCATTAAAAAAACTAGAAATTCGAGAAATTAGAAAATTAGAAATCAAGTTCATTAAAACCTAGATGTTTTGTAGGAACATTCCTATCAATTTCAGCAAATAAATAAGATCTAATCAAAATTAGAGACAAAAATGACATAAGCCACCAGAAAGATCAACAGTCCAGCTTATAGGCATGTGAGATAATGAAATTCAGGTTCCAGTTTTGAACAGTTTCTTGTGTCTTCCACTCATTCAGCCTGTACAACTATTTTGAACTAATAGCTATTCTGAGACAAAGCACTGTTGTTCTTCAATTTTTAATTTTTTTCTTTTTTTACTTGTTAAAGTTTAGGTTTCAGTCCTCAGAGAATGTATTTTTTAAATATTTCCTACACAGTTCTAATCATAAATTATGATTCTTTCATCTTTATCCATTCTCTTCTTTGATGCCTGCTAAACACTGACTCAATCATTTACACGTTCTTTTATAAACACTTGTGGATTAAGATCTCCTTCATCAGCACATAATTTTGATTTTTCACTTGATCCTGCAATAGGATCTAAGTACAACTTATAATCGGAGTCCACTGATGAACATGTCACATAACAAGAGGTAAAAAGCAAAACAAAACATAAAAACACTTAAGTAAACGTAAGCTATCTTCAGTTTCTTAAGGGCATCAGTAAATTCATTTTATCTTTAAAAAGATGGACAAAAAAGGGTATGACTCTGATCATAGGAGTTACACAAGGGCTCTAATGTTGGTCATTGGTAAATTCTGTAAAGCATATGCATGGATGCTCTGCTCCAAATAGATACTGTTTCAGTTATCGTGGGATCCAGGATACAGGCAGATGGCTTCAGCAGTTCAGGCACAGCCAATGCTGTATCACTGAACAGACACAAAAAGACACACCATTGAAATGATGCCAGTGCTTTGGTGAGGTTGTATGATGACTTGTACTACAATAAAACATTTCTAAATTTATAACAAGAGGGCTGAAAAAGGTAAAATGCTCAAGGTTGTATTGAAAAATGTTATTGTTGAGGTGTTAGCCTGTTTGTTGTATCCTTTTAGACTCTGCTTACTACCAGAATCTATAGTCATCTAATTTTTCCATCCCTGGATGTTTCAGGTACAGCTTTTGTGTTTAAGCAGGCCTCGGCAGAGATCCATGTTGTCGCCTTGTCCCAAAAAGTAGTCTCTTTACACTCACTCTGGACTGATGACCATTGATAATCACAATACTTCCTAGTCATTCCCATGCTACTGTCTCATCCTTCTATTATACAGCAGATTCAAGGGTTTTCTTCTAATTCGGTCACAGTTTCACAACACCTGAAATCTCACCAGTTTTCCTTGATGAAGTGTCAGAAGGTTCCTGCTCCACTTGCAAGTATATGAGGCTATGAAATGTGAATGAATGCAGGCCTTTTCACTACTTGGCATGTGTATGTGTCTTTCTTCTCTGTGCAATTTTTTCCTTTCTTCTTTTTTTCTTTTTCCTTTTTTCTTTTTTCTTTTTTTTTGGTGCAAAAGAGGAAGTTCACATCTGTTCTTTTTGTTCTCACGGTTTGATGCTCTGAACAGAAAAAATGAAAAAGGCTGAATTTAATGCTTCTGTACTAGAAGATTTAGCATGCTTTTCAGCCTGTCACTGAACTGATGAAAGGCAGCACAACTACACACTTTTCTCAACTGAGCTCAGATACGTTTTTTCACTGGAGTTCAAATCTCCTGCCAGCAGCTCACTGCAGTTTCAAATTATTCTCCTTCCGTATTCAGTTTCTACGTGTAGATTAGCCCATGCTCCTTCTTCCTGGCTGTAAATTTGTCAGTTTTAAAGATTTAATAGTTAGGTTGCAGTGGTGACAGCTCTATTTGTGGCACACCTCTGCTCCCACACTTGATGGAGTTTGGTGCTCAGCCGTAAAGTTCAACTTTCCAACACCTTATCAATCAGCCTCTCTGTGTGACCCCCTTCAGGAAAGATTTAAAGGACATAGTGCATATTCTTCACAATGAATATAATAATTGGAAGAAGAGTAGGCTTTGTTTTGTTCCTCTAATACATCAATACTTTCAAAGGATTGGTTGGCTTTTACATTAACTCACATATGGTACAAAAGGTGGAATTTGTGGAAAGAGAGAAAAAATTCTTACAGAAAATAGAACAAGTAATTTTTTGAGAATCCTTATGGCTTGTCTCTGCCTTAAAAATGTCCTGATTGTATAATGAAGCAACATCATTCTCTGTCCTTTTCCCTTTAGAACAACCCGTCGTGATCCCCTATGTGAAATTCAGAAATATTGAGCTTCTCTCTCAGTTTTGGTTTATGCCTTCTATTCCAAAAAACATGGGTGGGAAGGGGTAGGAAAGGACCACAGACTTACTGAGAGGTGGAATTCTTTCTCAAGAGCAGACAAAGATGTCTGACTTAACCATTTATCATACAGATTCTGTCTCTTTAGGTACAGTCCCATGAGCATGTTTAATTCAATTTACAACGTCCAGCTGACTGGGACCTGTTCTTAGATCATTTTTTGATCAGGAAATTCTAGAGTCAGGGAATGGTAATAAAAGAGTATTCTTAGTCTCCAAAAATTGAGACAAGGTATAGGGCAAACAGAAGCTGTAATTTTCTTCTTTACTGCCCTTTCTTGTTAAAGAGAAAACTGAGTTGAACAGTTTGAAAAGGAGGCAAAATCACCTTCTACGGTAGCAACTTTCAGACATATCAACTACTGCTGAAGAATACATAGCCACGTATTGAAATAAAGGATACATGACGAAACTGTCATTGCTAGGAGGAAGCTCTCAAACTGGAGTTAGAAGAAACACAGAATTTCAATCAAAACCACTTTACTGACTGTTCTTCCTATTTTTGTGCTTTTCACAGTCCTTATTAATCAAGAGTATATAACTCCAGTTTTAAAGGAAGCAAGGCAATCAGTTTTGCAGCTAAAATTACCGAAAGAGAGAAGAAAGTCAGAGAAGAAAAGTTAATAAAGCAAACGAGAGAATAAACAAACTTCTTTACATAACACACTAAACTCAGCCATTTTAACTCACTCTCTTGCCCATTTAATGTTCCTGCTTAACCTACTCTGCCACAGATATAATCTTTGGTCAAACTCCTGTGTGTTGCTGTGCATTCTTCTCCAAGTTTTTGTTTGTTTGTTTGTTTATCTGTCTGGTTTTGTTTCTTGTTTGTTTTGAATACAGCTTCTTTAATGACATTAAATCTTTAACAGCTGTTGGAAAAATTTTGTTCTAGTGACTTTGGTAGAAGAAAGGGGCACAAAGTCAGGTCCCAGCAACATTTAAAGGGTCAAAGCAAGTTACAGATACAAAAGTAAGCGCATCATTCAAAAGAAGAAACTAGAGGATCTGGAGAGAGACACAGAACAAGGAATTTGAGGGCAGCTTAGTTATGAATCAGCCATTTGTCTGAACAGTCACAACAGTTTGAGATCTCATGGTGGAGATTCAAGCACTTCTTCCAAAGAAGTGTGGTATCATAAATAGGTCACTCATACACAAGATATTTTTCCCATCTACTGCATTCCTGCAGTAGGGTTGCTCCAATTTCTAGGGAGAAATATATTACTAACCTAGAATAATTAATTTTTAAGAAGAATATGAAGACTAAAGACACAAAGGCACAGTGAGACACAAAGAGGACCCAAGGAGAAATCTTTAGCACATCTTGTCATATAGATTAGGTACAACTCTGTTTCATGTTGATGAATTACGTTCTTGGGGAATATCAGCCCAGTAAACCTCTTAAGCTTGAGCTCATCTGTGGCTATTTCATGTGTATGTTTTCTTTTTTTTTTTATTAAAAAAAAGGCAGGCAACTTGTGCGTTGTGCACGTCTACGCAGCACTGTGGAGATGTAGTGCAGAAAGATGTGTAACAGTCTGAATTGCATCTTCACTATAGCATTCTTCCATTCCACTCTGGTTGGTCCCTCAATTGCAAGCCTAACCCATGTATTTGAAATTTCAAATCTAGATTATTTTGTATATGAAAGTGAAAAACACGGAAGTTAGTGTGAGAGTGATGGGGCAGCAATAATTCTATAGCTGTAATTTCTGTACTAAAAATCATACAGTGGTTTTTTACATAATGGAGTCAATTCATTATTTTTTTACAGTAAAATTGGTTATGTTTGTATTTGCTTTATTTTCTGGGATTTTTTAGTATTTCTGCTCCCCTCCCATAAAGCAAACCACACCACCATTGTCTGACTGCTATGGGCAAAAGAAAGATTTAACAATAGTAAGTACAGTTTATTTGTAGATTTGAGCTCAGACCTGAAAGTAACACTGTTCAAATCAAAACAAACATTTTCCTTTTCCTTTTAACATAACCACAAGTGATACCGCACATCAACAACTCAGATAAAGGGAAGGAAAACTGCAAGCTCTGGGTGGTGCTGAATACCACCCCTTGTGAATAGAGGGTCACTAACATCAAGCAATTAATCAGTTTTCTCCTCATTGTTATGCACTTTGTGTTTATGAACTGTTCAGTCCTACAAACAACTCAGAGATAGTGAATGTATTAATAATCAATCATCAAAAGTCCCTAAGCTCTGCAGTTCTCCTTCAATGCATTCTGACACCATCACCTTGTTTCCCTGTCTCCATGAATCAATTCTGGCAGCAGTTCTCAGGCTTCACCCAGGTGACACAGCTGCTTGAGGTGCTGAACAGAATGGAAAAGAAAAATGTTTAGAAAAGGCAGATTGAAAGAGACCAAACTGAAAGGTCTAGGTTTATATTAAAACAAATTAAAATTCAAAATATAACGGAGTTGTGCAATTGTTCTAGCTGTTTTCCTAATAGAATAACTCTGCACAGGAGACACAGTTCTTCCTGGTGAGACCACAGACGAGAAACAAGCTTTTGGAAGAATGTGATCCATGAGGCTCAAAGCATCTTTTCATCTTCAACATGAGCCGGCAGTGTGCGCTTGCAGCCCAGAAGGCCAACCGCATCCTGGGCTGCATCAAGAGAAGTGTGGCCAGCAGGTCGAGGGAGGTGATTCTGCCCCTCTACTCTGCTCTCGTGAGACCTCACCTGGAGTATTGTGTCCAGTTCTGGGGCCCCCAACACAAGAAGGATGTGGAGCTGTTGGAGCGGGTCCAGAGGAGGGCCACGAGGATGATCAGAGGGCTGGAGCACCTCCCCTACGAGGACAGGCTGAGAGAGTTGGGACTCTTCAGCCTGGAGAAGAGAAGGCTGCGGGGGGACCTGATAGCAGCCTTCCAGTACCTGAAGGGGCCTACAGGAAAGCTGGGGAGGGGCTTTTTACAAGGATAGATAATGACAGAACAAGGGCTAATGGTTATAAACTGGAAGAGGGTAGATTTAGACTAGATATAAGGAAGAAATTCTTCCCTGTGAGGGTGGTGAGACACTGGAACAGGTTGCCCAGAGAAGTCGTTGATGCCCCCTCCCTGGAAGTATTCAAAGCCAGGCTGGATGGGGCTTTGGGCAACCTGGTCTAGTGGGAGGTGTCCTTGCCCATGGCAGGGGGGTTGGAACAAGATGATCTCTAAGGTCCCTTCCAACCTAAACCATTCCATGATTATATGATTCTATGATCTTTTCTTTACTTAAACTCAGCAAGAACAGTACTTTCTAGATTCTTATTTGTATGTCTTTTACACTGTGATCCTCATTTCTTTTTTATTATACTTTTCTCTATTTTGAATCAATAACACTGAATGTGTTGATGTTGAAAAACCTCTTCATGAATTTTGTTTCTTCATTATATAGCAGAAATACACAACGTAAAGCTCCTTTGAGCAGGATTCTGTCTTCATTTTCAGAGATATTAAATACATACACTTCAGCATCTCTGAACATCATGTCATTTATTACACTACAGGTCCTAGTGCAGTTATTCAATATGCTCATGTTGTGATGGAGACATCACAATACATTTATATTTTTGTTTTGTTTTGTTTTTCCTCATTCCTCACTATTCACTTTGTTTATGTGCACTCTGTCAATTTAACTTAGCCTTTTCTTTTGATGTTTTCAGCAAAGAAACTTTCATATGTTTTTATCACTCTCAACTTCTTTCACCATAGTCCTCTCTATTTCCCTCAAGTTGAACCGAGACACTTTCCATCTGCTATCATTCATGCACATAAGGACAAATTCACCTGTTGCAAGTACCATGCACTCATGAGAATATGCGAGAGGTCCAAATTCGCAGTGCACTGTGGCTGATATGACTTTGCTGCTTCTGCTACAAAGCCTTTGTGATTAATTAACAGCTTGTACTCTGCAGTATCTCTGTATATGGCTCAGTATTCTTCCAAATAAGTTTATCTCCTTGTAGTATTCTCTTACTTTTTTTCCAGCAAATATCTCTAACATTTTGACTGTGTGTTTCACTCTGAATCTGAGGAACTTTATCAGGAGAATATAAACATTCTCCTGGATGGACAAATCTAATGCAAAACTAGTTAAGTCACTATAGTTAAAATATTCTTAGAGTTCTTTTTCAGTCACATGCTGTCAGCCAAGAGGGCAACTATCACACACAGGTCCTTCACGGGTCCTGTAAGTAGTAGTGGGCAAAACAGTCTTAGGGAATTTGTAATTAATTTGATTTATTCCCAATTAATTTGTAATCACTGATTCAGGTAGTGAGACAAAGAAAACAAAAAATAAGCAAACTCTCAAAGAAACACCTTCTCAAGCTTAACTTAAGCCAAGCACCTTTCCTTGCTCCTTCTCAGTCTCAACATCCATTGTTTTTGCCATTACACTCCCTCCCTCCTGGTTGCTTCAGTGAGGCACAAGGCAGCACAGAAGGTTGGAGTGGCATATAAGGGTTTCTTTCTGCTGCTTTTCACTTCCTAGTGAGTTTCCTCTGCTCCTCCATCCTCTTTCGGGGTTTCCTCTGTGCTTCTCAGTGTCATTCTAGGGGTGTTCCTGTCCCACTGCGGGTTACCAATGGGCCACAGTCTTTTCAGACTGGAAGCGCCTTCAACAGCTCCTTCCAAGAGCATGCCCCTGGCCACGAGTTTCATCAGCAGTTCTCCTTCTGTGTGTGTGTCCCCAAGAGAGTCTTGTCATATTTCTCTCAATGCCTCTCTTCAAATATCTTCGTATGCCACCTCCCTTCCACAGCTGCTGCCCTTTCCTAAGTATGCTTGAGTAGATGCCCCATGCGCTCTGCTGGTTGGCTGAGTTTATGGCACAGTATGGGTTTTGGCATGTGAATTTTTTTATTTTTAAAATATATAATATCATAGACACATTTTGCATCCCCCTCCCTTTTTTTTTTTTTTTTAACTTTGTTGACATCAAAAATGCAGAAAGTCTCCACCAATAATAATATTATCTTATGGGTTAGCCATCAGAGCTTGCTCAAAGTACGATGCTGAATACATCCCTTTGTTTTCAAATTGCAGGCTGCAACATTCATTTCACAGATACTGTAGTTCTCTGCCTCTCCACGAAGTCTACATTTAGATCACTCTTATATATTAACATTTCCTGTGAAGATACCACATTTTGGTGTGAATAAGTGCTTTCTTAGTTATTTGCCCATTTAAGGTTTACTTGTTTAAATTTATCACATGAAAAAAAAAGGGGGGGGGGGGGAGCGG
>WBMW01005529.1:399289-455510 GCA_013396635.1 Penelope pileata
CTCCCTAATGTTTTTCTTCCTCAGAATCCAAGACTAAGATGTACTGTGAAAGTTTTTTTTTCCAAAGTCTAGATTTTTTTTTTTTTTATAGATTTTTACTATTTACAGAAATGAGCAGATGTTACTGCATCATCAAGCTTTCAGGATAAGCAATAAATCAATTTCTGACATTCCTGAGAATTTATACAAAGAAAAAAAACTGAAGTTAGACCCACCCATGATTTTGAGCTAACAATCTAGCCTGTAGGTAGCTCTGAGATTTCCTAGGACTTCCTCTCACAAAGGTTCCACTACTGTTTTTCAGTCACAACTCACATTGGATTCAATGCAAAGAAATTGAAAAGAAAAATCACACTAATAGGAACATAGTGATTTAAGATCATACCTTAAGCACCTTTGTCTTCTTGTAAACAGAACTGCATTGTTTTGTCCTTAATGTTGCGCTATGATTTACCTATCACATGCGTAGTATCTTTGCTGAATGTAATGCTTTCCATGTAAATAAAAAGGCAAGATACTTACTACAGGGAAATTACAATCTAAATTAAGCCTGTGAATGACAATCAGCTGTGTAATTCAGAGACAGAAAGAAGCAAAAGACAAGCAACACTGCTCTCCAGGGAGGCTTCATTATTAGTAATGAGTAAATCAGTAGTGCGTGCTTACTCTTAGCTCAATTAATTTATGATTAGTAATATAACAACAATATTATGGATAATGTAGAAAGTTTAGTGACAAAGCAGAAATACTTATAGCCAAGATAAAATATCTGAAACTCAGTAGCTTTCTCTAGCTCTTGACTTTGTTTAGAAAATATCCTGGTATCTATGAAACTTTGTCTTTGCTGGTATGGTGACTCAAATGAGACACTACCCTGCTCTTTTGACTGTAAGCATTGTTTTCATGGATGAGCAGATGCTGTCTACTGAAGCACCCACCCATTAAGGTGTAATGCTCTGAGTCAATTCAAGTCTTGGGTCCATAGGGTCTACAGCTGTCGCCCTATCACTGGGCACCTCAGATAATTTGGGCACGCATTTGTGCATGAGTCCTTCTGAAGATGTGGCTACTGGATTGATTTGCAGAGAGAGCATGTTGCTGATGGCTCTATCTCTGTTGGACCCAAATCTCTGCAACAGAGAAAGCTGATGAGTTCACAGCCAGTGTTCATCCATCTCACAGTTGGAAAACAAGCATCTAAACAAGTTCATCACACAGCTGCTTTGCTCTCCTGATGTTACACTAGAGTCACCTATTAGAGATGAAAATTCTGTCTTTCTAATAGTTGACATTTTTCTTTCTGATCTTTCAGCTTTTGTTCTTGCCAGACTACACTATTTAGTAGATTGGGTAATAAGAACAGTCCATTGAGTACAGCAATATAAAAACTATAAATCATTTGATAACATTAGGAGATTGCAGATGATCTCAGATATTTTTATAATAGCTTAGTGAAACTAGCTTTATTTCTGTACCTGTAATTTTTGCCCACATATGAAGCATTCTAAAAGAGGCAGAATTCAGAGCCACGGGGAAAGTAGCTTTTCCCATGAAAGGTTTTTGTGTAGTAGTAATTAAAATATATATTTAATCACTAGAACAAACTGATGAATCACAACATTAAAGAAATCTTCTAGTAAGGTCAACTGCATTATCCATACTTTTTGTAAGCAATGGGGACATTAAGATGAAATACTAAACTCTTAATAGCTAACAGGGAGAAAAAGGATATTTTAAAGCATGGCAACCAAAGCAGGTTGCTTTATATGTTGGTTTTGTGCTTTATTTTTTTTACATTGCAATTCAAAATGATATTAGTGTCTAATGCTGATAAAGCAGCAGAACTTTTTAGTTTATGCTGCTATCACTATGTTTCTCAGTTCTCAGCTTTGTCTGTGTGAACATACAGTAAAGTATCAAAAAGCTTTTATTGTCTGGGGACAGAGGCAATAAAAAGAAGTGCTTAAAATGAAACCATGATACAGGGTCATTAATTTTACGTTTGATTTTAAAACTAAAAGGAGATGATAGAAAGATAGGTAGATAATATTTATATGGTTTTTTTTTAAGAACCATAGATGCATATGAAGAATCTGAAGGGGATTGGTAATAGGTGGCATGGATTCACAAGAGAGAAGTAGTGCTTGACCAACCTGATAACCTTTCATGATGAGATGACTGGCTTGGTAGATGAGAGTAGTGGATATAGTCCAGCTTGAGTTCAACAAGGTTTTTGAAACCATTTCTGATAACATTCCCATAAAGAAGCTGATGAACGTGATCTGGATGGACAGATAGTGAAGTTGATTGAAAACTGGATAAACTGCTCAGGCCCAAAGCATGTTGATCATTGTCACAAAGTCCCTCCGGAGGCCAGTAACAAGTCATGTACCCCAGTGCTTAATACTGGGTTCAATATCATTAAACATCATCATCAATGATCTGTATGGTGGGACAGAACACACCTTCAGCAAGTTTAATAATGATACAAAACTGGGAGGAGCAGCTAACACAAGAGCTGCCATCCAGAGGGATCTCAACAAGTTAAAGAAATAGGCTGACAAGAGTTTTAAGCAGTTCAACAATGGAAAGTGAAAAGTCTGAGGAGGAACAACCCCAGGCACCAGGACATGCTGGGGGACATCCAGCTGGAAAGCAGCTCTGCAGAAAGTGTCCTGGAGAATGTGATGGATGCCAAGATGAGCATGAGCCAGCAGTGTGCCCTTGCCACAAAGAAAGCTAATGGTATCCAGGGTTGCATTAAGCAAAGTATCAACAGCAGGTTGAGAGGTGATCCTTCCCCTCTACTCAGCACTGGTGAGGCCATATGTAGAGTACTTGGAGTATTGTGTCCTGTTTTGGATCCACCAGTACGAGATACTGTTCCCTTACCACAATTTTCAAAGCTAGCTGTCCTTCCTGATGCTTAAAACCCAGCACAAAAAGATTCCCTTTTTTCTTACACTTAAATTTGTTGCATGGTTTTGATGAAGCTTTCAATAGCATTTCTTTCCAGCATTTTCTAAGATGTTGGACTGCCTCATTTTCAGGAATTGCAGCTTTTACTGCACATAACAAAGACAAAGGCAGTCACAAAGACAGTTAACAAAGGCAGTAATTAAAAATATACAGTTTAAAAATGGATTGTGCTAATAGTAACTCCTTTATCTTGTTTATAATTAAGAGAACAGAATGCAACCAGTATTTTCTCCAGAGGAAAATGGAAATCGTTGAAATAAAGTCAATCATTATTTTATCATCAACCAAAAAAATCAATAAAAATATATCATTTTTAATAACAGCAAAGGTTCACTGATATTGCATTGGTTGTATTGACAGCAACATATGCCATTATAGCCTCTTACATACAAGCAAAGAATCAATTTGATCATTTCATGCTAGGATATGAGCATTAACTATTTTAATTGCTTGAATTTCTACAGCAATACATGTTCCAGAGATAATTCAAGTAAATAACAGCACATTCTCCTCCACAAATAAAACTCAGCATTTAGACAAAAATCATTGCATCCCTCTTTTTGCCAATGCTAGTATTAAATTTAATGTGATGCTTTCAATATAAAAAATGAAAGTATTGCTCAAGTGGATATTAAATGATCCATATATGTAAAAATAAGAATTATGAAAAAAGCCTTATGCTATTACCTGATCTTTTTTTAAATAGTTAAACAATAATTCCAATAAACTATGTTAACTTTGTAATGTATACATGCATCATATTTGTAAAAGAACATCAAAACTAGAGTAAATATTTTTTGTTACAATGTTTAATAGAGGTGTTCATGTCTTAAGCAATGTAATTAAACATAAAGACATAATTAAAATATCTTTACTGATGCTCAGACAAATCCAATGGAATAATGAGAAGAAAAAGAATTACAGGAAGGATAATAAACACTGAGCTAAGGGTGATCTTAGTAAAATCACTTTTGAACTCACATGTTCTATGTGGTAGGAAAGAGCTTAAAGCTTTGATTAGACTAAGTGTTTAAGCACCCATCTAATTCCTTTGAAGCCAGTGGGAATTGAACATATGCTTCTCTAAAGCAAAACAGGCAAATACATGCACTTTGACAAGTTAGAGCCTGTATGGACACATTTCTGTTGATCCGTTAGAGCACTCCTGAGAGATGGCAGTGTGATGGAGACTCAGTCTGGAGAAGTTTTCTGCATTCAGGAGACAGCCTTAGGGTACTCATGTATACAGCCATTACAAGATTTACATACAGACGAGAGATTTGGGGGATGACACTAGTCTCCCAAGCTCAAGTACATGATTGATGTTATCTAATATTTAATTAAACACATCTGGACTCATCTATATCACATTGTACATCCTTCATTGTTTAAAAAGCCCATTGCACCCTATTGTCCACCCTAATTCTAGTGGATGGCGACTGCCGATGGGAGGGGGTTGAAGCTGGATGTCCTTTAAGGTCCTTTAAGGTCCCTTGCAACCTAAGCTGTTCTATGATTCTATGACTCTAACACAGATTGATCAGTAGCCTTGGCCTAGCAATATTAACAACACAGGGTAAACATATGAGATGTGGTTAAAGTCCCAACAGAGAAATAAGCAAGAAGCTAGTTTCCACACAATCACATGAAACTGTAAGATAACCATACAGTTATTTGATCGCTTCTTCTCTTAAGCGCAGGCACCAGCCTTGCACCTTATGCTGAGCATACTGATCTGTATTTCCACAGAATGGCAAAGTCACAGGAGATCACAGCACTCCAGCCTATTATGTCTTGACAGCTCCAGACTCACAGCTGCAGCAGTCCTATTTCTAGATCTAAACTCAGCCCGGAAATGAACAGGCACCAGCTTTTGGAAGACATTTATACCAGATGTGAACAGAACCTTTGGAGTAACTGTTTTGTCAGCAAGTCCATCTGCTGTTTGGTCTACTTCTGTTTGTCATATGCAACACCCCAAACATCAGCACAGCCTTCAAGCAGGAAAGTCAACTGTGCCAGAGTGCTGCTCAGGTATTCTGGTCCAGCATCTGCTGGGGAGGTTTGAAAATCATAAATGAGATTTATATATTCTTCAATTACATTTTGACCCTAAAAAATCACATTACAAGTATTTTACACCCTTAGAGCAGTTTTAAAAGCCCACAGCACAATACTCTCAGGTTTCAGAATTCTGGTATGTCTTTCAATGTATTACATTTGCATTATAATGTATGGATATTGGTAACGTAAAGATGACAGCATGCTTCTTGTTGAAGAGTGGAAAAGCTTGCTTGACCATTCCTTCACCCACACAGAAAACACCTGTAACCACAACACGCAGGCCACTGTAATGCATAAAAAATATAGAAATCTAAGAACTATACATAAATTTCCTTTTCTATCTCCGCCATTCAGCAATTCCTATCCAAGACGCAGTTCTGCCTCATCTTTTCATAATGGAAAAGAGAAAATATTACACAAGGTCCACATGATAACTACTTCCTATGACATCTGTTTGCCACTCTGCCATCACCCCATAGCACACAAAACAGTTGCACCATGACCAATAGTCACTCAGAGAATTCCATGTATTACTTCCCTTACCACTCCTCTGCGTAGTCAGGTGCCACTACCCTGTTTTATATCATTCCATCCTATTCCAGCATGTGAACCCTACCATGCAGTCCCACAAGAAGCTGCAGCTGGCTGCACCTAATGGCGCAGTTGGGAGAATATCGTTTGTATAGATGTTCACAGGTATTGATTTAAGCTAAAAGATAGATATTATCCAATGTTAGACCAAATTACTATTTTTGTTACTAAAGTTGCCAAAAAATTAAAAAAAAAAAAAAAAAAAAGCAAAAATGGTGTCTTTAAATTAAAGGGCTTTTAGGAAGGAATGGGCATTGAACTCACGTTCCAGCCTGTTTTTTTACAAGACTTTTTATTCTATTGAGAACGAAAAAGGCCATACTTCCTTCATGCCAATTGAGATTAATTGAAGTCCACATATGAAAAATACATGCACATAGACCATATGCACAAAGATTTTAATAGGTCAAACTCAATTTAGTCACAATCCTTTCAAATGCATTTAGATGTTCCATTCCTGGAATCATCTAAAATCATAATCATACAGGCTTTCTTGTGGCTTCCTTGATAGAGAAAGATAAGTTACATAAAACCAGAGATACCCTCCCTTAGCCTTTAATATAGCAGAGATTTAATTATACTAATATTTTAAAGAAAAATCTGCCATCATTGTCATCTCTTCTCATTTGAGGTTGCTGACAAATCAGTTCTTCTATTTCATGTCCAACGTATGCAATGCGGTCTATGTCTTGTCTCTGAAATGTGTACTTAAATTCAAACACCAGAGAAGATAACAATGTCATTAAGTTGGATTTGGGAATGAAGTACAGCTCTAGGAGTAGGTAACATTTCCGTCCCTTTCTCTGCCTCACCTTATTTAGGCAGTGGTCAACAGCTGCTGTCTGTTGTGAGCCCTTCCAGGACTTCATTCCATCAACTGCAGGATGAGATTTCTGTGCTTCTCCGGAAATACAGGACAGGATCCGGCAATGATATATGCTGTTGTCTTACAGATCAAGAGGTGGCAAATATTCCTTCTGATCCACTTTGTTTTTTAGGAGATGGGCCTATAAATCAATGCAGGCTACTTTAGGATTTATCTCAGCAGAAGCTTGCTGGCTGTCAAAGGGCTGGCAGCCTGTTAGTGGTTACTGTGAAAGAAGGAAGCCAAATTGCTGTATAACATAGGAATGGGGATGTAGGTGATTGCTGACTATAAGACAGGTGACTTTGGGGACTGGTGATATGTGATCTCCCTTCTGATAATCCTGGCCAGATTAGCAATTTGTTTATAGATGATATAGACTTCAGAGGACTGGAGATCTCCAGTGAATGAAAGGCCTACTGATATACAGAGGTTTCACTTTACAGTTTATATGCTTCCCAAATGCAAATTTCTGCCATTGACCTAGCTGAATGTGTTTTTCAGTCTTTTTCACTTTCAACGTTACTCCTTGGCCTGAAGGTAATTCTGCTGACCTTCTGGTACAGTCCTATAAGTGTAAGGTGTATTTATGTAAAGAAAAAGAAAATTAAAAACCTCACAAAAAAAGCAAAACTGTTTCCATAGCAATAATTATGAAAATAATGAAAATTAAGAAAACTGTGTTTTCCAGGCGTAGATCATCTTGCGCATCTAAGGCGCATTTATACATTCCTTCTTAAGAAATTGTACTATGGCAGATAGGGACGGTGACATCTGGCTAAGTTTATCTAATAGGATCCTGAGCCCCTAGATTCAACCCACTGACTTCTTTTCGGTTACACATCTCTAGCAATTAATTTTGAAGAGTCTCCAACTTTTAGGTACCAAAAGTTAGAGAAGATGAAGAAACTCCTCGGTGCTCTCTTCAAAATTCCCGAACAAAAGTCTTATTAGCTGAAGCATATGTCTGGAGAGTTGCACAACTTTTATATTATACAAGGTACTCTGGAGCATTGGATTGGAGTACTAACACCAGAACAAAACCTAGAGTCAAATAAAAGGTCAAGGGATCATTCCAACCCAATTCAATTTGAAATTAACTATTAAGATTCATTCCTTCTGGGGTCCAATCTGAACTGTTCCAGTTCTTCCATTTGCATCAAACTCTGCTGGGATTTCAATGATAGTACTATATCTGCTAGGACTTAATGGTTTAAGGATACCACAAATTATGTCACAATCTTCCTTATATTCTTGCAGAACAATGATGTGATAGCAGCCTCAAAGAACCAATTCTAATGTAAATCTCCAGACAAAACTACTATTCCAAGGTTCCTTAGCAGTTTAAAATATGGAATAGAGCCCACATTCAAAAGGATTATGGAATACAACAGAGATATGGTATGTGTCAAAAAAGATACATTAAAACAAAAAACATTAAAAATTCTGCTAGCACAACATTTTTGTCATTACACCCAAATAAGTTAGTCTGGTTATTGAGAGCTTGAAAGAAAAAAAGGAACAACAGCCAATCTTTCTAACATGACCTTTTGTTAGAGAAGTTAATTAAGGTAAAGAAATTCAAAATTATAGTCCTCCCTTCTTACATGCTGTAACAGAATAAGTGCTGAACTTATGTAAATCAAATTATTTTTAGTGGACATACAGACTAAAGTTAAGCCCAGCCTGACAAATTCTATATCATATTGTACATATAATGAAAAGAAGTAGGAATGAGATTGCAAGCACACTACTAATGCCGCTCAGAATGGATATGCAGACCATGCTATATAGCAAATCAATCTAAGATGCTAGAACAGTATGATAATTAGCTACAAATTAATGGCCAGTAAAGAATTAGGCATACAATAAGCCAACTTCTCAGCTATGCAAATTGTCACAAATGTAGGACCTGGCCTGCCCTATGCCTCATAAGTCATTGCAATTATAGACAGTAAGACTAGTAAGCAACATCCAAAATTTGTTTCATTTAACCCCTGACTAAAGGTGGGATCTTCTGTACCAGTGTCATTCTTCACAAAAGCTTGTCCAGTCTATTTTGGAAATCATCCTGAAACATGAATTCAGAATCTCAATGTTTAAGGTTGGAAGGAAATTCATCTGGACCTAGAGCAGGATGCCCAGGACCAGGTCCAGCCAGCTTCCGAAGATCAACGAGGAGGATATTCTACAGCATCTCCGGGCAACCTGCGCCATCACTCTGTCACCCATGCAATAAAGAAGTGTTTCATTACACTCAGATACAATCTCTTGCGTTCCAGTTTGTGTACAACACCTCTTGTCCTGGCACTGGGCAACGTTTAAAAGAGCCGAGCTCCATCCTCTTTGTGCCTTTCCTTCAGATGTTTGTAAACACTGATGAGATTCCCACCCCTCAGCCCCTCTTCTCAAGGCTGAACAAATCCAACTTTCTCAGACTCTACCCTCATAGGAGGGGTGTTCCAGTCCTATGTCGAGTTGTTTCCAGTACATCCAGATCTCTATTGCACTGGGAGGCCCAGACCTGGACACAGTGCTCCAGGTTTAGTCTCACCACTGCTGAGTAGAGGACAAAGATTACCTCTCTTGATCTTGGCTAATACAGCCAAGAACACCATTAACCTTCTTAGAAGCAAGGGTAGATTGCTGACTCATGATCAACTTGGTATCTAACAGGACTCCTAGGTCTTTTCCTGCAGAGCTGCTTTGCAGCAGTTGGCCCCCATCATGTCATCGTTGCTGAGATCATCCCATGCACAGAACTCTGCACTTCTCCTTGTTGAATTTTGTTAGATTTTGTCAGCCCACCTTTTCAGCCTGTCAATGTCCTTCCGGATGGTAGCACAGCCCTTTTTTGAGACAGACACTCCCTCTTGTTTCATGTCATGTGCAAATTTACTGAGGGTGCACTCTATCCCATTGTCTAAATCATTAATGAAGGTCGTAAACAGGACTGGACCCAGCACTGATCCCAAAAATCGATATTCCATATTGACCCCATACTGTCAAATTCCTATCAGCCTCCTTCTGTTTGTACAAGAATAAAAGTTTCGCTAGAAGTCTAATCCAAGTCTTCCCTCCTGAAATGAATTCCTCCTTTCATTCATTAAGGAAAAGATATTATGGCTTATGTCATAGTCCTCTTTCACATCTCCTTTTCAGTCTTCCTTTTTTGTGTAAATCAACCAAGATATTCCTGCCTTTCTCTATCAGCTGTGGTTTATCTGTTCTTTTCACATTCTCTTCCAGTCTCACTAAATTTTTTTACTCATAATGAAGAATTACTACGATTACAGAATGCAGAGTTATCTATGCATAGCAAAGTCTAAACTATCTTTAAAGGTATAGAGCTTTAGTTTACTATATTAAGCTATTTGACTGAGAAGATTCTCATACATTTTGATCAGAAATAAGCAGATAAAACTGTGCTTTGGCATCTGATATTGCTGTCAAAGAGCAAAATACATCCAAAAATGCCTAATCAATCTCACTGTAAGTGGGAGTTTAAGCACAGGAATGTGCATAAAATGACATCATTCTGATTTTTCCTCAAATAGGACAGAAGTCCTGTTATCCTCATTCTATGTTCTCATGTGCTTTGATACTCTGTTTCCTGAAGGGGTTAGTTACCTTATCATAGGCTTCAAAATTTTTTCAGACAGCACATCATCACATGTTGAACCTGGTGATGAATTTCAACAGGGTGAATTTCATCTTTGAACAAGACATTGAAATTCTGACCCCTGCTATTCAATAGAAAAGTAGAATCTTTCATGATCTGAGCCTGTTTTTTACTGTAAAAAAGTTTTTTTAATTTCCTTTTTTTTTTGTCTTTGCAGTATCACTGACATACGCCAATGCCTCCTATCAAAAACCTAATTTAGGAATTGATCAGCTGAATTTTCTTGTTTCTAGGCATAACTACTTTGTTTTTACACTCCCAACTGATGAAGTAATTCCTTCCTGCTTGAAACAAATTGAACAAGAACTGCTCTGTTCACGTTGTTGATCTTAGAAATGTACCTTGATAGTCATGTTTTGCTTTTGATAACTAGGCCACTGTGAAGGTTTTCTAGGAAGAAGGATTGAATGTCCAGGCAGCACCTCTCATGAAATCTCTTCTTCACAAACACCATTGTCCTGGTTTGACCTAGCAGACAGCTAAGTCCCACACAGTTGTTTGCTCACCCTCCCCCCTCCCAAGTGGGATGGGGGAGAGAATTAAGGAATAAATACAGTAGAACTTGTGGGCTGAGATAAAAGCTATTTACTAAGACAGCAGAGAGAATAAAAGAAATACCAGTACATATATATAAGAAACAATAAATAATACACAAAGCAAGGGACCAACAAGGGACCAACAACCGATACTCAACCGTGATGTGATGATGTGATGTGGTATGGAACAGCTCTTTGGTCAGTTTAGGTCAGCTGCCCTGGTCCTGTCCCCTCCCAATTCCCAGTTTCTTATGCCTTCTAACTGCTTCACTGAGGAACAAAATATGTCCTCGGCTGTGTTCAACACTGCCAGGTGTTAGCAGTTATTTCTCTTCTGGGAGCAAAACACAGCTTCATACCAGACACTGTGAGAGAAGTAACTTCTGTTAGAAACTAAGACAACCATTTATGGGAGCAGTTTTTTAGGCCNGGGGGAGAGAATTAAGGAATAAATACAGTAGAACTTGTGGGCTGAGATAAAAGCTATTTACTAAGACAGCAGAGAGAATAAAAGAAATACCAGTACATATATATAAGAAACAATAAATAATACACAAAGCAAGGGACCAACAAGGGACCAACAACCGATACTCAACCGGCCAGCAGACCCTCCCTCCAAGCAAGAGATTCCTCTTCCGTAAAAATCACATGATGTGATGTGGTATGGAACAGCTCTTTGGTCAGTTTAGGTCAGCTGCCCTGGTCCTGTCCCCTCCCAATTCCCAGTTTCTTATGCCTTCTAACTGCTTCACTGAGGAACAAAATATGTCCTTGGCTGTGTTCAACACTGCCAGGTGTTAGCAGTTATTTCTCTTCTGGGAGCAAAACACAGCTTCATACCAGACACTGTGAGAGAAGTAACTTCTGTTAGAAACTAAGACAACCATTTATGGGAGCAGTTTTTTAGGCCTGAACTCTTTGTTCTAATTCCCTGCTATTGTGCATTTAACTGCTGATTTTTCACTTCAATTATCACACAGCAACATGCATCTTAAGGTACCTTTAATAACTCCCATCAATCTTCCTGTATTGATTCAAGTAACTTCCAATATCATCCTAACCTCCAGCAATTAAAGCTAGGGTGAATACTTCAAAAGCAGTATCTCTCATGGCCTTTCAGCTAGCTCTGTCTGCACTGATCATCCTCCAGAGTACTGCAGAGCTTCATGCTCTCAGCGATATTAGCTCTGATTCTGAAAACAGTGAACATTTACTCAGGTTCAGTGCTGCGTTTATTCAATTTTCAGTTCACAGCGAGCCTGTGCAGTGTCAGCTCCACATGGACCCTCATTAAATGTTATAGCTGTGCTCTGTTTTATTTCTCTTTAACCATATTATCTTTCTAATTTATTCAAAAGGGTTTTGAACCTACCAGTTCTGAATGTTTCAGGTAGGAGATGTGGGACTAGAATGAAGTCAACTTACTGGTTAAAGTAAGATCTGTCCCTGTGATAAGATTTTGTTAATGGGGCAATACGAATGAAAGGAATCAATTCCCTCTTGCTGAAACTTCTTGCATCTGCAAAGACATTCTGGAAAAACAAACAGAAAAAAAAACAGGAGATTTATTTTTAGCATGGAAATTCAGGACAGTTTCTGACTATAACTAAACAGACCTTGAATTGTATTTCAGGAGTCACTTTCAAGACTGCAGAGATATTTAACTGTCAGATTAAGATTCAAGTTTAAAACTGAAACCTCCTCATAAAGGTCACACATTTCCAAAAATTACAGGTGAGAAAAGGTTTGTTAAGACAACTTACTATTTCTACCAACTCAGAAACATTGTCTGCAAAATATTGCTGGCTGCAGTGCCCCATCTACTTTACAAACCAGCTGCTGGAATTTCCACCACTGGAGACGAAGGAGAATAGAAGAGTGGAAGTTTTATTCTGTCATTCAACAAGAGGCATTTTTTGTGTAATTACATTTCAAACTTTTTTTTATCTTTTCATGGCAAATACGCTATTATAAAATCACTGTGGTGCAAACCCAAAATGGAAAGTAGCACCCAAAGTTGTGAAAAAGTGGGAAGTGACCAAGATAAATGCAGCAGAGCTGAACTGCTTCTAATTATGTAAGCCAAATGTTTACCCATAAGTTTGAGGGGAGTAGAGTAAAGGGTTAAAGTCCTGTTTCAGTCCACACCTGGTTTGCTTCAGGTTGCTGTAAGCACTGGGGAATCCCAAGCACCTGAGAAAGAGAGGAGAAAAGTTTAACTTCTCCGATTACTATTACAGGTTCATAGAGGAACAATCTTAGTTCTTGTCTCCTCCCTCAACAAGCCAGTATCATATCTTCTTTAAATTATTCCCATGAAACCCTCATGAAACATATTATAAAGTTTCAAAATGCATACTTTAGCCTGAATTTTCAGGGCATAGACTTAAATCTGGCTTCCTCTAAACTGAGCCTCTGTATGGTGAGAAGAACAGTAAAAACAGGAATGGGCTGGGATCTTGCCAGGCAAGTTCATTTGGCCCAGTATCTTAGGAATTTTATCACCTTCTCCAGTGTATGCATCTCTGCCAAAGAAGTGTACTGAAAACATTAGACCCTGTGTGATACTCCTCAGATGCAAGTCACTTGTGTTTGCTGTGTGGGATTATAGAGATTCACTAGTGGTCAATAGTGACAAATGACTTTGATGCTTCTATCAAAGCAAGCATGCCTTATCTGGTTCTCACTATAGATCACCTGCAGGCAGCAACTAATATTTGTGAAATTGCCGGCTCCATCATGTGTCCTCTAGACATCACTACAAGGGGCAAAACACTTCTGAGATTTGCCATGTTTTTAAGTTTATTTAAGTTTAAAAGCAAAAACACATCTGTTTTAAGAGCACTTTGAGATACAAAAGGCTGTACAATACTTCTGATGACTGTACCTGCACTGCCTAGATGTAAATGAAAAGACACATTGGTTCTTTATGATAAGAAAATTGAACAGGGTAAATAGAATATATTTTGTTATGCTGTCTGTTTTGCACATGAAGCAGCAAAATTGCTTCAGACAGATCCTTTAACATCCCAAGCAAAGTATCCAAGCATTTAACAACAAACACAAACAGAAATTTCACAAAGGCTTTGACTTACACAGCCAATGAGCAGTGATCTTCCACCAAGATAGTGCTCCTCCAAAGAGCAGCTGATCTCTGAGAGAAAGAGAGACACACACCACTCTCTGTCTGCCCCTTGAATGAGCCCAGCACAGCTCCACCCTGGGTCACCCCACCCTAGGTCCACCCCTTCCAGTCACATGGGGAGCACAGGTGCAAACAATTTGCCTGTGCTCCCCAGGCCAGCCACACGGCTTACTCCAGGTGCTCAGTCACAGATTCAGGCCCGACCTAGCATTTCTCCAATACTGTCAAAGCCAAACTAGCATTTTTCTGAGTTACCAGTGTTTTAGAATAATTGCAGTTAACAGATAGAGAGGTGGATGCTACACACAGCATCAAGCGTGATTCCAGTTTTTTTCATTAGCTTGCTATGCCTTTGTGAAATCACATTATTTTCTGGCTCAGTTTCTCTACAGTTAGCACTTCCCTACACAAGAATCAAGTTTGGAGGTATATCCATGCAAGCCATGATACAGATTTGGAACATTTGGAAGGAAATCACTACATGCACTTTCACAATGTTCCCCAATAAATCATCTGAATAATATCAATAGCAGATAGACAGTGTTATGAAAATACCATGTACCCATTACACAATATTAATTAATGAATATTTCTTGCAGATTTTTATGCAAGAGAAGTAGAATCATCGATTATTTTGTGAGAAATCCTTCTGCAAATATGTGCTTTAACAAGAGAAAGAGTACAGAATGCAATTATGGCTCTTGGTAAATATTCAGAAAGTACATTAGCTGCCATTTCTGTCTGGCATAACATTGTTAATGTAAAATCCTACAGGCAGGACATTTAGTAATTAATGTGTAACTGCAATTAATTAAGTGTGGAACTCACCTGAATAAATGTAATGTCAACAAATGCAAACGTACACATCCAAGTTAGTCGCACTAGACTCTGGTAGTCATAGCATCTTTAGGGTATGATCCATCCTACTACAAGGAGACCAGCCAAACTACATCAAAAAAGTAGGCTTTAAAGATTCCTTCCCAATTATCTATAATAGCTACAGAAGGAACTGTGATGACGAGTTGAAATGCAGACATTGAGACTATAGTTATCTAAGAGAGGTGAGTTGAAATCTCCATCAAAATTGAGAGTAAATACAAATAGGGATTTGATTCATGGTCCTACCAGAAAAGTATTGAATGATATTCAGTAATTTATGCACTGTTATACTCCTATTTCTTCATTTGCACTAAGATGATCGTGAGACTTATTCAGTAAGAGGACCTTTACAGTACTGAAGTGAGGGGAAATATTTAATCTCATGTAATAACCTTACAAGTCGCCAGGGTGAATGCCATTGCTGTTTCTTGTTTAAAAATGTCTGATTTAGTTTCAGCCAGGGAGATGCCAAAGACAAAATGCTTGCTATATTTATTTCTTATCAGATTGACTTTCCTCACTGAACATTTCCAGTTCAATCACAACAAATAAATTTCCTCTGAAAATATTAAAAATCATTACTATGAGTACCATAATATTACTTATCTTGTTCCTGCATTACTATATTTCTGTACCAGATAAGTATGGCTTTTTCATAGCATGTCTCCTTTCAGCATACCACAGGCTTAAAATAAAAGGCTGGATCTTAAGGCAATTTATAAATGTTAATGGTGATGTTGCATCATTTTTATCTCCTTCCAACAAAGTCTCCGAATTATATATTCGCCCAGTGACACAATGAAGTGCAGCAATAATGGGAGAACAGGGAGGTAGAGTCTCTTACCTGGCCTTGAGCCAGGCCTACGGCTGTCCTGTGATCTAAGTATGAAAAGCAAAGCATGCACTTTAGAATATGTAGTAATTGGAGCAGCAAGTGATTTGAATGCCAGTAATTAGTTTGTCATTGCTTAATTTAAGTACAAGAGAATACTTATTTAAGTATAACAGAATTTTAAATTATAAAAAATTTGTAGAACTCTATTAGAACCCATTACAATTGCAATAATAAGTACTCCTGCTTCTACAATTCTACAAGTTCTATGGTTTGCTCACAGTAAACAGCATTACTCATTTCATTTGGTATAAACTACCACATAAAATCTGAAACTGGCTGTATCTGAGAGGTGTGAGACTCAGAATACTCTCTATTTTGGCCATATGGTTGTCCTGGAAGACAAATTATCCAAACACTGAACTACACTGAAGAGCAACAGTGTCATTCTTAAGTCAACACAAAGGTTTGGTTGAGAGTAATTTGAAGATTCAGTGGAGCATCCAGTTATAACTCCTGAGCTTAAAGAGAAGATTGGCTGATTTTGAACTAATAAGCAAGCCTATAGGAAGAGTATTAGGGGGAAAAAAAATGTTGCAATGGCTTGAGGAGATGAATTAGTGTGCAAAATCACAGATTCAGATAGCATTTCCCCTACAGGTGACATAATGGGAAAATCTTTTTTAAGAGTGTATCGCGCTGACTTCATTAATAGTGATCCCATATCCATATTCCTTTTTTTCCACAGTCACCTTTTTAAGTGTGTTTTGAAGAGTGGCAAAACAATATCCAGACTTATGTTAATCTGTTTTTATATTACTGTTATTTTTACTGAATAAATTTTAGCTATGCTCACACTAGAAATAAAGTTAGATTTCCCCTACTCTCTGAGTTAAAAATACAATAGAGTGAAGCTGGAAAACAGTCCCATTTTATCCAGGCGTACAAACTGTAATCTGCACTCCTCTGAGAGCCATTCATCATATCTGTGCTTACGTACTCTGGTTTCCATTAGATGTTTCCGGAAATATGCAACACAACTGCCATACATAAAACACTATTGAATCGTTAAGAACAATAACAGGCTAACCAGGCAATAGCAGAACACAAATACCTTGTGCATCACAGAAATGAAATGGTGTGTATGGTCTAAGTAGGAGCATTAGGAGCTCAGTATTTGTTCTACTGCTTTGTATGAATTTTCTGACTTTTAAATACTAAGTCCAAGCCAAATTAGTTCACCTAATAATGATAGCTGTGCAATGACTGTACAATAGCCTAAAGGAGTTGACGTTTCTTCCATAAAGAGCAGCTCTGTGCCTCATTGTCAAAGATATAATAAGGGATGAGCTAGTCCCCAAAGAAAGTAATGACATTTTACGTATAGCTTTTAAGGAGATTTGGACAATTTCCAATATATATCAAAGACAGCAGAAAGATTGCCACTGACTTCAGCCCAGGCATTGAGTCAAGTCCTTTGGAAGGGGAATAGGGGAGACAAGACTTTTCATCTCTTGCTTCTTTACCACTTTGTTTTGCATACCTTGTCCTTGATAAGAAAACTTGGACTGGTAAAGCTTTGTGCACTTTACGTGTTCAGCAACCACCTGAACCATCTGAACTCCAAAGCCTAGAGTGGGTTTAAACCAGGAAATGAGAAGCTGTCTAATATTTAAGCTCATGCGATGTTGTCTCTCTAAAGATTTTAGGTTATTTAGTGTTAGTCCAGCTATAGTGGTGTTTGATCATTTTGGAACAAATAGTGTTGAGACATAGGCAAATTAAGGTTAGTATTACTAACCTTATTTACTTAGTATTACTGAAGTTGAAAAAAAATAGACAAAGCAGAGAAGCTCTTTATCAAGCCTTTACTTGGTCTCTATATCCAAACTCTGACTATTTTTTCCAGCATATTAGCTGACATAATAATAGTCTGCATTCATTGATTCTATCCCATTTTGTATATGCACTTTGATATAAATCTAAAAGCAAAACCCTAAAGCAAACTAGGTACTTCTTTATATCCTTGCAAAACTACTAGGAAAAAGAAAATCAGTTCTTACAGTACCTCAGAACCAGTTATTGGTTAGTGATAAATCCTTGTAGAGACTAGCTGTGTGAATGCAGTCGCTTAAAGGAAAACGGCATTCTCCTTCTATAGAGATTTTAGTATTTTCCAGTTTTAATAATTATATTTACATTGTAATAATTACAATGAGAAGCAGAAGTGCTTTCTTGAGCCGCAAATTCCAAACTCTTTGGAATAAAAAGAATCGAAACATGTTGCTCTCTCTAGTGAAAGAAAACTACATCTGAAGATAATTTAGACTCAGTATTTCATAATGCTGTTAACAAATCACATTGACATTTTAAGATACAATATTTTTATTTGGATGGGCATTTAAAAAATTCCTCTAATTTTATAATAAAAAATTGGAAAACATTTCTGATTTCTGTTATTGTAACACCTTATTTTCCTCTTTACCCAAATATAATTTTTGAAAAATTGCATAGATAGCTTCTTTAGACTACACAGAAAACATCTTCCAAGCTTTATATGGGGTAATAAAAATATTTAAAATCACAGAATCACAGAATTGTAGGGGTTGGAAGGGCCCTCGAGAGATCATTGAGTCCAACCCCCCTGCCAGAGCAGGTTCCCTACTGCAGGTTGCACAGGTAGGCATCCAGGCGGGTCTTGAATATCTCCAGGGAAGGAGACTCCACAACCTCCCTGGGCAGCCTGTTCCAGTGCTCCGTCACCCGCACCGTGAAGAAGTTCTTCCGCATGTTGGTGTGGAACTTCCTGTGCTCCATTTTAAGGCCATTGCCCCTTGTCCTGTCCCCACAGACCACTGAAAAGAGATTCCTCACCTCCATTAGCCTCCCGCACCTAAGATATTTATAAACATTGATCAGGTCCCCTCTCAGCCTTCTTTTCTCAAGGCTGAACAGACCCAGATTATTAAAATATTGTTAGCATTACAGATTTGTCAGCTCAGTAGCTACAACTGGAGGAAAAAAGAAGTCACTTAAGAGATTCTCAATTGGAAACACCTAACTAAACTCTTCAGGCTTATCTATAACACATTCTTCAAGCTTGTACTTAATATAGAAGAAAAAATGTTATTCATGTTTATTCAAGGACACTATGAAGGGCAACATACTGCACAGCCAGTTGAAGAATTCCAAAAACATTAAAGAGACAAGAAATGAGCAGCAATCATTTCCCTCAGCATGTTTCTTCTCTATATGCTAAGCACTTCGCTTTGAATGCAAAAGAGCTTAGAGGTGGGACTTCTGGATAGATACCAAAGGTTTTAAACCTTCTGATTAGAAGAGCTTTCGATTAAGTACTTCCATTACCTCCACTATGTGGCCTTTCATTTGTGTTTATTTTAAAGGGTTATTCTACTCTATGAATTGAAAATTAATTATCATCCAAGTGGTTTTTCAGGAAGATAATTTTTTTTATCAAAAGGTAGCTCATATTGAATGCTACAAAGAAAAACATGTAAAAGTAGTGGATTTGCTTGTATTTTTATGGACTGAACGTCTATATACAATTGTATATTTAAGCCGTATTCTAAATTGCAGTTAAAAATAAGAAAAAATAATAAGCAGTAAAATGAGAGTTTGAAATGAAAGACTGAGTTTAAAAGAAAAAATAATTAAAGGTTTATGGAAAATTTAAAAAGGAAAATTGCATTCCCAGTTCTATGTGAAGGTAAACTAAGTAATAGAAGGTATCTATTGAACTCATTGAACAGTAAATATAACCATTACAGAAACAGATTTCTTTAACATGTAGAAAACACTGTGAAAATTGTTCTTATTCTTTCAGCCATTTGTTCATAGGTTACAAAGTAAGAAAAATAGTTTAAAAAAACTTAGGCTAAAATAATCATAACTAGACCTTTTTTTTTTAATTTGAATATTTTATAGGTAAATACTTCACTCAGAAATAAAGCAACTGAATAAATAACTCAATCTGACCTCATATTCTCAATGGTTTTCATGCTTTTTGCTCAGATTTGTCTCTGTGAATAGAGTTGAAAGATCTTTTCTCCATTGTTCTACTCAGAACTGAAGTAGAAGTCTTGGACATACATCAGTTTCACTGTATTTTGGTCATAAAGGTGCCAGTTCTTGGTAACTCTCTCAGCAGTTTTCCTCAATATTATGTAATTAGGAAACACTTTTTGTCTTAGTGTGTTTAGAAAGTCATAGAAACTGAATGATGTTTTCCAAATAATTTACCCCACACAGCAACATGTATGTTTGTTCAAAATATCACCCTCCATTGTGATTCTTGTTGCATGGTATCCCTTCTTGTTGAAACACCTAGTAAAATTTGGGTCTATAGTTTCTTTTCTCTTAAGAGTTTTATGTTTTCCCTGGGCTACAAAAAATGAAGGAAGTTACTAATATTTTTCCTGTTACAAATGAAGAAACACTCCTTTATACTCATTAATGAAAGCTATTTGAAGAATTTCATGTTTAGATCGGAGCACACCTCCATTTGTCTTAACCTTTTTGCTGCAATGACCCATTCAGTTCCAGATCTTACAGTAAGTCACAGGCACAGATGCACACTGGGCTCAAAGGACAAGATAGTCTCTGGCTGGAATTTAAACTGCGGCAGCTGACACCCCTTACATGCTAAATTAAAGCATTTTACAGTGATGTTTCAAGCAGATCCAAGGCCAGAATGTGGCCCTGAGGAAGCAACAGTTTTGAGAACTGCAAGATGCCATCTGCAATTGCTTCCTTGTTCTAAAGACAGAGAGACGCTTTTTCCTTTTGTGCTCAACAATTCCCCGCAACTTCCTATTTTTGTGAAATTTATCATCATTAGATATATCAAACTCTGTTCACTCCATGCACCCCTTTCTTCTTTCCCCAGCCTCCTGTCTTATTTGCTGGAGGAGGCCTGCCAGCCCAGCTTATTCAATAGCCATCTCCGTGAGTCATAACACAGGAGCTCCAGATGGAAGACAGGGCAAACATCTCCCTCCAAAGTTATCACCATTTCAGTTCCCATCAATCAACCAGCAGCTGGGAGTGAAGAAGCGTTCGTTGCTTTGCACAGCTCCCTCTTGCCAAAGACTCAGCACATTTTCTTTTGCATCTAGTCCTTGGGGAAGGAAAAGACCAAAGCCTCTCACAGATTTCCCACATGATTATTCAGCCTACTACCTCTAAATATCAAGCCAACTTGCTGTACAAAGAAGATTTTGACTTAGCACTGTGACTTGGCATTTTCAATTCAGAGAGTGAAACCTTCTGGCTTCTCAACCCAAGCATGTGGTTTACAGGTGAGATCTCATCAGTTTTGCCTCCATCCAAAAGACAGAGGAACATTACATGCATTATTCTAGCGGCACAGTAGCAAGTGGTTGGCAACCCAAAGGCATGTCTGGGTTAGCATGTGGGAAGAAAGCACACTGAATAAATGTGATTGCTCATGCCCATTCTGCAGTTGGTAGTAGTTGTAGGAGTTGGCTGGTGAATGGTGATAATGGCGAGAACTGAGTTTCTGCTCTGTAGTAGCAGACGTGGCAGGAGGTGGCTGTTCCTTGAGCCAAGACAAAAATTGAGAGTGAACAGTTGGAGCATGCTGGCAGCAGAGTTTTGGCACAAAGCTGCACAGCAAATGTTACATGGTGCCAGCGTGACCTGCTGAGTGGTGATCTCTGCCATCACCTGCATGTGCACATGGCTGCAGCAGCCATTGCCTTGGAGGATGCAAAAGAAACAGAGCTGTGTGAAAAAACACTGCATAGCCTGCGTAGTGTCTTCTAATCAGTTACAAACACCAGCAGTAAATACCAGATAACACTTCTAAAGTCATTGCTCAGAATTACGACTGCCAGATACAGCTCTTCATTTCCATTGAATTAAGAGCCCCCCCCTCCCGCCCCTGCATAAGGATACTTGCTCCTACAGGAGATCATGAGCCTGCCTCAGTGGGAGTGGAGACATGGTCTAAAGGTGAATGATGACTACAGATCTCAGGAATTACATTCAGTGCCCAAAATATTCCTTTCTCCACTGCGTCCAGATATGGAAGACTGAAGTCTCATTTTGGGGGACTTTTTTTAAAGCTTTAACCCAGGCATTTCTGCTACACGTTCAATAACAAGAGGGAGATGAAACAAATCTACACCACACATGGTATTTCTATTTCAGGGGCCTCTGATGAAAATTCAGTCAAAGGAATAGTTCTGATTGTTACCCTTGGCCAGCTATGCATTGGTGCTATTTTCTGTGCTGCCAAGGCAAGAGTGGGCATGATCACTTTGCATCATTTCAAATGTATTCATCTGTTAAAAACTTCACTCAAAGACTACCAGCATTGTATATCTGGGGAAAAGGGAATAGCGAGAAGGCTGAAAGAAAATCATGCACTGCAGGACAGAGCAGAGCAAAAAAATCAGCCCAAGAGGGAAAAAGCTGTAACGACAAATTCAGCAGGGAAATGAAATAGCACTATGCACAAATTATATATAGAAAGAAAAAGAGAAGAAGGAAATCTGCTTCTGTAGGCTAGCCTTTTGTGAGCATTACTTTTATCCACAGCTTCTATATAGGTAGCAGACTTTGCTTTTGCAGAAAGCCATGCATTAGGAAAAGAGAATTTGAATCACCTATGGGGAAAAAGAGAAAGGCCATAGGGCTAAATCATAGGAGTCAAAGATTTAAAAAATTGAACTAAAGGTACAAAGCCAAAAAGTACAGTGACAAATTCATAAATTCTGCATAGTTGCTCAATTCAACATAAGACATTGTTCAGTGTCTCTAGTCCTAGGAGATGTTTTATTCACCTGAAAATCTGTCTTCAGTCTGTCCAAAATAATATTTTACTTTTGAGATAGAGGGATGTCATTAAATAGAGGGCGTCTGACATTGCCGTAGGGCTTCCCAATTGTAAAAAATGCTCTATTGAATGAGGGAATTTGGCACCCTTGTATTGTTACTGTCAACTGAAGTTAAATAAAAAATATATTTTCTTTGCACCTTTTGTACTTAGAAGTCTCCAGGGAAATCAGGTAGATCACAACTGAGCTAAGATTCCAAATTGTCAATCAGAAGCAGAAGGGGTTTTCAACGTTTTAAGTAGGTCAAGTGGATTACTCCCAGTTTTAACCAAAGGAGAGGAACTTCAAGAAAATCCAGCCAAACTCCAACTCTCACAGCATCCCTGACAGGTCACTTACAGCCTATTGAAAAGACTCCCTAAGATTGTAATAACCCCTCCTCCACCACAATCTCCCTTTTTCACAAATTTATAATCACTAGAGGCCCCTCTGCAAATAAGCGATAGAGCAGGCTTGTTTATAGTTGAATTTTTTTTTTGTTTTGTTAGAAGAGTGTTCTGCTCATTCTTTGTCTTTCTTCTCCCAGCCCACCCATCACAATTCAAAAATGTCATGTTAATGTTTTATAGGCTGACTCTTCCTGACTTCTTCTTAGAAACAGCAGCATCCTTGAATAATTCATACCAGTGTGTTTCTGCTCTACTTTTTTTCTGAGCTCCAGTAAGCTTCATGAAGGAGAGGGAGGAGGAATCAAATAAGCAAATGCTAGCAAGTATCTGCCTCTGTACCCAGTGTTCATTCCCCTCTCTGGAAACACAGAAAGGGAAATTCTCTCAGAAATGCTAACAGATGAATACAATTCGAAGACTATCAGGGCTTTCCATCAACAGCTGCGAGGATCACTGCAGGTAAAGCCAGGCTGAGCAAACATAATGCTTGTCAATGTTATGCTTAGGAGAGTAATTGAAAAATATTTTGGTGAAATATGGAGTAAAGAGGGAGTTTGACTGTGGCAAGGTCAAACACCCGGGGTCTTATGTCACCTCACAAGCTGTTCTGCAATTTAAATCATTTAAGCCTTTGCTGAAGCAAATCAAAATAAATAGACAGGTAAGTAGGTAAATAGGTAGATAGATTAAGCAATAATAAATATAGCCTGCAAAGGCTGCAGGACTGCTGCAGTCTCCCTTCCCTAACACAGAACATGAGAATGGGGCAGAGGAGGAGAGCCGGGGCAGGGGCCTGCCTGGAAGCCCCCCAGCAGCTACCAGCTCCCTGGCAGCAGGCACCTGATGACAGCCAGGTCCCCTCACCAGCAGCCTGACTCCACCAGCTTGTTCTCTGGTGCAAGGCAGGGGTTGAGGATGTTCTGTTGGCCAATGCTGTGTGTGTTTCACTGCAAGCACCTAGGTTCATGGTGAGTGTCCTGCTGCTGCCCTCCATTTCTGCACGGCTGCCATCTGCATGTGGAGATGAGCTATCGTTATCAGACCTTAGCATGTTAGGATTATATACCAAAGAAATGAGCTCTTCACTTACACTTTCTAAGTACAGGTATGAAAACATTGATTATTTCGTAGCTTCCAGTTTGTGACATTAGAAACAAAGTGGTGAACATAACTCATTAGGTACAGAAGATTTGGGGTCTGCATTCCAGCTCTCCTCTTTGCTCGCTTCAGAGACCTGCATACCCTACAGTTTGCTGACCTCATTCACCATCTAAGCTTTGAAAAAGCCTTTCATAAGGTTTGTACCAGCACTGCTATCTCCCACACTACAGAAGGAAACGTAGTCAAACAGCCAAAGGAATTTGTAGCTTAGACTGTGCTTGATGAGTTTCTTTGAATTATCTTTTTCCTAGTGAAGATCAACAAATGACATCTAAAACCTACTGAACTCCTATGATGTCACAGGGTGACACAGCATTTTCACCTCACTTCTTGGAAACATCTAGAGGACAGCTCCAGGTTTTAGCTGTTGTGCACTCATGACTCCAGTGTTGACTGTTGGAACGGAACACTTTATCTCATTATGCATCCTCTCTTTGTGTCTGTCTTTTTATCTCACCTTCATTCGCTTAAGACAATTATTTTCAGTGTTTTACACTGCAAATCAGAAGTAATTCTGCAGCAGAGTATTCCTAATCTATTAATTGAACCCAGTATCTGCGTATGTGCAGTAACATGCTGAAAGCTTTTCAGCTGAATGCTTTTGAGTTACCTCTACTGGGTAAGAAACAACGTCAATTTTAAAGCTAGTCTGAAACACTGCTCATGAGACTGTTTATTAAACTTTCATCCTTCTCTTTTGAAACTAAGATACTGAACTTGGATGACTAGGTGAGTTAGCCTTGTCATTACCAATTTCTCAAAATTGTGTATATTCTGAAGTGCAGGGAATATATCTTCATTGCACTTGTTGATACTTAATGCTAGCCTACCTGATATATCTCTACCAGGTTAGCAGGAGTTGCTAACAGTGTAGTCAAACATAACAAAACTGTGCAAACTGACTTTGTGATGCATTTCTTCAGTTTTCTCTGTGAGACTTGTAATGGGTTCTATTTTGCTTCAGCAATATGGTAGTGGCACCTGAGTTATCTCATAATGTAAATCTTGCTGCATTATATCCACCCCGACTGAAATCACGCCTTTGCCTGAAGTAACAAGCAACGATGCAGAAAACTGCAACTCCTTAATTTTGAAAAGCCTATCTGAAGCACTGGAAGGTTTCTTAACTGCCTTCATAGCCAAAGAAATTTATTCATGTTGAGAAAGTGCAACTGTAAATTTTAATTTTAGAAGGACAGAAGTTTAAGTTTACTCATAAAGTGTTAAAGGTAATAAAGTAACAGGTTGGATTTTTTAGCCTTGAGAAACTGCACCATTATGATTTATGTATCAGTCATATGTTAACTCCAAATCAATATTTGAGACTTGCACTATATTTAAATTACATTGCTCTAAAGTACATTAAGAATTCAATGTTGAGAATAGTTATTCCACAGATCAGGCTAACAAAGGGGCAATGTAATAAACAATTTATAACTTTAAGTATGTTTCCCTTAACAATGATCCAAAATCCATCCAAAATAAATCTTGCATAATGTCTCATTATAACTCATAATTTAGCTATATGAAGAATTAAAGGATTAAATTATGGTTATTCTGTAATACTCTGGATGTTTTATCTCTGCCCTTAAGAATCATTTCATGTTATAATTGATTGCTGCAGTCACATATCTTATCTCAAGGATGAATAAGAAAAACTTCACAAAATTATTTTACTGCTTTGGGACCTGTAAGAAGATGTGATATGAACTTATCACACTTCCGGAAACCACAAGTATAGAAAAATCTCTTATCACTGTAGGAGGTAGAAATTAGCAAACACACTTCCTCTGTTAGTGTGACAATTGACTAGAGGAAAATCGTAGCTACATTGCATGCAAATGAAGTGGAGTCTGTAAGTGTTTTCCAGACTCAGGCATGCAGTGATATGAACATATATCACTGTGGTGCCAGGTTAGGACACCATTGCTCATACTATCAGATCATCCTGAAGCTGTTTTATCCTATTGCTAACCTAACGTAGCAATCTGTGGCATTTCTGGGCTACACAGAACTACAGTTACAAGCACAATGAGAGATGAGGTTGACACAAATGCTTCCAGCTTTTGGCTAACTCAGTCATTTGACTGCATCTGCTCTAACTGGCCATCTGGTTGGGTACATATACACACCATCTACAAATAATACATAATTTAAAGGTTGATCTGTCACCAGTGTATGCTGCTGTGCAACAGAAAGAAAAGGCAGAGGCTTTCTTAAACATCACCAACAGTAACAAAATTTCATCTCAGTTTCAGTCTCATGCTCCTCCATCAAGGAATTTATCTTCCCACCACCCCTTTCTATAGAAACAAGCACATGTTCCTCTTTCTGAGAAGGCTGTTACGAGTTTTGAAATGTAGAGGCTCTCATGCCTCCTCATTTCCTCCAAATCACTGTACCATATTAATAAGCCATTTCTCATTAACACAGAAGCCAGTCTGTCAACTGTGGTAGGAATGTAGCTTATTACCCTAATTTATTGTATGTGCGTGAGTCAGGGCAGCAAAAAATCAGAGAATAGCTTTCCATAGCTGATCTGATGTCTTGTGGAAATAGGAGTATGGACAAGAGCCAGCTTGCTAAGGGGAAGGGCAATGCTGATGGTGGAACAACAAGAAGAGAAGACAGTTATTCTCCAGCTGTTCCAATAATAATTTGACTTCAGGCAACATTGCTGACTTCTGAGAGCTGATGGCTACATTGAAAAGATAAGGTAAAGGGAAGAGTCAAATACATATTTTTATCTTTTATACCTATCCAAAGACAAATGATCTTTTTCCTTTTTCCAAACGAAAAATCATTATAACTCCTGAATTTTTCACTCAAGATGAAACCAAGTGCATGACATGGAATTACATCTCACATCAGTTCAAAAGCCAGAACTACTGAACAAATCAGGTTTTTGTAAGGCAAAGTTACAGAGTTACATGCCTATACTACAGAACTTACAATAGTGTAAGGAGCATGGTCCAAAGCCAGCCTAGCAGTGGCTAACATTCCCTGTTACACTGCTGCATGGTGGTCTTGTTTCCGAAACAGATGCATAGCTAATAGCACCTGTGAAATTTTTGAAACTTTTGACCTTGGTACAAAGTAATCCCATTCTAAAGTTCTAGGAGTTCTAGAAGAAATTGCAAGATAAGTTTTCCTTCTTCTGGCTTCTGAGAGAGATGTGGAACTGAGAAGCTGATAATAGCATAGAATAGACAAAAATTTGTTTATAAGAAGCTGTCTAGTAGAACAAAAAAGCTGAATGCGTTGTATTCTACTTTCAGTCATTTTAAATAATTGACAGAAATAGAGTACTTTGGAATGAGAACAGGTTTTGTTGTTTATAAATGAAAATAAACTAACCATAGCGTGAAAACAGGGAGTAAATTCTTAAAAATATTAAGAAAAAAAAACAGAGAAAAAGTTATGTGGAAAAACATACATGACTAATGACAAAAACCTGACTGTATTAGATATTAGTCTAAGCAGAGAGATATATCCAGCAACACAGGGAGACAGGAAATGAGAATTAAAATATTTTGGTATTGATATATATATATTTGGATTTTATAGCACAATAAAAGACAGAATCCAATTAGTATACTCAGATATTTATACCAAAGTAACTTGAGAAAAGAATACACTGCAATATGTTTTTCTTCTCTTTAGTATTGTAAATAGTACAACCAGCTTATCCAAAGAGCAACTTTGCTCTTTGGAGCAAATTCAGGAACATTTTGCTCTGAAATTGTTTTCCCATGTATTTTCTAAAGATATGAACAATGGTAGAAGGATGATAAGCTCTTCCAACATTTCTTCTTTCTTTTTTTTTGTTCCTTCATCTTTTCCTTTTTTCTCTCACTTGCTTTCTTTTTCCTTCATTCTTCCTTTCCTTCTTTCATTTTGCTATGTTGGTTGGTTTTATTGTTTGCTTTGAAGGGAAGTTTTGAGAAAAATCTTCAAGGGTTAACTTTTTTCTTTTTCTTTTTTTTTTTTTTTTTTTTTTTTTTTTTTTAAAAGAAAAATTCTTATTCTTGGTGTAAATAATAAGTCTTTTTACTCTGCAGGAGTTCTAATCCTCCTGTAATAACATTGATAAAGAACTGGCAGGAGGGTGCAAGGGGGAACGTGTGTAAAGAAGCAAATATGTTGCTATACTCCTATCTTCTACACATATCTGTCTAATTTTAACATAATTTATTTTGTTGAAGGTAGTGATGGTAAGCAAGGTACAATTTTTATCAAGTTCTTCAGTTCTAGTGATGTTTGCATCCAGAAATTGGCTAGAATTCGTTGCTAGAATGCTGAATGCTTCAGCTGTGTATTTTTGTGTTCTCTATACCTTAATAAGGAAGGACTTAATTCTTCAGTACAATGTGGCTGTGAAGATTAAAACGCCTAAGTACTTTTCACTGATTTTCCCATCTTGCTTATGCATGTCATTTCTCATATTGATTTTTCTTTTTTTTACTTTTTTTTTGTATGCTATTCTTGAAAAACCTGAAACTGAAAAATAAATTACATGGATCTGCTAGTAGTGAGTGTGAGTAAAATGAAAATGTTTGTCATAGTTCAGTATTTTGTTCAAGCACATGCAGATTTCTGAGCAAACTTTTCTGACAGGTAACTGAAGCAAGGGTCTGTCACAGGCTGCAGAACACATCAGCCCAGATGTTGGAAGATAGAACAGAAGCCACACAGCTCTCCTAGAGATTTGCCAAAATTTTGTATCTCTTTACACACAGTTGCGCAACTCTTATGTTCTGCATTTTTACCTGCTCCAAGATAGATGCACTACAAATAGCTGGAAAGTGAGTTGCAGTGGCCATGGGAACAATGAGTGGATGGGAAACTACATCAATTTAAACAAGTAAAATAGAAATGTAGAAGAGTATAAGGAGGAAATCACTTAAATGAGTGATGTGCTCCATCTTTATGCACAGATAGTTTACTGAGTCTGAATCATAATGAAATATTGAAACCTGATGGTCCCGTTCCTTTCATAATGTAAGTTACAAATCCACACAAAGAAAATTGCTGCTTTCAGTCAAATCATTCAGGGAGCAAATATGAGATACAATGGACAAAAAGAAGAAAGCAGAACGAGTGATGGAAGGTTTCCTGTTGCCCTGTCATGTGTTTTGAGTGTCTGTGTATGTTTCTCAATGCAAATAAGGCAAGAATATGTTCTCCAATAGGAGTCAAAATTAAAAACCAGGAAATTCCTAATACTTAATAGTTCAAAATGCAATTGCAGTGCTCCATAACTTCTTGAAGAATGGAGCATTTGAAAAAAATTGAGGTTCTTCCTTTCTGGTTGGACATTTTTAAACCACTAGATCACATAAAATGATTTAGTTCTCAAAGAATAACTGAATTACATAAATAAAACATTACATAAAGATGTCTCAGTACAATTTATGTGAAGTGAATTTCATAAGAACTGGTCTATTGTAGAAAATTCAACTTATCTCTTCCTGATCCTTTTATTGTATCTAAACATGGAATTGATGTCAGTTCAAAAAAAAAAAATCTATTACAGTTTCTCATAACTGAATCCATTATTTTCCCTCCATGATCCATCAGGTAAAAACAAGTGCAATAGATAGGTCTAGCAGAACCTTGAACATAAAAGACCTCAAGAAAAGAATAAGTTAAACTCATCTTACTGTGCACTATAACTGGAAATGATAACCTTGATGTTTTATTTAAATCAAGTCGTAGAAAAGATATCTGACTATAATTGTAATCTGTCATACAAATAAAATGATTGTAAAATGGATTGGACTTGGAAAGGTATAGTTTACTTGTTACATTGCCCATAAGCAAATTGAACTCTGTGAGGTTTATCACCCCTTGCTACCTTCTTCTTCCAGTGTTTCCTGGTAATGGATCTGTCTGACTGCAAGAAAGAGCTAAGAAAAAATGTTTCACTTTCCACATCAGTCCCTATTTGCAGCACTTTGCTGATTCCACTGCACTGATGATTTTTCTCTCCTTTGTTCCCATGCCAGCCCATGGAAAAGGGAGATGAAAAATTAAAGCCCAAATTAGTGTGGCAGCCCTTTACCAGTGCATCAAGGGCATGGCAGAATCAAGAAGCAAATGCAAATGCATGGATTTAAGACAGAATGATGAACCACTGGTTCTCATAGCAGCATCTGTAGTTTTAAGCTTTGCTTCACCTTACTTGTCAATGGAGGCAAAGGGGCTCTACCAGGCACCACACTTTCTCAGGGCAACTTAGTGGAGAAAAATGAACATTTTGGGCCCACCACCTACATGTCTTCCTTCCTTTCCTTGTTTTCCACTTCTGCTAAGAAAAGAGGGTTAGCTGGTCACCGGCCACACCAGTGAAGTGGAAATGGTGTTTAGGCTTGGAAGACAAAGGCTGGCTGGGCCTCTTCACCTACATTGTGTCAACCTGGGGAGGCCAAATATGCACATATTGCCTCAGAGGTGAAAACAAGTGAATTTATTTGACATGGTATCTAGAATGAGGCTCAACAAAGGGAATTCACCTCCCCCTTTCAGCTAACAAATCTGGGCTAGCACATACTAGAGGCAGCCAGCAGAGCCAAACTCTGTTAATAACAAGCTAGGGCTGTGCAAACATGCAGAGAGACAGGAAAACTGGCAGGATGTAACAGCAGGGGAACATGCCTACCAGCAGAAGACCGACATCCTGGGCTCTGCCACCTGGAGGCCACCACATGCAGATGCCCACACCTTTCAGCTGAGCAACGATGCATCTTGAGGCCATGTTTGGTAGAGTAAGTTTGACACACTTAATTTTCATTTACAATGTGTGGATTATCACGTACACACCTTAACAAGTGGCTCATATCTTCTGACTACCTTTACAGCAACAAACATAAAAAAGCCCATTGGAGGTGCTTTATAGGAGAAATGTAGTTTTCATGCACCATGTCAAGGCACTTTTCTCTTTCCTTTGACTATGGGTGAAATTAAAGAGTTAAGCTATCCAACTTGGGTGCATGAACACCTCTTCTATTCTCTGTATTGTAGTTTTGGAAGATGTCTATTGTACAGGTGTACTTTCTGCAGAATTACAGGCGCCACTTGAGCAGAGTGCTACAAGATGCTTTTCACTTCCACCCAAGTACAGGAGCCAGCACAGAACAGCCTGGCCAAGTTGGTAAAATTTAAATTCTGAAAACTTTACTATTTTCCTATTGCTGCTGTAGTTTGCTTGTTTTCTGACAACTCAGCTTTAAAAAAAAAAAAAAAAGGCTCTTCTGAAATGTACACTTCTGTACTTTTTAAGGTTATATTTTCTTTACCAGCTTTTATTTTTTATTTCTTCAGTTGGGCAAACTTAACTTTTATTTGCAATATTCTTAGTGTTCCTGCTCTGAAAGAAACATCTGAGAAACGTTACATCTTAGAGCTTAAATATCAAGATTGCAGGTTTCATGCAGAGGTCTTTCTGAATAATAGCATTCCTATTCTTACTATATGAAACCTCCCTGTTGGATTTGCTAACCTCATATTCTAACAGGGCTAAACGCAGCTCCTGGCCAGAAGAGAGACACGTGGATTGATGAAGATTTGATATCATAAATAATATCTTCCTTGGGCCAGGAGCCAGTAGTTAGCATGAGTCTAGAAACAAAAAGGGATGTTATTACTGCACAAGACTTTGCCTGCAACTCTCCCAGATCATTCTATGCCAAGTCTTATCAGGGTGGGTTTGGCACAGCCATTTAACCTCTTCTTCTTTTAGAGTGGTAATGACTTTAAAAAGTCACGTGGATGTTGTGACAGCTAATTAATTATTGCTGTATTGCACTTTACAAATGTAATTAGTATACAGAGAGATACTAAGAGAAACGCTGTGCACAAAATTGAGGTGAATAGACAACATTAGAAAGTCTACAGGTGTAAGAAAAAGGAGAAAAAAATAAATAAATAAGGAAAGGTGTTCTTAATAGACAGTACATAATAGATGTGTCTGGGAAAAAAAAAAAAAAAAGTTGTTCCACCTTCCAAAAGTAGAAGAGGGGAAAAGGAAATTAAAATCTGGAAGCAAGGCACTGAGATGAATGCATCTGAAATATAAAGAGAAGAAAAGAGATGATAAAGAGGTAATAAAAGCCACTCCGCTTTAAAGTAATGAATCTTTTCCTTTCTTTATACTCTTTCTTTGTATTAAAGGAAAATGGTAGCACACTTATACTAAGCTCATACTATGTTAACACAGCACAGCTCTTAATTCCTGGATTATGTTGTTAAATAATTAACTGATGAATCATAAGTAAATAATTGAAACTTGGTTCTCTAAACCTCACAATTGAAAACATAAAAATGTCACAGTGATATTAAATTTTAGCAAAACTGATATTGAAGTTAATTAGAAAATCTGGAAAAAAACTTCTGAAATCTGCAGCTATAAAGACTGCTAGCAGAAGCATCTGGGCCCTATTTCCCCATGGAACAAAATAAAATGGATCATCAATTATTTAAATCTCCTATATTAAATTTACATCTGGAGAAGATGGAAGCATGGATTGCTAGTTCTTCTGCAAAATATCTAGGTCTGCCCCTGGCCTTGTCTTGTTGGAGAGGATTGGTGATGTGGGCAGAAGTATAAGAGGTGAGAGATAAGTCTAAAACACTAAGGCAGTCATTATTTCATTTTAAAATATCTCTTTCTCCAACATTTTCAGATTTTAAAACTATAAAACAAGTTCTTATACTTCAGTGGATGATAATAACTCACAGGTTTTGTGACACTATTTAACATTAAAAACAAATAGCTTCAGGAATTTACCAATAATTGTGTTTATTGTTGTAAAAGAGGAACGGTACACAAACCAGTAAAGATCACTCTTCACATCCAAAGAGCAAAATAATTTCTTTCCCCACATGAACATCTCTTCCATTTTCTGATACAGCAAAAGCATGAGTACTCCAAGTCTAAGCAAGGTAATTAATCTGGATTCTGCCATCACAGTCACGGGATTTTTAATTTTTTTTGCAGTGAAAGAACTTTCAAAGCACAGATCCTGCTGTGCAGAGCAATCAGACTTCTCCACAGGGACAAACTGGTAAGGATCAAAAATCTAAGGAACAGTAAATATGTAATTATCCCAATAAGAAAAATATAAAATGCTAAAGTATTTATTGAGCAAGACTCTTTTCATTTATTCATTCTTTTGATCTGTTACTAAAAAAATAAATAGAAGGTGGTTTCTATTTTAGAAGCCCCCACCCCTTCAGCTTCTTGATGCTTAGTCTTGCAAAACACTTGCCAGCAGTAAAATCATGAAGTGTCTCCGTGTGCAAGCACAGTTGTGAAAATGTACCAGCCCTTTCTATTTTCATCTCCAGCTCCACATCTGGGGTTAAATTGCTTTCCCTTCAGTCATGTACATCCGCATTTCTTTCTCAACCATCACCTCAGGGTTCACTTGATGGTGGCATGGGTGTCCACGTAGGAGTCATTCCCAAAGAAGTCCTCCAGTTGGCAGTGCAAGGCCTCGAAGGTGGGCCTCTCACTGGGCTCTGTGCTCCAGCACTGCAGCATCAGCTCATAGAGTGCTTCTGGGCAGGTCGTGGGCCGAGGGAGTCTGTATCCCTTGTCCAGCATCTGGACCACCTGGTGTCCTGGCATGCCTGCCGATGTTTCAAGGAACAAGGAACCAGTTAGATTACCAGGGTCAGCTTCAGAAAATGTGACACTGTGCGTCCCTGTTTCCTACTGAGACAAAAAGACATGGCGCACTCCCCACCTGCAGGCCCACGAAGGGCAGAGCTGGGAGCAGGCAGGCCCAGTGCCACGGTCTAAGGCCACGGAAACCACCAGAGGTGCCCAAACCTGCAGTTAAAAATCACCTCCATCGCCTTCCATTCTCCTCATCCCTGACTGCCAATACAACATCCATCCGAGACATTTCAAGTGGATTTGTCTGGGTGGAAGGCTTCTGCTTCAGTACTAGCTTTTGCCTGAATTATTTTGACATCTATTGCACCTAAGCTAAAACTAAATCCTTCTGCTTTCAGCAGCTCCAAAACCTCCCAAGAAAATCTGTCCTGTTTTTGAATTTTCCTCACATTTGGAAAGTTTTCGATAACAGTCCTAATTTTCCTGTGGTGCAGGTACCCTGTGGCATCCAGCTCTCACTGTGGGTCATGGAGAAGAAGCAATTCCTTTATCTTTGCTATATCTTTTTTGTATTAAGGCTATTGTCCCATTCCCTTTCAATTTTCTACTCTTTAAATTGAATCTTCAGTTGTGTAATCTTTACTTCTTTGTCTTAGATCTCTGAATGATATTTCCTCTGTGCATTACCCATTGCCACCATGGTTCAACGTAGCCTTATCTCTTAACTGGTTACCGAGTACAAACTCCTAAAAGTAATATAAAGAAAGTAAACAACCACGGCAAAAGGACATTTTCTACTAACTATGCCTTTGCCAAGGTATAATGCTAAGCTTATTTTCAGACAATACTGAGAATCACAGTATTTTATATCATTTATATTTGTATAATTTATTGCATTTATGTGCACGTGTGCGCATATGCACACGTACAATTTATATGAGAATGAGGATTTGGGGCTCTTTTGCTTGTTTGTTTTTTACCAACATGGTTTCACAGGAGGTGTGAATGAGAATCAAAAAGCAGAACTGACTTTTCCTTTTACAGTAAATACCAGTTTGAGACCCTGTGAAATGTAGGTTATTGTGAACGTATCAGCCCACAGGCCTGTGAGGATGTAGCATAACTTTTTTTGCTCCAGTCCTGCCCTTGTGTTCTCCTGACCAGCACAAAATGAGTCACAATCAATCATTTCATTGATATCTAGTGTTACTGGAGCTACTGTTCCTTGAGCATTTCTCACAGTGCTAGGTATATCAGCTGCTCTTGCACCATTAAATCTACTTTTGTGTTTGGTGAAATTTTATTCCCAGTTATTGTGATCCTTTTCTTTATGGAAACTTTCCACTCCAATAGTCAAATATGAGGGAAGGGGGGGAAATCACCCTGATTTATTTTTGTGATGGCTTCTTCCTGAAGTACTTGTGCAGTATTTCACTCATGGTAGTCTATTATTTCATGTGATATCCACTAAAGAAAAAAAAAAAAGAGGAAAAACAAGGGTGCAGGCAGGTGGGGACAAAAAGCCTTCCCCTTTTTCACATTATAGCATCTTTGATCTGGTGCTGGATGGAGGTAGGCAGTGGGCTTCTGTGTCTGTGAAATGCAGTTTGACTCTGGTGAGAGGAAGCTTGAATGGCTGCTAATTACAGCCCTTGGAAAGCTTCCAGGGAGCCTGCGGCAGACAGGAGGTCTAGCCCACTGAATGGGCCTCATCTAAACAGACACCTTCCTGTATTTACAGTTCTAACCCTTTAACTTGCCTGCAGTACAGGCATTGAACTTTTTTATGTCATCCTTAAAGCAGGAAAGCAACTAGAAGTCATTCTGTAGGTAAAAATACTTACCAGCATATGGCATCTTCCCATAAGTGACTATTTCAAAGACAAGTATTCCAAACGACCACACATCTGACTTAACGCTGAATTTGTTGTAGCGGATTGCCTCAGGGGCTGTCCACTTCACTGGGAGTTTTGTTTCAGGCCTAGCTTCATATATGTTTTCATTTTCTACCTGTCACGGGTAAAACAAAGCAAGCATGAATTAGGAGTAGCTTCAGCACAGCACTTGAGCACCTGACCAAGCTAAGCTTGTGCTTAAACTTATCAAATGCTTGCTTGTCATGGTATTAAAGCATGCACTCAGAGAAGTCTTTTGTTGAATTGGGCTTTACAGTGTAGAAATGCTACTGTTCATTGGAGGCCTTTGTAAAGTATTTATCATTTCAAGCGAGCACACAGCATTGGAGTGGCTTGTGATTAATTATGACCTGCTACTATGAGTTCTGGATCTGGCATGCAAGATTTCAAAAGTCTGTCAGAAGTGGCAGTGTAAGCATCCTGCTGACACAAGAGACCAAATGTCTCCATGTCTGGTCTTCAGTAAATAGAGAAGGGAAGAGCAAGAGCTAATGAATTTCAAAACCTTTGTTCTGTGATTTATTGCGCTGTTGAAGAGCCATTATCTTTGATAACAATCACTTAAGCAGGTTTCAGGACCAAAGAACAATCTCTGAGTGATTCAAATTAGCATTAGCTTACAATGGCTGCAATTAATTCATGCAAAATGAAGAAGAAATATATATAGAAAAAGGAAAATTATTTCTTTGAAAATTTGAGTTAATTTTACTTGCCTGTAGAATCATTTGCTTAAGGTTTTATAGCACGGGCATCTAAACTTTGTGAACATTTATTCTCTCCTTAATTCTTAAATGTAGTTTAGCGTACATCAGCCACATCCAAGCTTTGGTCAGGTTTTTCACATGCAAATTCAGGCAAATATATGCATTATTTTTTTTGTTTGGATTGGGTTTGGTTTTTTTTGTTGTTGTTGTTTGTTTCTTTTAATATAGAATATCTTTTTTAGCTGCAATGTCTTAAAGCTTTGAAAAAATGGTTGCTCTGTCTTCTGTCTATGTACTGATACAGCTGGCATTTTGGCTTAAGAGACAGAATATTCCTGAGTCTGCCAAGATGACTCCATGACAAAGTATTTTAGTGAAGTTCAATTTTAACAAGAAATGTCAACCACTGTAAATGATTATCCTCTGCAGTGAGAAATATCTATAGAGAGAAATATCTATAGTCAGCACTCTTCATTTAAAAACATATATTTTTCATGTTAAAAAATGTGGAAACTGATTTTATGCACAACTAGAAGAATCAAAATTAAGCAAAAAGCACTTTCAAAGTCCCTCGATGGCATTGTCAAGCCATTATTTTACAGTTCACTATGTAATAAATATGAACTTCAATTTCTTCTGCTTGAATGGAGGGGGAAAAAAAGCAAATTAGAAGCAGAGGGCATTTTATCTGTTTTTGCTTCTCAGTGGAAGAGCATAAATCAATAAAAACAATAAGACCTCAGAAATTATGGGCTGCATATTGAAATCCATAAAGTTCAGCAAATCAAGGCTTTCCAACTCAGTTCAAATCCTTTTCAGAAATAGGAAATCTCATTTCTAAACCACAGCTCTTTCCTAGGGTGATCCTTGTCAGCATTACTTGCTATTCCACATCCTCAAAGGGTAGAGAGGGGGAAAAAAGGGCATAATGGTAAATAACTTCAAACTACATCAGATTTAAATGTCTGAGGGTTCGTTTTATGGTTTTACGATTGCTACCTGCACTCTCAAGCATCACAGAGGCAGTAGGGAAGCAAAAAAGGAGAAAATATCTGTGAATATATTTTTACATGCCTTCCCTTACAGGCTCCCTTCCTGCAATCTCTCTCCCTGTGCCAGACACTAGTGTTGTGGATAAAGCTACGCAGCAAAGGGTATTGCCTGCTAGGTTCTTTCCTTAGGAGCTGAGGGCCAAGACTGTCATTTTCATATTGACACAAAAGCATAGGCCAGCTTCTAGCCTTACATGGGATAATGCAAGTGGAGTATATAAGGGAACACGTTAGGAATCCTTTTCTCTCTGAGCACACTTTTTGCTTGAATCCAATAATTCAAAGGCTATGGTACAACCCTTAGTTGACTCCTCCTAACTTTTCTCCAGAGGTGAAGTACCAACTTACCCTCTCACAACCCACCTTAAAAACTCTTGCAAGTCCAAAATCTGCCACTTTGTAAACACTGTGTTCCCCAACAAGGACGTTCCTGGCTGCCAAATCCCGATGAATATAGTTTTGGGATTCAAGATAAGCCATCCCAGAAGCCACCTGAGCAGCCATGTCTACTTGTTGTATCAGGGAGATTTGGGAGCCTGCATCATCTATTTCAAAAGAGAAAGAAAAAGCGTAACATTGGTGGCATTCAGATACTAATAATATAATGTTTTATGCAAATCAAGACAACCATGCAATGCAATAAAGTAATAGCCCAACAAAATGACAGACATTAGTGAATGGCACTACTTTAAGTCATACAGCTAGTTTCATGATAGTGTCAAGGACTGTCCTATCGTCTGAAAGAGCAGATACTAAATACAACATTTGTTCTAGGCCTAGAAGGAGCTGCTGACACATTTTAAAGAAAAAAGACATTTATCTACCGATAGCGACGCACAAGTTTGCTGTTCTGAAAAGTGCCCAACCCATCCCAAAATGCAAGTAAGCGTTAATGTCAGTACTCTTTGAGTTTAGCCAAAGCTGTCTGAAGAGTGAAAAGAACAAAATTAGCCCTGCTGCATGTTCTCCAATGATTTTTACTAGCAAATACACCATCTGCTGTCAAGTGTAACTCTCATTTTCACTTTCCAGTCCACTTGACTGCTTCATGCTGTTATCTCTGTTGCTGCTACTCTACACTAGGACTCCTCAAGCTGCTTTCAAGCTGCCTGTTTCTCCTGTAGAACTTTCTGAAGCAATGTTCATGCCACTTTACCACTGTAAGATCAGCAAGACCCAGAAATAGAGATTCGCAACCAAAGATTGGCTGTTCAAACAAAGTAGAAAAAGAACTTTGAGCAGAACAGCCTGTCTCCTCAAATGAAGAGCCTTAGGGCCAGGAAAAATGGCAGTCATAAATACTAAGACAGGTAACAAAAAGATGTCACTGGGGCATAACACTTTAAAATTCAAATATAGGAACTTTGTGTTGTTTTGAGGACAGATAAACTCATCATAGCAAATAATTTATACCCCAAGATTACCTTGGGGGTAATCTTGTAATCTTGTAGGGAAGCCGAATCGGTGTTATATTCAGGCATCACTGACACCCAAAGTCTGCAGCACAGAAACATGAATGCCTACTTCTGTAACATCTAATACTTGAAACAGCTTCAACTTTCTGTTTCAGAATCTGGACAATATCAAAAAGTGAAGTGATTGCTGCTACATGTATTGGCAGTTCTCATTTTTCATTGAGGATATCGACTTTTCCTTACTGCCTCTGTGCTAAAGAAATAAAATGTTCATAGTTGATACTTTTCTGTCACTTATTTTGAATTGATTCGCAGTGAAAGTGTATCGGTATTGTTTTGCATAGCTTCCTCCTTTTCTGGCATTTTATCTGACCTAACCTTGCAGTCATCGCTTATGAAGAGTGTGAAATACCATTGTTTACTAATCTGTTTTGCAATCTCCAGGTCTTGAATTTCCTGCTCATCTGGATGTTCTGAGATGAATAGGTAAAATAAATGAATTCAAAATGATTATATTTGCTCTGTGTGTGCATTGTCGTCCTTCCTTTTTGAGGTTAAACTCACTGTCATGATTATCTACCACTGAGATTATTTACTTTTATTGTTGACACAGAAATTCTTTTCCTCTCTCACACATATGTTTAATAGCTGCCTTGACCTTTAGAAGAGAGAGGGAAAGAAAACAGGCTATGTAAAAACCTATGGCTTAACCGTCAAGAAAATCCATCATCAGGCCACAGAATAATGTATGCTCTGAAGTTTTGCCATTCTGATAACTGGCAGCCATCAACATTTATTATCCATCTCACTGGACAAAGATAAACCCGCAAATGAATCTTATGTTGCATGTAATCAAAAAATAACGATAAATGTACCAGTACCTGCACGGATACCTGGGTTTTGGAAACTACCTTATGTGAGTTGATTTAAAAACTGCCCCTCCGTGATCCCCTGCACACTACTCCATCTGCTCAGACTGCAAACTACCTCCTGGTGAAAGCAGACAAAGATGCAGACAGACTAGAGCACGTTTGTCCTTGTTCTGCTGATGCTCCAGGCTGGCCTAACACAGGCTTGCTCCAATAGGCAGAACACAACAATGTCATGGCAGAAAGGATGACTTCTCATGTTTAATGAGCTGCTTCTGTGCAGAATAGAAGTCAGAGCTGTTAAATCGTCCTTGTGTTTTACTCCCTCCGGGACATACAGATGCACCATGTTAGGGGACAGGGACAAAATCCACCTTTACACGTGGAACTGCAGCTCAAAGACTCTTCCTTCCACTGAGTCCTCTTTGGGATCTCAGACCAGGCTGCAGTAGCCTTTAGCATGTGGACTGAGGGAGTGAAAGAGGGCACGGTTGCACTCACTATTAGAGTATTGCTACAGAGGTTTCCAGACTAGAGCCAGCTTCCATCTGAATAATTCAGATCAGTATGGAAGAGTTTACAGCTGCATTTATCTGAGTATGTATGTGCTTTATTTTCTTAAAAGTGTTTTAAAGGAGAAAAAACTACAGAAACAACAACAAAAAGTTAATACAACTTCCACATCCAAAGTCAGGCACTACTTGTGAATTTATAAAACTTCCCCATGGCTTGCTCCTCATCCTATAAATAAAATGTAGTATTTCTACGTCCCTTCCTTCTAATACTTTTTGACACAATTATCCACCTTATATGAAAAATTTATTACAGAAAATATCAAAGACAGCTCAGGGTTTGCACCATGTTCTAAGCAATCAATCACAATATCTCATTTAGGAAAGACAAGAAAATATTCTCATTGAAAGAAACTTGACAATAAATATATAAACTCACAATATTTTCCCCAGCTGAGAACATTCATTGGTAATAATTCATCAAATTTCAAGACTGAGTCTCAGCCAGAAAAAGCCCCAGGTCTATCAGAATTGATAAAAAACATTCATATATTTATGACAATTTCATTCACATTCAATAACAAAGAAAACTTTTCAGTTGCATTTTTCTCATACTGGTGGCGGTTCAACAACTGCATAGCAGTGTTCATCAAGAAGTATCACGAAGTACATTCACAAGGTGTGCAGGCAATTCATGTGCCTATAATTATTAAGTTGCTGTCATTAGTGTGGAATGTTATCTCCACCTTGCATGAAATATCAAGGTGTTTTAAAGCTGGAAAAGCATACCAAGCATTTCTAGGATCTGAAATTTAATCAAAGAATGATCTCCGGGCTTTCCCTCTGTTAGAGGTTGCCATTTTTACCCATAGAGTACATAGAAACAGCAGCCTTTTGGAAATGTTTTCCTGATTCTTGAAGTGGCTGAGTCTCAAGAATGCTTATCGGGAGCTGTGCACTGACCTCCAACCGGTATGGATCACTTCCAGACAGAGCTCTACTCAAGCTTCAGATCTTTCTTATTACTCTCAGTGAAGGCAATGACTTCTCTGACCAACACCTACTAAAGTGCTTGAATATCTGCCCTCACCTCTTAGTTCTGTTTCATCTCCCTGTGCTTAGACCATAAGAAAAGGAGAAATACCACCAGGTTGCCATGGGCAAGACTGACTTTCAGCAGTTTCTGATGCAAGACTGCAGGAGTTACAGGAGTTACTGGACAAATCAGGCTCTATACATGACCTGCCTACAGCAAGGGCAGCTGCTGTTCATACGCTGGCAACTGATTTACACGTGGGCTGCAGAGCTGATGGATCCTGGTCATATCGTGCTTCTTATATACAGAGACGAATTTTCGCCTGTGCAATAGCTGTGATTCATCCTGGCTTTCTCAGAGCTGTTTTGCCCACGCAATAAATGTTTTCATGCACAGCAATCATTTTCTGACGTGCCAGGCTCTTTCAATCAGATAAGCAGTGATCTGCACATAAAGGCATCAAATCTGAAAAAATAAAGGAAACATCTGCCTTGCAGCCTCTGACTACTAGCATTTAGTAATGCATGCAGACCTTTAGATTATCTGGCCCAAGTTTCTTGCAGCCCCTCTCTGCATAGATCCTAATGAGGCTGTCCCTCTACTAGAGATTTCTTCAGCTATAATTGTCCGTGGACTGAGCATAACTTAAGAAACTGTTCCACAGGGAGCATGAGGAAGGAGTGTGTTGCCTTAAATACTGTCTACAGTATTTCACGGTCTTTGCCTTATAGGCTGGAGACAGAGAAGAAATTTACCAAGATCTTGAAGATCCATCTTCAAGAGATCATCACAGCCATAGAGACATTTAACATCTCAGACATCTGCTAAACTGAAAATGAGGAACGGCACTAGAATCAGGCATTTCTCAGTAGCTGGGGTGAACTTATGGAGCAATCAGTATGCCAGGCTGTACAACTTCATTTTTAATTATGGTTTGCCTTCAGAAGAGCACTTTGAAGTGCTGTTGCGATAAAAGACCTGATGTAATAGGGAACAAACTCACAAGGAAAGACTATCACTGCCTGATATTAGATTTCAAAGCTGTTAAGTACATTTTGTGGCAATGCCTCCGTTTTGTGTCAAATATGATGATCTGTCCTTCGGTATGCTTATCTTTTTATTCTGTTGATGTACATTCTCATCTACTCATAGAACTGGTGGGAAAATGTGGTTCATCATAAGGCAAGAATCAAACTGTGAATATGATTCTCTCTTACTTCTCAAATGCTTTGGCACATCAAAAATTCATAAACCTCTTTCCTCTTTTCTCATCCCCAAATATAAGAAATAATGCAGCTTTCATATTAAATCAAGTGCTGCACTTCTAATATTGGTGTATTTACCAAACTGAAAGCTGTGGCACCCCTTGATATGAGTTTATGGTCATGTGCTTACTTTGAAGGTACTCTATAAGACTTCCATATTTCATCAGCTCTGTAATAATATAAATTGGGTCCTCCAAGGTGCAAACAGCATAAAGCTGTATAAGCTTTGGATGTCTCAAGTTCTTCATTATTTGTGCTTCCCTCAGAAAGTCCTTTGGATCCATTGAACCTGAAACAACAATGTATAACAAAACATAAGCTAAGGTTATAAAGATCTTCCTCCCAGCCTGGCAGTCATAAGCGAATAATGAGATTGTTTTCTGTCTCTCCAAGTACATTAGCATCTCAAATCTTCACAGTTCCCAGTGAAAACAGACAGTACAACTGAAATAAACAGTTAATGAGTGAAATATGCCAGTTGCACAGGAACAGAGAACATATGTGTTCCAGCCCCCAGGAATATAAAGGCTAAGATTAACCTCCTACAGGCCTCCCCTAGGCAGATAAAAAAGAACATTAACTGATACCATTTAAACAAATAATTATGTTACAACTGGTTAACAAAATGCCTAGAAACTGAGGTAATAGTATCTAGATAATGAACATAGAATTTATGACAGAAAAATAGTGCTGCAAAAAGAATCTTGCACTATTTTTGTCAGCATCAAACCTTGAAAGCACTGAAAATGCTTTAGTATATAAGGAATAGATTTGTGCATTTTACACACATAAATGCAAATAACCACTTATAATGTTTACATGGTATATAAATGTATAAATAAATACATATATTCCCATTGTGAATATGTAACACTAATTTTATACTACCTTAAATGTATAAGTATCTTAACAGCTAATGATCCCAAATTTTTAAGCATTAAATAAGATCATACTATCTCTAGTTCTATTCACATATGCAGTGAATCAATGTATAAACTGAGTCAAAGAAATAATACAGAAATGGCAAAGGGAGTGAAAGTAAGTGGCAGAGTCAGGATTAGAGCTCATATGTCGTGAATGAGGGATTGATTAGTAAAAAAATATGCACAAATGAAAAAAAACATTCTCTGTGGATGATCCAGTAGTCATTAGATATTCTCAGAGGTTTGAGGAAGATGGAAAATAACACCAACTTCATTATACTTATAAAAACAAATGTGAAATTATTCAACAACTCAAATGTTTTCTTCCTACTAAATCAAAATGTTTTCATTAAGAAAATATTACAGTGAAGAATTTGGAAAAAAAAAATTACCCAAGATAAGTCTGTTCTATGTCATGTTTAAAAACAGCCTTTTTTCTTCATGTAAGCAGACTGAGTCATCACAGAAAGCAAGCCTGCAAGAGTAAGAGCTTCTATTTTATTTTCTTTAACATTAGGTAACTGACAAGGTTCATTTGGGAGCTTGGCTCTGCTCCAAACATGGATGTTTAAATGGAATTAAATGCTGTGAGGATGCTAAATGGCTCAGTAATAAAATTCCACCAGAAAATCTGTTCTACAAAATGAACTGGTAAACCAGCCTGGGCCATTTCACCCAATATCTACCTTGAATGCTACTGCCTGGGAAGTTCTCCACCCTATTTCCCAAAACATAACAGTGTTGTGTGGTTTCACACCCTTTCGTCAATGCAACAGAAATGACTGAAAAATCCTGCTGACAGACATTGTGAAAAAAGAGTTGCTTGACAATGCAACCCGTGAGAGCAAAGACTATTGCAAGGGAAAGGTGCTTCTCTCCCCTGATGTTCTCATACTCAGCTTGGAAGTCCCACAGGCTCCAATCTGACAATACTTTATAGGATGTCACTAGAAAGGGGTGGTGAAAGGTGATGGATTTTCATGTCATCAATAAGCAGATAGTGGCCAATAATACATCATCTCCTTAACTGGTATGGGCTATACCTTTGTCTTTTTGTCACTGTCAGAGGAAAGTGGGGAACTGGATGGAAAGCAGATGACTTACAGATGGCCTCTATGAAGCAAAGATGATGAGAGTCAGGTGGGAAAATAAATATCTGTAATGCTAACCCTATGTCCTTTTGCTTTTTAGAGCAGAACAGTCTTTATTTGGACTTTCCACAGATCCTAGACTTCCAGTCAAAAAAAACCACAAAACCTTAGGGTTCATTTTATAGGATTTGGGCTTACTTTGACACTGATTTAATACTGTGGTCCATTTGCTTACTTTCTTCAAACTATATGAATTTGTTATGAAAAACAACTTAAAGCCTAAAGAGAAGCTGCATAGTGTGAGGTATTCTGTTTCTAAAAGGCCTGACTAGTGATTTAGCATCAGCACCAAAATTTGACATGTTGATCCTAACAAGGATAAAGTATCTGCTATTTTGGGGTCTATCAAATCACTTGCCACCTATGGATCATTATATAAGATTTCTTCACACCATAGAAAATGAAAGACTGATTTGTTTCTAACATCAAATTTTGGCTACAAGTAATCTCTCAGTTTAATCAAGCTATAAACTTCTTTCTACAAATTCAAACCGAGCAACATGTTTTTCATATATGGCAACTTCCAATGAAGTGATCAAGAGGGAAGTATTCTACGAGCTGAATAACAGCAAATCCTTCTTTACCCTGTTCATTAATATTAATAACAGTAATGATAATGAGATCAAGAAGTATTTCCTGCGTATTTTAAAGACTGTGTGCAACCTTCATTTTTCTTAGCTAATGTTTTTAAATAGATCAAGAAGTAAATGGTAGCTCTTATAGTGCAGTTAATGAATGATCTGGGTGCTAACAAAGCAAAAGTCTTAGGCTTGTCATAATGGCAATGAAGAAGTTGCAGTATATTCCTTTGAGGAAGTTTATATAAATGAAATGTATAAAAAATAAAATCTAAATGGAGTTTCAAATAACTGTTGAGGTTTTTTTTGGTTTGTAGTTGAACTACATGTTTTTCAATGAAGTAGCCATTTTTACCTGTGATTGGCAAAGTGTGAACAGCAAATTACTGTAGGGAGAAAACACTTGATCAAAAATCAATTAGTTAACAGAAGCCTTCACTCAGACAATACATATCCTCTTGTAAGATACCAGTTTGAGACTAGATTGATCAGTATCTGAAGAAAATATGGGTGTGATTGTTCGTTTTTTGAATGAGAAACATTTTGGCAAACATCAAAGTTCTTCTTAAGAACCAAATATTGGCATGTGTTTATTTGATGTACTCTATGATGTGTCTCATTGCTAGAAATCACCTTAAATTTAATAATAGAATCATAGAATAGCTTAGGTTGGAAGGGACCTTAAAGATCATCTAGTTCCAACTCCCCTGCCATGGGCAGGGCTGCCACTCACTGGACCAGACTGCCCAGGGCCCCATCCAACCTGGCCTTGAATGCCTCCAGGGATGAGGCATCCACAGCTTCTTTGGGCAACCTGCACCAGTGCCTCACCACCCTCTGAGTAAAGAATTTCTTCCTAACATCTAACCTAAATCTTCCCTCTTTCAGTTTAAAGCCATTCTCCCTTGTCCTATCACTATTAGACCATGTAAAAAGTTGGTCCCATTCTAAGAAGGCTTCAAGTAGGCTTTAAACCTACATTAAGCCTACTGACATGCCTGCTTTAAGACTACTTAAAGCAGATATATCAGTATTAATCACTTGTTCTAGAACTGAGGAAGCTTCATATTATAAGAGAGAACATTGATAACTTGGAAATGAATTAGAGAGAAAGGTCAGTTATTTCTGTCCAGTTTCCACTGGCCTAAATATAAGTGGTCCTTAAATATTTGATAAGCCCTTCTGGAGAGATTTTGTTTGCAGCTTCCGATAAACCTTCAAAAATGACTTCAGAGTAACCTTCAGAGCAATGTTGCCTCCTGTATAACTTTATAAAAAATGAACTTATTTAGAGATTACATTGAGCATTATTGTGATCTTCTGAATAGTTTTATATATAATGAAGAAATAACATTAAAAAGTACAAGTTATTAGTAACACAAGAGACAGAGTATAAACTTTTCACAACAACAGAAGAATAAGATAGAGACCAAATAACCCTCAGACAGTGTTTTCACCATATGGAAGTGAATCTATAAGGTAGTATAAGGTTATGTACTGAACTAAATGGAGAAAAATAATGTATTTGTTCAAGGAAACAAGCAAAAATCTTCAGAGAAAATTTTCTGCATGCAGAGATTTTTACACTGCATATGCAATAAACAGATGACATATCGGAGAACTGAAAATACTACTAAAGCCTCTGATAAGACTACCAACCCAGAGACTATTTTGAGAATGCTTTCTAAACAAATCCTGCCTGGGAAGCTTCCATGAAAAGAGAGAAACTTGAGAGATGTTTTACAATATGATAATGACAAATGCATCTGTCAACTTGAACAGGCATAAGGAACTTTCTCAGATATGATTAACTGGTGATGATAGATGTCTGCTTTATGTGCTGACAGTTAGAGAAGAAAGTGGCACGAGCAATAGGTTCTAGAGAATCCATCACACTCAGCATAGGACAAAGTGCAAATCCCTACTGAAACAATTTGCACTGAAATAGAAAAAAATAATGTCTCTGAGGAAGTAAAAACAGAAATGTGAAGTGACATGTTCAGGAACCTACACAGCAAGGTAGCGTTGTGCAGAGTCAAGAACAGAAAAAGCAGTTGCTGGCTTTTAGACTGTGTTCTTATATCTGATCCGTACACGTTTTTGATTATTGTGGGTCAACAACTCAAAAGTCAGAGAAGATACTCCTTAAAGATATTCTTATGTTTTGTTTTGTTTTTCGTTCACACATGCATCACTTTTTTTTGCCTGTTAAAATGACGCAGACACCCCCAAAGACCAATGAACAGATAAGACAATTATCTGAACGTAGTCATCACATTACTACTGCTTTTTACTTACAGCCACAGTGATCAACAGAATAGTTCTGTGCCTTCTACCCTAGAAGCCATACATATTAGTCACTGCAGCCTAGAAATACTAATGTGTTTCCAACTTTTATTTCCAGCTGAATTGTCTTCAGAGTGCTACTCAAACACTTGAGCAACTTGCTGCCAGAAGCATAAAGAAGGCTGCCAATGGCTCATGAAATGCAGTTCTTCAACATGAGATGGTTCATGATTATGCCCTTTCATAATTGCTATGGAAAAATTGTTCTCCATAGTGGAGTGGACACAGTAACAAACCTACAGTGCTGATTTTTTTCAGCTGAAGTTTGATGTAATTGTATTCTCAATCACACCTCCGAAAGTTCACAGCTTATATTGCCTTTCATTTTAGGCTTACTGCATAAGATAAGGGTGTCTATAGACGCCTAAAAATACACTCACAGAACTCTCCTCTGAAGGAATATCATTTTCAATGTAGTCTCATTTTCCATGAGCCAGCAATGCATCCATATTGCCAAGAAGACTGTTGCCAGCAGGTCAAGAAAGGTGATCCTCCCCCTCCAGCAAGCCCTGGTGAAGCCCTACCTGCAGTACTCTGTTCAATTCTGGGCTCCCCAGTTCAAGAGAGACATGGACATAGGGGAGAGAGTCCAGTGAAAGACCATGAAGATGACTGGGGGCCTGGAGCATGTCTTTTATGAGAAAAGGCTGAGAGATTTGGGAACGTTTAGCCTGGAGAAGACTGAGAAGGGATTTACCAATGTATACAAATATCTTAAGGGAGAATGTCAAGAGGATGGGGCCAGACTCTTTTCAGTGGTGCCCAGCAACATGGTACAGTGTGCATAAACTGAAACACAGGAATTGCCATCTGAATGAAAAAAACTTCTTTATTTTTAGGCTGACAGAGCAATAGGACAGAGATTGGAATCTCATGGGGGACAAAATTTTATCCCCTCTAAATATAACACCAGAAAGTTGTGAGGTGACACAGAAGGTTGGTATTAACTAAAGAGATCAGATTAGTGACTTCTAGCATGAGAGCCATTTTAAGAGGAATCTCTCCATCTTCTCTATTTGTCAGGTTACTTTTTGACCATCCCAACTCACATTTAATCACAACCCCCTGCTGTTCTGATGATTTTCCTTTTCAGTGGGTCTACGTTGTGAAGTAGCCTACCAAAACAGTCATGTTTTAAAGTAACCTACCATTCCGAACAAGTCAGCTAAGTAAATAATTAAAGGTGACTGATTTTGATCTTTTAACCAAGCATATATCTTTTAGCCAATCAGCGCAGTTTTACAGTGTGTTACATTTAAAGCCTGAAATATTGGCTATGTGGATAGTTGAAGCTTGGTTATCAGCATGTAACATGATGCATTTCTTGACTACTCATGAACTACTGTTTTACATCTTTATATTAGGATGAATTAAACAAGCAGACCTTGCCTTTTCTGTAATTTTATTAGTACCAAGCTATGAAATTACTGCTCAGATTAGGGTGAGGGTATTGTTGTTGTTTTTTTCTTTATTTATTGAAATGCTATTCCTCATGAGTAATAATGAGAAAAAGCTGTAAAAAAAAAAAAGTGCTAATTGATTACAGTATGACACTCCAAGAGGTGAAAAATATTGTGTGGAAGAGGATAATTCCCTAGAAAAGTATTCTACAAAGTTAAATGCTGCCACTGTTTGATCTGTTTTTGCAGAATAATGAGATATTTCACAAAGCACAGTGATAAGAGAATCGTTATTACCTGCATAATTTATCAAGATGGCTTTGAGAACCAAAGTCTTCGTTTAGACCATTACTATGTGCAATTCACATCTTCCTTATCACAGTGTTACATTACAACCTTTCATCTGTCCAAGTCTTGCATCCAGGTGGGGCTTTTGTCTACCCTAACTCAACATAACCCACTGTGAAATCAATGAGACTGCTACTGATGACCTTAACAGGAGGCAAACTAGAGTGAAAAAAAAAAAATGGAGATGGAAAAGATATTGATTAATCAAGTTCTTTTTCCCAGCTAAAAGCAGAGTATCACTATTGAATTGACTTCTTCATCTGTAGTGTATTAGTCTGCATGTAAAAACAGGTTTGTAGAGAATACAATGATTATTCCAGCGTAAAATTTTATCTAACAAATCCATTGAAGGAGTTTATGTGATCATTCTTATTGTCTTATTGTCTTCTGTGAGTTTATAGAAAACACATTGTTCTAGAAATACTGTATTCTCTCTATTTTTTATCAGCAAGCCATTGAATGGGTAATGAATTGAACAACAACGAATAGATCTCCAAAGATCAGTCTGGCTTTAAACACAGTAAGCTCTGCTTCAGATATAAAATTTAATTTCACTAACTCTTACTTTTCTTCAGATGGAGTATTAATAGCAGTCCTTCAGCTAATTAGTATTAAAAAAAAGGAAAAAGCAAAAATGAAAGAAAGAAAAAACTCATCAAAGTGTCTGTAACTTAGCATTAGTGTCCCATGCAAGTTACATGGATTTCTGGGTAGTCGTGTCTATTCTGGTTGAGTCCATTTTTTAAAACAGGAGTTTGTTTTAGAGAGAACTGAAAATATGCACCGTCCCCATTACACAGAAGGAGAAGCTGAAGTAGAGTTTTGAAATGAGTTATTAAGTTGAGATGAAATGATTACTATAGCTTTCCATTTTGCATATGCAATACCAGATAAGTGTCAGCTGCACTTTCCTCATAAAGAAAATAAGTAGAAATGTATGAACTGCAATTTGTACAAAATCTAATTATTTTTTTTGATGAGAAACAAATCTTTTCCCGGAACACTAATTGCTTCATATTTTCTTGAAGACGAAGGAAGAAAATCTCTAAAAGAAAACTTAATGTCACAAGAACTCAAGATTAGTCTTGTTCTTCATTCCAGTTTAGGTAATTTCCTTCCTTAAATACTATTTACAAGATTTCAAACTTTAGAAAGAATCCTTCAGTCTTTTGCAATAAAACAAACTTGGCCATATGTTTCATTAAATCTTTAAAAGAAAGGAAACTAACATAAACAAATTAAAGCTTGTCTTATGGAGAACAAAGGCAAAAATGATACTGGACTGTTAAATAGAGGTCTCGCATGTAAGAAATGTGAATTTCCTGTCTTTACACTGCTGGACTTGTTCTCCCTTTTGGCATCATACCTGGAAAAAAAAATCTGGTTAACACCTAGAGAAAGCCCAGTGAAGATGGTCTGAAAAAAATTGGACATCTAACATATCTGAGATACATGAAGAATTCTGCTTGTACTGCAGGATGGAAGGTTCAGGTCAGATACTAGGAGAAACAGATTGGGTTCAGACTTCTGGTTTCAAATGGATCCCTGCCACAAAATGGCTTAGCAGATGTCTTAGGACAGGGAAATGGACAGAGATTTCAAGAGGGTGTCTGTGTTTACTACGTCAGTAGGGAGATGTATCAGCTCACTAAAAAAGTATGCTGTCATTTACAAGAATTATAGAATGACTTTAATCTGAGCAGTTTTTCTACTTTGAGTTAAGGAAAACTAAAAAAAAAAAAGAGAGAGAAGAAAAGAAAAGGTTCTTATTTGCTTTCAGTTTGCAAGTCCAAAAATATCGACAGTATCACGATACAAGACAGTACTAAAATGCACTTTTAAATTCTTCCCTGTTCAGGAAAACATTCAAGTAGGGCTCAAGAATATCTACTTATTCTTCTGAACCAAAGGTCTCAATCTGGTTTGCTTCCTGAATCAAGATCATTAATGCCCAACATGAGCTTTTTCAGATAATGACAACAAATTATAATGTTATCTTTTAAAAAAAAATGTATATGTTGTTCAGGCTACCTTTCTTCTCTATGGGATTCTTGCCATCTGCTGGCAGATGTTTTACATTCTCAATTTAAAATGCCCAGGTTACTTTAAGTTAATGAAAAATAATGAAGAAAAAATGTTAAAAGCTGTTTTAGTCACAACACTATATTATATACAAATATCAGATATTAATGTTGCATGTCAAAACCTAAGAAAATGTCTTCAGTCATCATTAACGTATTTCTTAAATACAATGAGCTTAACACAGTACATATTCCATATTTCCAAAGGAACCTTTGTAATATAGCACCTAGTCACTGGGAAAAATTCTAGCAATGAGAAAACAGAAGTAAATTGATTGCTTCACCTACAGATCAAATGTAGTCACTTAATTCTATACCAGTAATATGGTTACATACCAACAAAGCATATGGCCTTGCTGGTTTGCCTTTTTATGTAATATAGATATTGAATAAGAGTTCTTCTAACTCCCATAGAAACAGAAAACTATATTAAATTGTCATTCAAAACAACAAAGGCTATCTGGATCTTGAGCTTTACTAGCCTTCATATTTAAGTGCAGTGATTTTAAGAAAGGTTGCATGTAGGAATAGGGTCTCTTTTTAGTAGCACTGAAAAATTAAAGCAGCAGCTTTGGAACATTACACATTATTAACATTTAAGAACAACTCGCATACCTGGTTTTAATGTTTTGATTGCCACCGGGGTGGTATTATTCCACAGTCCTTCCCATACCTCACCAAACTGACCAGATCCTAATTTTTTCACAAATTTCAGAGATTTTCGGTCTATCTCCCACTGATCAACAGTTTTATATGACAAATCAAAAGTAGTGGGAATTTGTACCTGGTAAAAGAAAATAAATAATACATAAATTTAGATTTCTCTCTTTTTTTTTCAACTGTATATAGAAGTCATTGTTAACAATGTCATGTTTAAGTTGAAACTGATATGAGTGTTTCCTTAGAGCACACACAAAGTAAATTGAGAACATAAAATATAACCCTCATCTATGGTGTTTTTTGTTAGAAATAAGAAATATTCTAAATACTCCTGCCACTGAAAGTAAAAATTAGAAGTCATCCCCTAGCAAGCTTTTTGAACAATGATATATTCTTTGCCTGAACCTTGTGGTTTTGCGTCAGTAATTACTTATAGACATCTGGAGTTATGAAGCTGGAGATTCCGTCACCATATACACTTATAAAAAAGGTATTAAGAAATCAATATCTGGCATATTTTCTCCTCCAGACATAAGATGATTTGTTCAAAATAGCATGGTATTTTATTATTAACATATCAGCTTCAAGAATGAAACCGCACTGCAGTCCGAACTGCTGTCAAACTTTCTGAAAATAAGCAGATCACCATTTTGAAATCAGGGAAGCAGATATGGGACTAGCACCTTCTCACTGACACCTGACAAGTTAGCTTACAAAAATATGTTGCACTCTGTAGTATTAACTCTTACCTTTAGGCATGGCTTTCCAAGCATCACACAGAGGCCATCGCTGTTCTTACTGTAATAGTCAACAAACTCATTCATAGTTTTAAAAGTTTTCGACCTACTTAAGAAAAAGCCTCCTCCATCCAGTCTTCTGATCCTGTAGTGCTTCACAGATTCACCATCAAAAACTAAGAAGATTTAAATACATTAAGTTTCCAGATATTACAGCAGTAGTACAACATCATTTAAGATCAAATCATCACAAGGAGTGTTAGTTCCTAAAGGTTGTTGGGAAGAACTTAAAATAAATTGTTTTGGTTTCAAAGATGGCAACTGTACAAAATCTCTTCCAAACCAAAGCTCACTATTTAGACAGCTTAGCATATCCAATCTATCAACTTTTAGCTATTCGGGTTTGGAGATTCTTGCTTCCGCTCTAAGATTCTATTCCACCATTCTATGACTCTATGATCTGATGCAAAAATACTTAAGGACATCATCTGTGACAAAAGGAAGGCTAGGCTTCTACAAGTAAGGGTTAGTGAGAGGGAAGAGCAGCAGTAGACCAGAAATGGAGGAAAATGTACTCAGCTAGTGCAATGGGTAGGATATTTGGTTTAACTCCTATCAATGCCACAGCCATTACCTCTAATATTAACAGTGTCCTAAAATGAACCTAGCTAGTAATGAGGAATATACAGCATGACTTAAGAGGGAAGATATTTAAGCACTAGGGTACATCTTTTGCATCTCAAACAGAAGAGACATGCATCAGTAGAAGGTTTTCTGATCTGGGTTTTTCAGGTGAAAAAATGCTCAGAGCTCAAGAGTTACCAAGCTATAATGACATTAAGTGAGAAACTAGTATTTGAAAGTGTGGATGGGGTTTTCTTTTTCTTTTTTTCTTTTTTTTTTTTTTCACCCATGAGAGCTAGTGTGAGATCAAAAAGATGGGACTCAGACTGCTCAATTAGAGAGGGGGAGTAGTGAGATTAAGAAGCAAGCCAAAATGGAAAATATCTAGTGAGTCTGGGGAATGATGAGGAGGAGAAACATTAGAGCAGGACTAAATGTGAAGCATCACATTTTGGAAAAAGATGGAAATAGCAATAGATAAGAACAGGAGAGAAGAATCAGAGGCTTATCCTTCCCTTTTATTCACAAAAGAACATGGCACTTTTCCATGGTGAGTAGGAGAGAGCTTAAAGGGGAGGAGGACACTTCAAATGCCATCCTGGTCCCCATCACCCAACACTGCACCTTCCTCATAGGTCAGATGACTCTTTCCACACCCATTGGTACAGGAGATTACCATTACAGTCCCTTTCTCAGTGCCTCCTCACAAGACAAAACTGAAAAGCAAAGAGAAGCACAGGGAAAGAGCCTTCTGCTGTATGCTTTCATACTTGGGCATTTAATTGTTATTCACATTAGTTACAGTAAAAGAATGCACAGCTACATACTGTAGACAGAAAAAATTATTTCAAATTATTGGTTGCTTGCAATTAACAAAGGTGCTATAAAGTATATTTCACTCACAATTTTGCTGATTAAATTAAAATACATATCCTTCCTTAATTACTGTCATGTCTGACCATTTTTTTACTGTACTCTGCAGTTGTCAAGCCAGACCACCAGAGGGCATTTAGGAGCTGTTGAAAATGTTAAGGGATTTTCTATCTGCCACAGGTTATTTTTAGGGGGTTGAATTATCAGCTTACAACTCTGCGCGAGGACCAGAAATCAGAATATTTGTAAATAAAGCTCTCCAGTATAAGGATAATTACATCAGACTTTTCAGATGCCTTTTTTTTTTAATTTAGCACTTAATTAGTATTCACTTGATTATTAAATGCGTGTACATTTTTGTGACATGATTTGAAAGTCACGCTCGAGGAAATTCAGTAACAGCAGACTGAAAATATATTGACTTTTTCAAAGTTTAAAGTAATATTCATCTAGCCAAATGAACTTCTATTTATGATTCATTGAATAAAAGGCCAGTAGGACGACTGTGTTAATCCAGTCTCAGTAGCAAAAAGTCATAGTATCTAGTCTGACTGTTCTATCTACAAGCAGTATTATGTTTATTACTTGAAAAGCATCTAATCTTAATGTAAAAGTTGGTTTGAAATATGCGCTTAATATTTTTAAAGGACCCTTGTAGGAAGCCTTATGTTTGGTCATATAGAGGTCAGACCACACCAGTGCAAACTTCTGACTTTATGTTTTCTGAGTCTGTGAGTAATGGTTACTGGACAGGAACCAGTTCATATTGGATTTTGTAGATATCAAATACTTTATCATGTTTAGTAGTATTTTGCCTCTATTCAGATTGTATTCTTCAATTTCACATCAAATACTGATTCGACAAAATCCACTCTTCATATCAAGCTGAAATAAAAGAGTATTTGTCAGTCAGTTGGTCTAACCTTTTCACCTCAGCCAAGGAGTGAGATTTGAACAAGGAAATAACGAGAAACAGTAGCTTATCCATAACATTTGTACACGACCAAAGAGAACATTTATTAAGGCTGTAAAGGAAAAGGATGATTTAGCCTACTGTATAATATTTTCATTGTCTTCTTACTCCTGGGAGTTAACATTGCTAGTTTATTGCAATTTCACAGCTTTTTATTCCCTCTGGATGAGGCTGAGATGTGTGTGGATAACTTGGAGAACATTTCTGGACTGACAGAGTCTTTGCTTGTGATAAGCAGCTGATGGGAAGGCTGATGAGAGAGGATGGTTCACTGGCATTCCAAGGCTGAATCTGCCCTCCTAAGTCCTACACATCACACTGGCAGAGCTGCAGCAAGGAGCAGCTCCTCTGCCCACACATGATGGAGAGCACGTGTCACTCTGGGAAGAGCCAGCCATAATTAATTGGTGTTTCCAGTCTTCTCTAGGCCCAAGCCAGACTAACAGAATAGGATTGTGACTTCAGCTTCACACAGCTTGACAGCAATTGCAGTGGACTTCTACTCAACTTCCTTGCCCTTTCCAAGATAACTACAGCTCCCCTTAGATTTCTTTGTGGGTTTGGCTTAACAGAAACATTTTCCTGTCCCTGATTCCCATCTTTGTAAGTGTGGGCCATGCAGAAATATATCTTGCAACCTCAAGGAAGAGAACAAAATACTTTACTGCCTAGAGCAGCAAAACTAAATTTTATGGTGACATCAGCAGAGTCCACATTCTCACCAAGTGAGTCATGGAGACACTAAGACATCATTATTGCCAGCATCCCAGCATTTCTCCTCCCAGCATTCGTCCCTCAGTACTGACAGTGCAGAGCAGTCAGCAGGAAGGGAGAGTGGGAACTGAAACAGCCCCACAGTCCTCAGACCTTACTTCTCTCCTATCCTTCCCCAGCAGAAGGAGGCAGCTTTCTGGCAACAGAAGCTGTGTTTGGTTGCCACATCCCAGGTGAGGCTGGGAGAAATGTGACTACTTGGATCACTCTCACCAGCACAGACTGGTGGATGCTGAGGATCCTCCAAGAGCATTTTCCCACTAAAGCCATGGTTTTGCCACTCCTATCAGTTGCTTCCTTAAGTGATTACCTGTTTTTTTTTTTTTTTTATTAAGCCTAAAGCCAACCTGGGCTGGGG
>WBMW01005529.1:455525-477289 GCA_013396635.1 Penelope pileata
TTAGGGAGAGAAGGGGGGGGGGGGTGTGGGAAGAGTACACAAACCATTTGCATTGTCATTTAATGCAATCAGTCTTTCAGATACCATTATTCAGTAAGGGGTGAAGTAGAGAGCCTCCTGCTATCATTGGCAATGACACTCAATTAAGCTGAGCACATCTAAATTATGGCTTTTAATTAAAAAGAGGCAATGTATAAGATGGCACCAACATGTTTAAAATTTAATATATTTCACACCAGATGCTGGAGTCATCAACATAAAAATCTGTCTACAACATGTGCATTTTTAAAATGAGAAAACCTATTTTTAAAATGTCAAACACTTTAAAATGATAGCAACACATTTCAGTGCCCTATCTAGTTTGATGTGCTTTCCATTTAACTATTTGCAGCTAAGAAAAAGCTTTCTGAACCTCGCTTTCTGTTTTTAACTTAAATAGTCATTTATAATTTAAATCTTTTACAAAAAATGAGTTATCCATCAATGCAAGTTAGAATTAAAAAGCGTCCTGTTAATGAAAGGCTTGGTTCATTGTTTTGTTTTGTTTTGTTTTCTGTATTTTGTGTGTTTGTTTCCTAAAGAGATCCATTTGTTTCTCTTAGTAGCATGAAGTCTCTTATACTTTGCCTATATGAGCATGACATCAGACATGAATGTCATAAAATCAGCTTAGGGAAGTTTGGGAAAAATCTCTCTTCCTTTTATATTTCTTTTTCTTTTTTGTTTTGTTATATTTAAATGTTAGACTGGACAGAGATAACAAAACTTTCTGAAAGACCTTAAGTCTGAAAGGTAGGTTATCACTCTTTAGCCATTATCACATATTCTCTGGATCAAAATCAAAGCAGCAATAACAGGTAGAGCAAACCCAACCAGTTCTACAGAATATGGAATCTCGGGGGTTTATTTATTCTGTACTGATAAAATTGGAAACAGAAATTAGAGATATATTCCAAAGTATCAGATTATGATTTCTCCCTTGTCAGTATTTCAGCTACCACGGAGACAAAAGCTATTCCTAAAAGAAATAGTCCTGTAACTCTATTCCTCATGAAAACACCAATTTTGTGCGACAGCTTTGAAGGTCCTGTAACTTCTGGTGGAATAAATAAGAGAGATTCAGAAAAATTGCATTTTTCATAGTATCTGGGGAACTAAACAACCTTCCCTCCAATTAATTATCCCCACAGTACAATTCACTCCAGCATTTACTTTAGAATGCACTAGATCTCCCAGAAGTAGACATAAATAATGAGATTATGGTCATACAATATCTCAACCATTACTTATACTATTACATTTGAAGCAAACAGTTTGCACGACACAAAACAGGTGCCATTCAGTCAAACCTGTTCAGTAAGCAGCAAATAATATTTAGCCTCTTCAGAATGAAGTAGCACACTGAGGCTAAATTACATTCAAGTCTGCAAAGATGCTAAAAGATCTAGCAGAAGTGATATTTCATTAACACTCGCTGTCTATAGACTGTCAGAGATTTTTTCCCTTCTTGCCTAGAAGAGAACAAATATTTAATAAATCTTTAATGACGCTTCCGTACGTGGTCAGAGGACAATCTACATTCATGCTTGGATGGCTGACTGCTGTTGCTGGAGCCTTGCCTCCACATATATAATCTTCTTCAGTTTTTCTGTCATCAAACAAACCAGCATGGAAGAAATCCAAACTGATGGTTTCCTGTCTTGCTGTTATAAGCCATCATCAAATCTGTTCTCAAAGAAGCTTATACTGAAACCTGAAAAAAGTCTGCTAGCAGCTTACTTAGTTGAATCAAACATAATAAATCAGATAGCATACAGTATCTACCCAGGATCTGTAAGGAAAAAAATGAACAGCAGTATTAAATGATGAGCTCATCCTATCATAAATGCTGGAATAACATTACTGTTTTCCTTCTCTTCAAATTTTCTCTGCAGTACTTCATTTGTAAATAAGGTACTGCTGCCTTCATCTCGGAGAAGTAGTCGGGAGGCAGGGTAAGGTATTAAGGTTTTGAATCTTCTCTAGCAGGCTACATTTGGAGAATAATAAAAAGAAATCGTATTTCCACCCATAGGTGCACAAGCACAAGATCTTTCATTGACTTTTAGTAAGGTGCTATGTATTCAAGTGTCAGCATTAAGCAGATAATACAGGCATAGTTATCCTGCCTAACCATACTGTTATCGGTCTAGCCCAGTCCTTGGATAAAATCAGTTCACTGGTGAAGGAAGCTGAAACCATGTAAGTCAGGGATAAGCTGGCACATAGAGTGAAAGCATTTTGAAAGTCTGTGGCTATAATGCAATCTTTGAATAAAAGGGTGCACACACAGCAGGTCTGTTCTGTCACAGCTTGGGTGCAGTCTGATTCCTTGTTTATGTTAGTTTTCATACCAGTGCTTCTAAGCAAGAGCAAACTTCCTTGAGTTCTAGCTGAAAACTGTGGAAGAAACTCTCCCAGAACAGTCAATATTGTATTTATTTCATAAACTTCCTAGTATTTCACTCCACAGACAACATATATTTCCTTGTCTCGGCAATAAAAATCAACCTTCCCATATTACCACAAGACAGTGCAGGTATATATCCTTTCTTTGTGATGCAGAAAGAAAAACCAAGAATGTGTCAAAAGTTCATTAAGCTGCTTAATGCATTTTTTAGTTATGCTTAGAAGGTGACTAACATAAACATCCAGGCGGAAGGGGAGTCAATACGAAAGCACCTGGTTATGCACATGATGCCTCTCCTTTTACTGACATAATTCCTTTTTAATAATCTCCTTTTACTGGCATGACAACTTGCAGTTTATTCACAAACATCAAGATTCTTTACTGTCTTACAGAATTAAAAATGTAGAGCACATTAGGGAGATTAGGTGTAGAAGCCTGTTGTCTCAGGGACAATGTTGTGCTTTTGATGTACGTTAGTATGACAGGCTTGACAAAAAATGCCCATGGAAAAGAAGCAATGGATAATCATGTCCATCTATGATGACAAACATCTATGACAGAAAAAAGATGGCATGTACATGTACATAAGAAAATAATAGTGTTCTTATTTGAAAGTCTTTTGGATCCAAATAACAGATTGAAAGTATATTTTAAAGAAGAAACAGTTATAAATCTAACTTTTTTCCAATGCTTACAAGCAACTATTCAGTGAAATATAACTGATTCTGTTGCACAGCTTTGAAAATTTTTCTATCATTTTGCCCCTGAAAACAAGCAAACATGAACCTGAAGTGTTAGAAATCTATTTTTCTTAAACTGCAGACATCTGCTATGATTCAAATAATTTTTAATTTGTGTACCAGTCAGCACCATGATGTAAAGCAATAAGGTATTTTTGGCATTTTAACTATGAAAATAGTTTCTATTTCAAGGCAACTTGAGCACTGGAAGTGCTAAGCACAAGAAAGTTAATTTTTGTTCTGAACATATTAATAAAGAAGGCCTATAAAATAAAAGTAAAACTCCAAATGACTCTTGCCAAGTGTTCTTTATGCATCTCCTGGGAAATAAATATTATCACAAATTTAAATTTCATTTCCGCATACACTGTTTAATAAAAATGCAAAAGTCCAAATCATGTGAGAAACTTTTAAAACGTAGCTTAAGATGAAAAGCTAGAATATACCTGAAAGTGAGTATTCGCCTTTTAGACTTTCACTCTCTCGGACTAGGAAGGCTCCTGCCTGGTTTCCAGGATACAACAGTTGTCTCTCAGCATCTGCTCGCTTGATTGGGCCAAAAAACCATCTAAACAAATAAAAAAGATTAATTTTACCAGTCAGTGAAATGTAGTAGAATGATGATTTAGGTTTTATAAACTTGCTGTGTATTTATTAAAAGATAATGTGTGGTATGCTACTTAAAATTGAAGTAGCATGGTAAAAAAGATTAAAGGAAACCCTACAAACCACACAACAAATATATTGTTAGAAAATAACCCTTAAGCATTTGAGTGAAATCTAGATTCTACTGTTGACAGGAAGTCCTACTGCTTTCAAGGAAATGAAAATTCTAAAGTGACAGACTGGTCTTGTCTCAAGAAAAATTCACCAAGACATTTTTGCCAATGTTGCCATAACAGAAAGTGATGCGAAATCAATTGATGCCATATGAACAATGTAGAGAGAGTACTAAATCCTGATATTTTAAAAGTCAAAGATCCCTGAAGCTACAGAGATGCAGTAAGGTTCCAAGCAGTCAGCCGTGCTAGGGTCTACTCTATCCCACTTCCATGCTGGTATCTCAGATGATTTACTGGCAATTTTTCAGCTCTGCTGCTGTTCAACAAACAAAACCAACCCCTCAAGTCACCGCTAAAATCTGAACATCTATATTCTGTGAAAATTATCCCTGTCTACTCCTTTTAAAATACTTGTAAAACTTTTCTTCTAGAACTAAGACTTGTAGTTTCCAAAGTTTTGCTCAAGCAATAGCTCTACTTTCCTCCTCTGAGGAAACTAGTTAGCTCTCTTACTGAGCGGTGCTGAAAGTAAATTAAATCGGAGTACGAATGAGTCAGCACTTCTGCTGGGACAGCACTCAGCTTCCATCCAGCAAACATACAAAGTACTTACCAAGATTAGCTCTGCCCCTTATTTGAAGTAAATGGTGATAAATAGTTATCAGAATTATGCCATATACTCACAGATGAACTTCTTTTAAATTAATCAGAGATAAACCTATTAGGCAAACTTTTAAGATAAATCAGCGTTTCGCATGACACATAAGTTGCCTACTCAGCTACTTGATTTGTCAGTTAGTAGTGAAAAGTACAGGAGGAGTCATCAACAAATTACTTTAGTATCTGTAATGCTTCTAATCACCAAGAGAAATGAAGGAAATAAATCAGAACACTGGGTGAAACCTTGGCTGAGCAAGCAGGAGGAATGATAAATGTTTTTGCATGAACAAAGAGGAAATAAAAATAGGTAAATACAGATGGTGCTAACCTACATCAGGTACACTTTGTCAACAAAAGAAAATGAAACACAGAAATTCTAGACTGAATTCTTGTCTCCTGACTTGAAGTTGATTCCGATAAAATAGGCCATGATATGTATTTGGCAAGGAAAGGAATCTAATTAAAAAACTGGAATGCTTTAGTAACTACTTTAATTAGAAAATGTATCAATTCAACTAGTTTAATTAATTCATTAATTATACTTTAGCAAACTAAGTAATCAATAAATGTTCAAGTCCTTGACTGATGCTCATCAAAGCACTGAGAGGACAGAATACATGTTCAACACTATCCAAATCCCAAAGAAAATTTATCTGCCCTATAAACCGAATTAGAACCTTTCTGAAATTTCTAAATACATATGCTGAAGAATACCAACTGTAAACTAGTAATCCATATAATTTTAAAGAATTTATATTGATACTCACTGAATCACAAAACAGTTGAAGTTGGAAGGGACCTCTGGAGGACATCTGGCCCAACCCCTGCTCAAGCAGAGCCACCCAGAGACCATGAGACCATGTCCAGCTTTGGAAGGTCTCCAAAGAGGAGACTCCACAATACCTGGGGAACCTGTGCCAGTGCTCCATCACCTGCACAGCACAGAAGTGCTTCCCGCTCATCAGTCATCAGGACTGAGTATCTGATTCCAGGCAAACTTAGCAGTTATAAAGATACTGCTTACAAAAGAAATATATATACCATGTATTCCCTAATACATACAACTTCCTATGATCTGTTTAGTATGTTTCAGAAAAATTTAATGAAGACTACTTTAAACAGTATTTGAATATGAGATTCTTAGTCCAAAGTCATTGAGTTTGCAATAATAATACAGTACCAAAAGCAGTTCTGGATGTGTAAAAATAACCCCTTAAACTCAAAGCAAATAAATTAATTTGCAATTTACTTTTTTAATAAAAGTACATCTGAATGTAACAAAAGTACATCTGAATGTAACAAAAGTACGTCTGAATTTAAAGTACTATTTTCATTATAAATGGAAGATTAAATTTCTTTTATAAAGATGTAATGACATTTCTATTGATTGAGCTTATGCTTCAAAAGGCTTTAACATTTTACTTCATCCAGTAGCTTGTATTTTAGAGGAAAAAGTACTCTAAGAGAAATAATGAATCAAAGAATTTGATCACCATAAGAAATTGTTCCACGGGATGGAAAGGTCAGACCAAAACACCACCCTATCCTTAGTAAATCTGTTTTTTATAGTTTAAAGTTAGATGAAAGTTATGAAACAGAGCACTTGGAAAAACAAAACTAAACCATCAAGCAACATCCACTACTCAGGTTACTTAACCAGCACAACTGTGTACCTCCATTGGCCCTAGGCAGTTCAGGAGCATGTTGAATTAGCAATTCATGCACCATTTCATTCTGAACCTTGGCTTGCAGCCCGAACACTTTTGGTCATGATTATCAATAAAGGATACGTACATCAGCAGATTACCAGCTATAGCAGAAATTAGTGCATTTAGACTTGGGCATAAGCTTCCATTTCTATTGTGATCTGTTTCCTTGGTGCCTTTCTGTTAGTGAGATCCAGCAGCATACTATTTAATATTTAATATTAATATTTAATATTAATACTATTTAATATCTTGGCTACCCTACTCTTTCTCCTTTTTCTAGCAGCTTCCTCTGAAATTATTTTTTCCACCATCGTTCTTAGCACTCAGGAACACCTTCATTAAAAATTGCAAACTACTTCCAGATCACTTCTGATCACAATATCAAGGAAGATTTTGGGGACAGAAAAGATGAACTTGACGTAGACCTGTAACAAGCACAGTCCCTGTCTGGTGCAGATTATGCCCCATATGAGAATACCAGTAAGGCGTGTTGTGGTCATTCAGAATGTAGTAATCCCATCTCTATTGGCAATCTGCTCTACTGGTGGGTTTTTGACCCACAGGATCATCAGCTGATAGATACATGGATCATAGAAGACTTCATCATGGCATGTTCCCTGACAGTGACAGTATCACTGCTAATACCTATATTCCTATCCTATGCCTTTTTGTTCCAAAATAAGAAACAATATATCTTTATCAAGATGAATACTAGTGTTTAATCCTGAAGGACAAGTTCTTGAGAAATTGAGATCATGTCACCTACATTCATCCCTGCCTCTGCTTTCACACCATCTTGAATCAGAATGGAGTCATGAGATCAACAGAAGTTGATGATATTACTTGGCAATATTTCCTTCTTTGCTAAGAAACCCTCTGTCTCCCAGGGAGTGATGAACTGCTGCTCTCTAATTGCCAAAGCACCCATCTACCTGGCTCTGCTTGGTGTCTCCTTATGCTTTGCAACATAAAGATCAACTGCAAAAAAGTTAGTTCTACTTCACATTTTCTTGATATAGCAGGACATATGGCAAGAACTTTTAATCTGGAAAGTGGAGAAAGGAAGAGTAACAGAATCATAGAATCATAGAATGGCTTGGGTTGGAAGGGACCTCAAGGATCATCAAGTTCCGAACCCCGTGCTGCAGGTAGGGTTGCCAACCTCTAGATCAGGTTGCCCAGGCCCCATCCAACCTGGCATTGAACACCTCAAGGGATGGGGCATCCACAACCTCTCTGGACAGACTGTTGGCCTTCTGAGTTGCAAGAGCACACTGCTGGCTCATGTTCAGTTTTTAATCCACCAGGACCCCCACATCCTTCTCAGCAGGGCTACTCTCAAGGACTTCTCCTTGAGAGAAGTATATATACCTCTCCTTGTATACATATCTGGGATTACTCTGATCCAAGCGCAAAACCCTGCACTTTGCTTTGTTGAACCTCATTAGGTTCACATGGGCCCACTTTTCAAGTTTGTCAGGGTCCCTCTGGAAGGCATCCCTTCCTTCCATTGTGTCAATCACACCACTTAGCTTCGTTTCATCAGCAAACTTGCTGAGGGTGCGCTCAACTCCATCATCTATGTCATTTGTAAAGTTATTAAAGAGCACTGGTCCCAAGACAGACCCCTGGGGGACACCACTTGTTACCAGCCTCCACCTGGACACAGGGCCATTTATCACAACCCTCTGGCTGCAGCCTTCCAACCAATTCCTTATCCACCGAAAAGTCAACCTTTCAAATCCATCTCTCTCCAATTTAGATATAAGGATGTGGTATGGGACCATGTCAAAGGCCTTGCAGGAAACCAGGTAAGAGACATCAGTTGCCTTCCTGCTGATGCAGTCACTCCATCATAGAAGGCCACCAGGTTGGTCAGGCACGACTTTCCCTTGGTGAAGCCGTGCTGGCTGTCTCGGATCACCCACTTGTCCCTCATGTGCCTTAACATGTCTTCCAGGAGGACCTGTCCCATGATCTTCCCAGGAACAGAAGCAAGGCTCACTGGCCTGTAATTCCTCGGGTTCTCCTTCCTCCCTTTCCTATAAATGGGAGCGACATTTCTGTTTTTCCATTCACCAGAAACTTCACCTGACAGTCACAACTTTTCAAATATGATGGAGAGTATCTCAGCAACCACAGCAGCCAGCTCCTTCAGGACCCTGGGATGCAAGTCATCCAGGCCCGTAGACTTGCAGACATTCAGTTTCATGAGGCGGTCTTGGACTTGTGCTGCCCTTACAGTGGGGGGGGTGTTACTCCCCCGGTACCCACCTAGAGGTTCAGGAATGTGAGGTTCAGAGATGTGAGAAATATGAGAATCCTGGCTGCCAGTGAAGTCCAAGGCAATGAGCTCATTAAGTACCTCAGCCTTCTCCATATCTGTTGTAGCCAGTTCTCCTTTCTCATTTACCAAAGGAGGTACGCTCTCTTTGGCCTGTCTCTTCTGGCCAATGTAGCTATAGAATCCCTTCTTGTTGTTTTTAATCTCCCTTGCCAAGTTCAGTTCCATCTTTGCCTTGGCTTTCCTAATTCCATCTCTGCAAGTCTGGAGAGCATCCCTGTATTCTTCCCAGGTGACACACCTCTGTTTCCACAGCCTGTACATGCCCTTATTTTCCCTTCTCTGCCTGCTTTCTTATTCTGAGAGAAGGGGAGCTCTTGCACTCTCAGAAAGGCATCTTTGAAGAGTAGCCAGCATGGCCAAGAGTATTGCATGCCACATATCCTCAGGCAGAATCGCTAAAGCAGAGAAAGATGGGGAGGCAGAGGTCTACAGTGCTATACAATTGGCAGTGCCTGACAACGTCTAGAAGATGAAACTCCAGTGGAAAAACAAAAACCACAAACATCCACATATGAAAAACAGTAGACAAAGCAGGTTTTCTTTCCTTCCACTCTGTTTGCTTCCATTGAAGTAATATCCTCTTCTGGCAATGCCACTGCCCTCAGTGCAACGCACTCACTCAAGGTAGAGACTGCAGATTTAAAAGGGGATCTCTACTGTGAAATACAGGCTCTCCCTGTCTTCTGAAATTAACTCTATCCAACTCAGAAAGCTAAAGCCAAACAAAAGAATTACCAACCTGGATGAAAAAGCTCTTGGGAAAAATTTTCTGGCAGACTACCATTGCTTGGGCAACCCCTTTGCAGTCTCCCCTTACAGTGGTGCTTTATGCTCGGTCTCTCTTAAAACACTATCCCAAACACATACACTTACTGTATGCATGTTACCAGCTTTACCCAAGACCCCCTATCGTAATCTGCTGGAAGAAGACATGAAACAAATCTGTTTGCAGCCTCAACCACATCTAACTAAGCCTTATAAAAGGCCTTTTCCTTTCTCATTCCAACTAGTGCTCTAGAATTTGTCTCTTCCCTTACTCTAATGCAAGATGTGTGCCAAACCTTAGCCAAAGATACTGGCATGGGCCAGAGAAATATGTCCAAAGAGGATAAATCTTTCTGCAGCCTTCACCTTCTTTGAGTGGTCACTGTGCCACCTCCCTCCAACTCTAGTACTTCTCTCTCCCCTAATTCTACCACTTGCTTTTGCATTGGAAGAACCACAGACTAAGATCCTCCAACCATGACTGAAGTGAAAAATTTTTTACTGGAGACACTTTTTTGGCAGCATATCCTTTCCTTGGGCAGCCCCTTTGCAGCTTCACTCCAGCAGAAAATCTAAGCTCAGTGTGCCATCCCTATTTGAGATGCGACCAAGGTCTTCACCATCAAGTCAAACACCAAGCCTGAATTAACATCTATCATCCTTGGCCTTCTTGGAAATTTCACCAGATCTCTCACTGCTCTTTTGCTAGCCACACTGAAGATCAGCACAGAAAATGATGTGGAAGTTCAGACTATGGCACGCATAACCAGTAGGGCTCACCAGAGTACAGCTTCCCACTTTTATTCTCTGCCTTCACTTGGATTTAACATGCACAGCAGCAAAGTCAAAATCAGCTCCACAGAATCATATCTGAAGTGGTTATATTTTCTTTAATAACTAGTTGTGTATAGGATGAGGGGAAATTATTTGGTTTTCATTCAAGGACTGGAGGTGAAATAAGGTTAAATGTAGAGGTCTGTAATGTATTCTGAATTTATAAAATGCTCAACTAAAAGGGAAAATCCTGAGGGCTGAGTCAGCTGTAAGGTATGACCACAAATAGACATTATGAATATTACATGAGGAATGAGGAGGAAGAAAGGAGAGAAAAGGTTGAAGAGAACTACATGGCAAGATAACTACGTGGAGGCATAACAAAAAAAATAGCAGGAAATCAGTCACATGAAATTAGTTTCAAAAACACTAAAGATGTTAAAATGGATAGCATGATCCTATGCTGGATCAGCACTTTCTGGCATAAGGACATATCACTTCTCATTTTTCTTAAGTGCTTGCAACTGATATTTAGTCTCATATTAGGGTAAGTCTCATGAGACCACTAAATCTCAGCAGCTGGGAGAGTTTGTTGTCATTGCTGTGATTCCTGCCCGGATGTCTCCATTGCAGAAGAAACAATGATGATAAACAGGTTAGCTGGCTCTCCAGCAGATTAACTGTAGGGTGTTAGCTGTATCTGTAGAGCTAAAGTATGAGGAGAATAACAGATTTTCAAGACTAAAAGCAAAGAATCACTGTATTTAGAGCAAAAGTCTTGGATGAAGGTAAATGGATTATATGATGTACAGTGAAACCAAATATATCCCAGTTTCTTGTGGATCACAGAAGGCTCATACAATAGCTAAAACAAAGAAAAGCTGCAGTAGTCTCTACATTTTATAATTTAAATGTCTCAGCATCTACATTCACAGAAAGTTGTAGAGACAAAGTCAAGAACTCTGAAGTAAGATGATGGTAATATTAATATTGCTTTCCTGGCATCAATTCAGCCATTTTCAGGAAGATCCAGTACGATATCATCCTTTAATTACATGGCCACATCCACTACTTCCTATAGCGCGAATATGAGTGCTGCTTACTGAATAGTTACCCTGTATTTTGTTTTGTCATTGCATAGATAGAGTTTATTTACTATACATTTTAGTCTCTGCTCTCAGTACAAGTCATAAAATTACATAAATGGCTAATTTCCTAGAAGCCTGTATAGAAGCCCATGATTATAGTGTCTGAATGCTTTACACACGTTCATTAATTTATTTTTGTGGCACTTTCGCTTGTAAACTATTATTTACAGTGAAGAAACACAACAGAAGGGGACTAAGGCAACAGGACATTACCATGACAATTTTCTACTAACTTTGAACATCCAATTTGAAATGCCTAAGGCCTGTCTTTCATGGAATTTAGCATTGTACTGTATGTAGTAGCTTATTCATAAACAATTATTTGTTAATTTCAGGAATTGTTTCACATAAGACGAGGAGAGATGTATAGGAAGCAAATGAAAGAGAAAGAAAGACAGACCCTCTGGGCTCTTATTTAATTCCTTTCATCATATGACCATCTTGTGATCACTGCCCTTACTCAGCACATGGAAACCTGAACAGGCTTGCATGCACCACTCTTCACTGCTGTTATCTGAGCAGGACAAAGAGTGCTGCTGAGCCAGCTTTTAATCCATGCCAGGTTTGCAGTCTGCTGTGGGTAAACATCAGTGCAGAGGCTGGGACAGAGGTATACTGATGGAGTCCCCAGCCTGTCCTCTTTGTGGCAGGAAGGCTCATTTGAATCTGATACTAGTGATCTGCTGGGTTACAATATATAAGCTGTAATTTTACTTTCAAAGGCTTGGTTGGTTTGAAGCAAAATTTTCTTTGAGAGCAAAAAAGCATACACTTTTAACACAGAATAGAATAGAATAGATTCAGCTGGAAGGGATCTTCAAAGATGATCCAGTCCAACTGCCTGACCACTTCAAGGCCAACCAAAAGTCAGTGAGGACAATGTCCAAATACTTCTCAAACACTGACAGGCACAGGGCATCAACCAGTTCTCTAGGAAGCCTGTTCCAATGTTTGACCAACCGCATAGAAATGGTTTATTTCCTAATGCCATCTGAGACTCCTCTGGTGCAGATCTGTTTTGTTCCCATGTGTCGTATCATTGGTTACCAGGAAGGAGCAGAGCCTGGCACCTCCCTCTGCTTGCTCTCCTCTGGGAGCTGTAGGGAGCAGTGAGGTCACCTCTCAGTCTCCTGTTCTCCAGAATGGACAAACTGAGCATCCTCAGCCTCTCCTCATAGTACATGCTTTCCACCCCTACTACAAGCCTGGTTGCCCTCTTCTGAAGTCTTCCAAGTACCTTAATATCCTTTTTTATATATTAAAGGTGAGGCCACACCAACGCTAAATACAGTGGGAGAGTCCCCTCTTTTAACCAGCTGGCTGTGCTGTGTTTAGTACAACCATAAATGCAGTTTGCCCCTTGCATGCCAGGGCACACTACTGGCTGAGTACTACTGCTGAGCTGCTGTCACCAGCACCTCCAGGTCCTTTCCTGTTGAGCTGCTCTCCAGCCTCTCATCCATCCATCTGTGACTGCGTTCAGAATTGCTCTGTCCCAGATGTAGAGCCCAGCATCTTCCTTTGTTGAACTTCATGCTGTTGCTATTTGCCCAGAACTCCAGCCTATGCTCCTATCCATCTGCAAGTCTCCTTATGAAATCCCAAGCTCTTCCTCCAAAGGACATGCATAAAGGATTCCTCGTCTCTTCTGATAGGAAAATATTAGTCTGTCTTAATTATAAGACTATCGAAGTAATACCATTTCCCCAACAGCTGCTGTTTCAAGAAATCAGGAAATACCAGCACAAAGATCAAAGCCTTCCAGATATAGCATAGCTGTGAAACAGATGTGCTTTAGAAATGATGAACTGCATGCACGAAGCAGAGCATGGGAGATGAGCACTGGCTGCTTCTATTTTCCCTTTATAGTCTACAGTGAACCCAATGATGGAGTGGGAAAAAAAAAATCTGTAATCTAACTAAACCATAATGATTAAAACTTGCAAATGATTCATTTCAAGCGCTTGTTCAAAAACACAAGCTTTCATAGACGTGGAACAAGAAAGATGCAGGATTATTCTAAGGCTTGCAGACTTTGACTATGCAGTGGCAGGAAAATCTATTGGGTTTCAGATTTTTTGGACAAAGAGCCCTCATTCCTTGCTGCCTTCTACAGGCCTGCTTGGAATTATTTTTAATATTTATCACTCATTTTCAAGGATGCATGGGACAAAATTTAAGAGAAAGAAATGTAAAACTGTTGGTAAAGGAATGCATAGGACAATGCAGGGGGGATGGAGAGAACAGGTTATTCAAAACTCAAAGTAGAGAGGATCATATGATATAAACAAAGAGATGGAGAAAGAAAAGGGAGAAAGTCAGAGCTAACAGACAATGACAAGAAAATAAAGACGTGACAAAGATAAGGAATTCATTTAATGCCCAGGGGCTATACCCTGCTGCTGCCTGGGCTGCTCAGGAAATGTTGGTTTCCAGCTTAGCCTTCTCCTGCAGGATGATTTCAGTCCTAGTCTGGGAAACAATTTCACAGATGAACTCTCACTGTAAGCATTGCTCTGTGTAGATCCTTCCCCTTTCCCTTTCTTAACATCATTGCACCACTCACATTTGTACTTGCCAGGAGAATAACTAACCATTCATTTTTGTCATATATCTATTGACTAAAGGTCAATGTTAAATGTATCGGTTTAAATCTTACTTCCCAAAGTACCGTCATCAATGAGTGAGTCAGAATAAGTCTTAAAAAAATGTGTTGGTAACAACAGCTTTCTACAATCTACAGAAGGAAATCAGTTAAAATCTTAGCACTCTGCAGAAAGTATCTAGCTTAGACAATTCTTGAGAAAAATGTATTTAAAATGTACCTATACAGTGACACAGCTCAGTTCTGATTACTTATTTACCGTAATCAGAAACTAGTTTCCTCCAAGTGAAACCAGAAATTCAGGTTTTCAAGGATGATTAGGTAGGGCCATACTTTAAACCTTACGCAACTGCAGCACATTTGCTTCATACGTAAGGATCTGAGTCATGTGTATTGCTCAGATCCTTGCTCCTGAGTAACTTATTAAAAGTTAAATGAAGACTATCCGTGTGCACTTTGTGATGGACCAGGAGCTTCTAAGTCTTTCAGCGACAATGGGTGGAGTCAGTTGGATTTTCTTTCCATGTGAGAAAACACCGAACATGTGAATAGCCCTGAAAAACTAAAGGCTCATTTCCAACAGCAGAGAATTGAAAATGAAGGACTCCTGAAGTCTGTTATGGTCTAAGAAATTGCTTTGTTTTCTGTTTTTGGCAGAAATAATAAACTGTGCCTTAAAGAACAGGCCTGTCAGAGCTGTAAGGATTTTTATGGTAAGAGACTGTGTGGGATTGTTTGGATAAGGTAATGTTCAACAGTGAGTGAGTGCGTTAAAATCCACCACAGAGACTGGCATTTCCTCTTACAGTCTAGAACAAACTTATTGTCTTGTAAACATAAATACAAAGATGAGTCAGACATTATTCTACAAAAATCCATGACACATTAGGTATACACCTTTTTAGTAAGTACTGCAGTGGGACATAACTGCACTGGCATGTGATTCTGTTAAAAGAGATTATGCATAATATTATGTTGATTTTTCACTTCTTGATGATAACAGTTTAATGTGCTGCAAATATATTACTGAATTTGCTCTGACCCTGCTATAGGGAGCAAATCAAAACAGAGCCTGGAGCATGGTCCTCATGCCTCCTACAGGAAAGCCTGTGTGAAAGGCAGGTTCTTTCTTAGGGCAGCAGAATAGGGAGGGATCCGAAGTATTTTTCAAACTCTGTGAATGTGGTAGGTACTCCAGGTTTTCCTGTGTTTCAATAGTTGAATCACAGCAACCCCATCAATTTGTCTGTGGCAAACTCCGTCTATGAATTAGACACCTCCAGGCATCGTTCTGGCCGGAACCTGCAGCTTTGCACAGCATCTTCTCCTCTGCCTCACCACGATCAGAGTGCTGAGTGAACAACATGCTCAGGACATCCCACAAATTCAGGCTGGCTAGGGAGCAGTGAGATTGTGCCCCCACTCTGCCCCACATGGACACCAACACACTCACAGAATCAAAGAGCCACAGAATGGTTGAGGTTAGAAGACACCTCTCGTCCAACTCTCTGTTCAAGCAGGGACACCTAGAGCACATTGCATGGGACTATGCCCTGATGGCTTTTGAAAATCTCCAAGGAGGAAACCCCACAATTTCTCTGGGCATCCTGTTCCAGTGATCTGTTACCCACAGAGCATAGAAGTGTTTCCTCATGTTCAGAGGGAACCTCCTATCCTCTTGACACTCTCCCTTCAGATACTTATACACATTGATTAAATCCCCCTGAGCCTTTTCTTCTCCAGGCTCACCCATGCCATTCTCACAGCGCTGCCTTTTTTCCCCCCAAAATTTCCACTGAGCCCTCTCCCGGCATTTGAGAAAGGTGTCACTTAGGGAAAAGTGCAGCTGTGGCAAAAGCAATTATTGTGGCTCTGAGACAGAGCTTTCAGGACAAGAAACTATCTCATCTTAAGCTCAATAATGAGTAGGAAGTAGCTATCTGTCCAGTAGCAATAATACCACAAGGCCAAGTCTCTGTGCATCAGCATAGCTCAACCAGTTCTAGTTTCATTGCACAATAAGAACAAAAGATAAAACAATCAAATCACAGTCTGATAGAATTAATTTGAGTTAAGCTCCAAAAATAAATTTTATCCTGATATTATTAGCTATTGAGTAATTAATTTCAACACTTCAATGTATTCTTCAGAATATTGGTCATCTGCATTTAATCTGCTCTGAAGTTCTTCTCTATGAAAAAGTAAATGCTAGGTGAAAGTGATATATTACTTCTTTGCTGTGTTTTAGTTATAAAACTTATGAGATTTCTTCAATTTAAGTGGCTAAAGTCAATTATTGTATTAAAGTTTTTTCCCAGTAGTGCTTTTGTACCTGGATAAGGATTTTATTTCACGTAAAACTTGTTATAAAACACTTGTCTTTGGAATAAATGGAAGGCTACCATCAGTTTTAATGGGCATTGCTTTGGGCCTTTTATGTGAAATATAGCCACATGATCGCTTCTTTTCTTAAAACCAACAAACAAACATCTTAAAATGTGTGCCTCAGGCCCTATTTCTGCTGCATAGTGTTTTCAAACTAGCATTGTAAAACCTTGCATCAGTGCTAGTATCTCTACACATTTGTTAACAGATACCTGAACAAAAGTTCTGATATACTGGTATAATATACTCTAAAAGTAGCAATAGCTCTGCTATTCATAACAACCTTGGAACAAAGTTGAAACCTTGAGGTAGCCTTAATGTTAACCTGGTACAGAGAACACTAATAGCATCAATTGATTTAACATTAAGGGACACTCAAAAGAACAAAAAAAATTCTGTCATATGTTCACTTAAACCATTACAGCTTCCAAAAGCACTGAATTGATTTTCTTCAGAAAATCATTCTCGAAAGACTATTTTCTTTTCTCACAGGGAAATTCATTGCAGCATAGAAGTAATGCAGAAGCCCTCACAAATAAAAGGCCCCATGTGGCTGTACAAGACGCTGGTGTATGAGATCTTTCTACTGATTTTTTAAAGAGCTCTCTCTTGGACATTCACACAGGCACATCCTTCTCCAGCCTACTGCCAGTAGCAGACTTGTGCTCTCTCTCAGTTCTTTCAGTGGAGAATGATCAGGTCACTCAGTTTCCAAGGGTAATCAGAAAAGAACAGTGCAGTCTGGCACCCTAAGGTGACCTCAGGAAAAGGCCATGGAATCACAAAATGGTTTGGGTTGGAAGGGACCTTAAAAACCACCTGGTTCCAATGCATCTGCCATGGGCAGGGACACCTTCCAGTGGACCAGGTTGCTCAAAGCCCCATTCAGCCTGGCCTTGAATACCTTCAGGGACGTGGCATCCGTAATGTTTCTGGACAACCTGTTCCAGTATCTAACCTCACAGTAAAGAATTTCTTCCTTCTATCTGCTCTAAATTTACTCTTTTAGTGTGAAACTCTTACCCTGATATAATAGCTCCTTCACATGGTGACAAGTTACTTAACGAAGTAGTTTCCCAGTTTTAGGGTAACCTTTCCAGGCTGACAGGTGGAAAGGGTGACACATTGAAAATACCTTTGACTTCCAGAAGGAAAGCTAGCATGTCCAACTCCATATCAGTGTGACTTCTGTGTGTATTATTAGCCCAAGACCCACAAATATGGCTTGTTTCATAAGAGATCACGACACCACATCAGAAAGATATCTCAGCGCCAAAGAATGTTTCTGGGTGATTTGTCAAGTTAAATTTTGTATTGTCTAATTGTCAGGCTACTAGAAGTCTGTGTCTTTATGATAACATTTGCAATAAGCAGCTCTGCTAAACCCTTCTGTTAAAAGATACCATCTATAAGATCTTAACAGGACACATTCTGGTCTAACTTCTGTACCTTCAATAGGATCCAAAATGAACTTAAATTTCTCACAGTAAAGTAACTGACATCTGCAGCACAGGCTGACTCATGAGCGTTACAATAGATGAAGGCAGGTGCATCTCACAGCGCTGCTACTTCCTTTTGTACGAAACTAGCTTTGAGAGTGGGCTTGTGGTGGGGATTTTTTGTTGTTGTTGGTTTGTTTTTTTTTTTTTTTGAGTCATTCCTTACTAAACAATCACCAGATGAGGAAAAAAAAGCCAAACATTTTTCCAGAATATAAACTTCCTGCAGAGATGAGAGGTGTTTTTCTTCTTTGTTTTGTGGGTTTTTTGCCTTTTCTTTTTTTTTTTTTAATAGCTTAGTCTTCATCTCCAAACAAAGAAAGAATTGTGCAATGTCAATACCTATGCTTTTGCTAAATAGACTTGACAATAGTTCCGTAATTAGACATGGCAGTGATGTAGCCTCTAACATTGCTTGTACAACAGTTCCAGCCTCTGCTGAAGTAAAACGGCAATAAATCACAGAAAGAGGATGGTCTTGTGCACTTCTTGTAAAATCCTTTCTGAAACAGAATAACTGGGCTAGAGGGGCCATCAGTTGGACTTCTTAGGATACTTCATATGTTTTTATGACTTAATCTTTTCGGTATAGTTATGTTCCCACACAGGTGCAAGAAGAAGCCTCAGTCTTCTATAACCAAGAGTGCTTTTCATTTGCTACAAAATAATTCTTCACAGAGATATCTGACCTAAATTGTTTAAAACCAGCAGGGCTTTAGGACTTAGCCTGTCTAAGATGCTGGTTACTATTTTTCCCTTCTAAACCTGTTCAGAGATCAGTGAGCTCTGCACAGCTCTGTACTGTGCTCCACAGACAGCCAGCAAAGACAGCTACAGAGAAAATAGTAACCATTGTGCGCTACCTGGAGAATGTTTTTGCCAAAAACATCACTCAAAATCAACTAATCTAGGCTAGAACATGCAACACATACTTCTATTGAATACAAAGAAAAAACATAAAACAGGACTGTTAATTTCTTCTGACTGGAATACTGTCTGCTTTTCAAACAGGTGCCACAAGGGCCACCTGGGTTTCATGGTGCCACGAAAAACCTAACTGCCTGTGTTTGCAGTTTGTAAGGATATAGTTTCAAGTCTTGACATGATTCATTGTCAAATCTTTCACAACATGGTAGCTGAAACTACTATATACTAATTACAATACATAACGTAGACACTAATTTCAAATAAAGATGAGGTAGGAAATTATTTGGGTTCCCAGTTTGAACAGACAACGTTATATATTTAGAATACCATACAGACAGAAAACACTTATGGTGATTCAAAACTGAGTAGGCACTTCAGATGCCATGAACACAAGGTGAAAAAAAAACATCAAAAGCATGACCTTCTGGCTTTGCAGTACATTCTTTGTATCATAAAGCTGTTTCACATGGTCTTAAAAGTATCAGTCTTCTATGCTTTCTGTGCATGTGCGCACACAAGAGCACATACTACTGCATTCATTGAAAAAGAAGCCTGAATTCTTCATGAATACAACCATTTCCATGATTTATGGTAAATATATATTTTGGCAATAATGAACCCTTTTCGACCGAAAACTGGATAAGAACAGCTTTCATACATAACATGGCAGGTTCTGAGAACATGAGAAATACTAAATAGTCATACTAGCTAATAAACAGGTTATTTTGCAAGTCCATTTCAGTACTAGGGTTAATGCTGTTTCTGGTGGTGTCCTCAATAATTTGTACAGTAATACAGAAAAGAATTATGAGAGCAGGAGAGCGGGAAAGCACTGAAACCACAGTGTATCACATTCAGATTTCTGAAGTGTTCAGCAGAATCTAAGCTTTCACTTCAAAAACAGCCTCTAGCCATTGTGGCTCTAAACACCACTTTGAAAAATGACCCACATGAAAGAAAAGAACCCCATAAGCCTGAATTTGCAGAAAGTCTGAAACAGATCAGCACAGTGAATGATTTCTTGTTCATGTATAGTAACTCAGATTCAGTCAGTGTATGAAATAGTTAAAGTCAGGTCACAGAAAGGAAGCAATTACAGCGACTGACAAAAATAACCTATAAGTCACTTTTGCCTTCAAACGGTTGAATAGAAAATTCATTGTGGAATTGACTGGTGAGGCTTTGTTGATTAGTTCAGGGGCTCAGATTCCACCAGCTGGGAAATATCTACCCAAGAAACCTCTCTGAAACAAGGAATGGTTCTGAAACTAGTAAACGTTAGAAGTAATTGTGCTCTTCTTTGACTTAATCTACTAGGAATTTGCGTGGATTTACTTCCCTCAGCACAGCAGTATTGTGCCAATAATGTTGTGATGAACATATGGAATGCACTCGACATTCAATAAGCATCCATCGGGTCCATCAGAATAGCAGGTAAGAGACCCCTCTAAGTGCAGTCTACCTTTCCTATAGAAAAGAAGAATTCATGTCACTCTGACGGTTTGCTTTACTTTTTTAATTATTTTTCTTCATGAAAATTAACCGTCCAGCTGGGTTGTATTTTCTACCCATAACAATTGGCACTATGTCACTTTCTTGTTTAGTTAAAACAAGTGGCAGTAATAAAAAAAAAAAAAAAAGCAGGTGAATGTGTTACTATGGTACCTGTTTATAAAGCAAGATAACAGAGGAAGCACAGAGAAAGTAAGGCCAAACTCCCTGCCAAGGAAGCTTACATATTTTAATTCATATTTTGGCGTACGTTACATTTTTAGCAGAATCTGATCAGAAAGAGCAATTTAAGCCAAATCATTTGACTGTACCTCCAGTTGCATTTTTTACTTCCTTTGTGCTAATGTTATGTGTCTAAATCCAAGAAAAAAAAAAAAAGAACATTCCCAAATCATCGCATGTGGCAGATGTGACCTCACTCAAATTTGCTTAGAAATTAAAAATTGATTTGGACTGTGATTGTGCCTGCTACCTATTATGCAGAGAGAAGAAAAGCACTAAGTGTTCATATATTTGCTAATTTATCATCACCATCATCTGAATCAGCCTTTTTTCAGACCAAATAAGGAGTACTACAAGTGATAGAATAGATCAGGAATGAAAGCAAAGCAACAGGAGTAAAGAAATGTTATTCTTTTTCAGTTCTGCTTGAACATTCTGACAGACAAGAATACATGAAAATTCTCTTTGTTAAAAGTAGCATAGAATGTTTGTTTCCTTCTGACTGGAGATACTGTACTTCCTTTCTTCCCTTTCATTTATTGATTGATCTTATGAACACTAAACTCAGTCATATTGGATAGAATCAAAGAAACTTTCAGGAAGAAAAGATTATTTAAATGAGGATACAACAGTGAGATTTCTCACCCCTCTGCTAAAGTGGGTTTGCTAAAGTAGGTTGCACAGGAAAGCGTCCAGGTGGGTTTTGAGTTTCTCCAGAGAAGGAGGCTCCACAGCCTCTCTGGGCAGCCTGTTCCACCGCTCTGTCACTCTCACAGTAAAGAAATTCTTCCTCATGTTTGTATGGAACTTCCTATGTTTCATTTTTTGCCCATTGCTTCTTGTCTTGTCGCTCCATGCTGCTGTAAATATGGTCAGTTTGTTTCATTTCCCAGTCTTCCTGGGACTCATGTCATGAATCAAAAATTGGAAGTATTAATACTTGTTGCCTTTCAAAAGAATCTTTTTAATAAGCCAAGTTCACTTGCTAAAGAAAATACATAAATATCTGATTTATAAGCATAAACAAACAAGCAAAATGACACTATAAATGTCTTCGAGCAGAATGATCTATATGCAAATCAAGAATTTATGGGACTACCTCAACATATCCTGAAGAAAAAAAATCAAATGTTTCCCCTTACTGTTGAAGTCCTGCAAGTTTTATTAATATGAGAAAATTTCATATCTTAATATTGAGCTGTAAGGACATAAACTAAATATTTTCTTCTTTTTTTTTTTT
>WBMW01005529.1:477331-494431 GCA_013396635.1 Penelope pileata
TTTTTTAAGACCATCCTTTCTTGAGGACTGGATACTCACCATTTATTGTCACCATATCAATGCTTGTTATTGTCTGTCAATGTACATCTTTGCCTAGCTTACTGACAGATACTAATTTACAAAGCTGAGACTCAAAAACAGTGGAAAAAAAAAATCACTAATTTCATAAATTCCTCTATGTGCACCAGACAGTGACCTAAGCATTTTCAAAATAAACAAATCTGTTTCCCAGAACAGGTTAACCAATGTGCTGTGAACTTGTAAGTTGGAGATACATTCAAGAAATGAGCTAAAATGTCAATTTTCTCTGCAGATGTACAGAGGCTGGATGGTGCTGGAGTTGTGCTTTTCTATGTGACAGAGACTGTAAGTCTTCCATTCTTTATCAGTTCTGTGCTGGGACCATGAAGAACTATACAAAGCATGGAAAGACGCAATTAAAACTTTTCCTATTTCCACATGTCTATGTTATGGCCATAAGCAATTGGCCAACACCAAAGGAAAGAGATAATTAAAATCGAAATGGAAAAGATGAAAGAAATGAAATTTAAATTTCAAGCAGAGAATGTGATTAAAACATTGCATTTCAATTAAATAAACATTATAATATCTTTTTTGTCATCCTTGTACTTTAGACAAGGGTTAATCCTTTAAAACACCATCACAACTGTTGCTCTTACTGTTTCAATAGGATAATAAACGTGTGAAATATGTGGAGTGTGTGAAATGGATGTCTTGGAGGAACCTGTAGCAAGAAGTGTTCCAACTAGATACAAGTTTAAAAACCATCACCATGAGGGTGAAAATGTTGCCAGGAAATAGCTCTACGTAAACTGGTCTTTATTTTTGCCTTGGTTGAGTTGGGGTGACTGATTCAAATGTTCAGATCAGAGGCCCTTTCCAAACCGAGTTAGTCAATGATTACAAGAAATTGTATCTTTGTGGCCTGACGGCAGACAGTCTTGCATGCTTATTTTTGTTGATGGTCGCTGAGACCAGTTGACTTAAAGGGAAATGTGAGAAAAGACAGAACATTTAGCCAGAATTGTTTTGGTATTAAATTAAAAACTTGTCAAATACTTTGGAGGAATGACTTCATCTGAGACCTTCACCTAAGCTCACCATTCTTCCTGTCCACTGTTCTAAAAACATGGGGATACAAACAAACAAACAAAATGCATAAAACTTCTGCCAAAACTCAAAACTTCATCTTGATTAACAAAAGGAGAAAGGTACATAAAAAGAGTATAAGAAAATAAAATTGATTCCATAAAAAGAAATAAAACAGAGGTTATGCAGTAATGCACTTTACTGAAGTTAACTCCACATCTAGTGTTGAAGACATAGAAAGATAAGAGGAAACTTAAAAGCTTAGACTTTGTTGTATAACTGAGCAAAATTACTTTCAAAGTATTAACTGCAAGCTGCAATCTTAGATGATTTGTAATAAAACTACTTCTTGGAAGGGAGCAAAGGCCAAGGTGAGTTGAATTAGAGTCTACCACCATATCTCTAGTGGTTCAGAAAATGTCTTCCCTGCAGATTAATTTCTGCAATTGGAAGAATTCTTTTGAACATGACCATTGAAAGTGTTGTCTGTCTGAATACAGAAATAGCAACAGCTGGTCAGATTCTGGAAATTAAGGTCTTTAGGTTAGAGAAGAATCATACAGTTGCCCTAAGATGTCTCTATCTGAAATCCTACAGCTGATAAAAGACTGGCATAATCATATCTGAGCGAATTTTCCTGGCCCTAGGCAGTATGGTGGGCAGATCAGATCGAAGATTATGTTTCAGGTCCAGATGAGATTTAACTGAAAAGCTGCAATATCGTTCCTTTAAAGTCAAAATGAATCATAACACCATTTCTGTTGTCTTTTTCCGTGCTGATAATTTTTGCCAAAACACACCCCTGGAATGGTTGTCAGTGTTATTTCAGCAAATGCTGCCTCTGATTGCAGCACATAGAAGTAATTCTGCATCTCAGACTGACATAGACCCTGCTCATTCTCACTAGGGAGCCAGGTAACTGGTTTCATGTGATTTCTTCTCTCATTTTGAATGGTAAATACGACCAGATGCTTTGAAGGAGCAGAAGAACATGGGCTGTATAGTTAAACTCCGTGAAACTTCAAGAAATTAAGTCTGTTCCTTTTTTTATATACAGTCTTTTGCCTCTTGCTGTAGATACTCAATTAATTTTGTCCTGAGAGTAGTGATTTGCTTACAGAGAAGAAATAAATAACTCAGAGAAAGCTATAAAAACTTATACATAAGAGCCTCACCCATCATTTGGGACAAGAGTTAAAGTGTACCTTCCTGAAACTCAAGGAATTGAGAACTCTGCAACTCGTTAGCTTGAAAAGCTGTTTGGGTCAAGGGTCATATCTTTGTACAGTCACAGCGGTAACCAGCCTGATATTGCCAGGTGCTTCTTGCAGAGGTATATTGGGGTATATTAGTGAGGACAATGATTTAAAACATTACAAACCCCTCAACACTCTGCCTTCTGTAATTAATTTTCTTTCAGTCAGTGTCTTTTTGTCACACACATAGACTAGTACTACTGCTGGTAGGACAACTGGACATTCATTGCTGCAGGATACTACTCAGCAGGAGAAAATGCCCCAACGACCTACTCCAAACCCACTTAACTGAATAGAAAAGAGGCTGTGGTGCATGTTACATGGGTTACTTACGGCTCAGCTTCGATGCTCTGGACAGCAGCTATGTAATTGGCAGGGATGTAGCCCTGGAGCTTGCGGCCAGGAAAGACTGACCCTGCTGGCAGGAGGAGCCTCGCATACCACCAACCCTCATGGGATGCATCTAGCACTTCAAGCTTATCCCCGGCTTGGAAGCTCAAGTCATCTTCTGTGCGAGCCTCATAGTTGAAAAGTGCCACAAAATGGCAAGTGTTCACCAGATTCTGGCCAGGCAGTGGAGGTAAGGGCTTCCCTTTTTTCTTATTCTCTTTGTCCTTTTCTCCTGCCCGCGAGTCAATCCTTACCACAGCCTGGTTGGCAAAGACCTGGCCGACTTGCTCTTCATGCTTGTCTTCTTTCCCTGAGAATAAGCAAGGGATACAGGGCTTCAAAAATGGGCAGTACTTCTGAAAAAAGGTTTCCATCCTGTCCTCTTGTGCCTTCTTGCTTCTCTTCTTCTTTTGTTTTTCCCAGCTGCAATATCCTTAGAGCAATTTTTGCCCCATCAACATTTCAGCATTTTGCAGAATTTCTTTCCCTCTTCCTCCTTTGGCACAAGATGAAACAGCTCCTGGCACAGCTGGAAGCTCCTCTCCAAGTCCTGCTGAGAGCTCATTCAGGCAGATCCTGATTCAGAAATGAAAACCGAGAATTCAAGCACGAGAGCAGATGAGGAAGGGATTTCTCAATTCCTCCTCAGAACAGGAAAGCAGCACATGAGCTGCCTTCAGGTTGAACTCTTCAAACAGCAGAAGAGTGTGGATCCTCCTCTCCCATGGAAAAAACACATTCAAAAAACTTAATCCGTTGTGGAGAGTCCTCTCAGTTCTTTATGCTCATGATGGAGCTTTCTTATCTCGGACAGGGCCCTGTCATATGATCGACAGTGAACCTCTGCAAAGCCTGTCTTGGTAATGTTTAACCGAGCTGGCCTGCCTGTTTCCTCAGCCTCCAACACAGGCAGCCTGATTATTTCTTCTTGTTTCCTGGTCTGTGCTGGCTTCTGCTCACAGGGCAGCCTATGCCCGCCCAGAGACCTCACCTGAAGCACACCTGCTGCTGCTTCTGTGCTTTTACACACCCGCCCCTTTTTTTTTTTTTTTTAACTGGGTTTGGCACTTCTTATGGCGGGGAGAAAAAAAAAAAAAAGGTGATTTTACTTCACTTCTTGCTCTGCAGTTTGAGGAAACAAAGTCTCTAGCCAATGTATTGTTCTAGGTGGCTGGTTAATTATACTAACAACATATAAAAATAATGGCTTTTTCCAGCCAGCAAGCAAGCTAGTGGAAACTAAGCTAACCAGTATGTTCCCTCTCCTAAAGCACCTATAAACCAGCATACAGACAGAGCATAGGTGTCTGGATGCTGCTGTGGCAAAGCAGACTGGGGAGCCATCTGCCACATCCCAACCTTGCAGCTCAGGCTTTATAACAGCTGGAAATCACTGTGTGGGACACATAATGCTCAGGCTGAGAGCAGGAAGCACACACTGGCATTTCAGTAAGAGGCAAACTCTTACAGATAGTAGGTCAAACAAAACTCACTCACAGTCCCATAGCTTCCTGGTGATAAAGAAACTGGCTACTGCCAATTCTTTTTGTTTGTTTTGGTCAGGAATAATTGGTATTTTCCTAAACCATTCACACGTCTCTCAGCTCCATTCAGAGTCTCTTAATTCTGCTGCTTCACTTAACAAAGAAAGAAGGAAAGAAAAAATAGAGTAATAATTTATAAACCAAAGCCACTCATTTTCACCATGTCCCTCAGACTATTCATTGAATGAAGAAGGAGATCAGTGGTGCAGGCAGAAACCTAGTGATGGAGCAGGGATTGCTGGCTGACTGAAAGAATTCTCCCTTGAAAGCTTGTTACTGTCAGGTGCATCTCCACTGGAGAGGGAGGAGGAACTGCTTTCTCATTCCTATTCTGCAATGGTGCAAAGCAAACTGAATAAGGGAGAAAGTACACATTGAGTGATCACTGAACTCATAATCTATAGTGAACTCTTTGGGCCTGATCCATAAAATGGCACATTGTTTTTTCAGATTATGAAAACAATATTTAGTTTATGAAATACCACTGGAGATTATTTTTAATCACTACCCAGATCAGTAAGAACGTAGATGTCCAAGCGACATCTACTTTTCTTAAGCCTGATGGGCAATAAGCAAAGACGGGAAAGGTCTGTGCTTGAAAAAGAAACTATCTTCATTAGTCTTGCTTCAAGAGTTATCTAAATTCAGTGAAAGCAGAGAATAACAGAAAAAAAAAGTATTAAATAATCTCTGTTTCTTCAGTTTGCATATTTGGCAGAATTTTTCCTGTCACGTTTCATGGTTCTTGCAACATGGGCATTAATCTGGCAAAGATTTGTACAAGCATTTACTGGACAGTACAGTTTCATAATGACGATGAATGTCATTGTACAGAATCAATCACATGCATAGCTCTTTCCAGGGTCAAGACCCATCTTTACACTCGAGTACCAATATATATTCACATCAGAAATCATACTGCATTCTCTGAGACCACTCGTATAAATAAATGTAACCATAGCTAGAATGGGGCTTAAGCCTGCAAATGCTTGTGTATATGAGTATCTTATGGCAAATAATCTCTGGCATTAGATTAATCTCTCCCAATTTATGCCCCTCTATAAAACCATGAAGACTTTTGCTGAAAGGGATCAATAACTGTAAATCAGATTACTTTCTTCCCAATCAACTCTTTAGGATCAGTTCTACTTATGAAGCAGGTAGACTTTAATGAATAGTAATGGGATTCATTAATCAGATCAAAAACTCCAGAAAAAGAGAACAAGAGAGAGAATAACGGGACTGCTGAGAACTGCTGAGCAAATCCCAGAGCCTATGTGGGGCAGGATTGTGCTTTGTTTCATACTGGTTGAGCTGTGGCGGCCACACCAGAACACTGCCTGCACAAATGCCTTTGTTCCCATCCTGGTCATTTTATTGAGGATTCTCTGCAATTCTCTGAAAATAAAGCAGTACTCTTCATGTTATAGATACTATATAATTTTATTGCAGGTGAGAAAAAAAATGAACATCTAATAAAAATGTTCTTGCTGGTATTACTGAAAAAAAATAAAATCTGATAAATCCCATAATCCTAATTTTCATGCTCACAGTTTGGAACAAATGAGGATAATCATGTATTATCCTGAGCTTTTCAGTATAAACTATTGTCTGAGTCCTGTGCACTGGTGTTACATATAATTTAACAGGATAATCTTTGCAGTACCTATTTTGGGGTCAAACAGATCTGTACTACCTACTGGTCCTCTGAATATTTACTCAATTCACTTTGGAGGCTTACTGTCAAACCAAAAATTGTCTAAATAAATAAGCTAGTGTCTGTAAAATGACTGTGAAAGACTTAATCAGATATGTTGATGAATTTTATTAGCAGGAATGCTTTGAGAAGGACACAAGAGTCTCACCTCATTCTTATAACCAACAATAACTATAGAGAAGGATGAATTTATTTAGGACTACAATGGCACATTTACAATCTAGAGGCTGAAATTTACTATTCTCGTCCCTATATTAATATATAAAAAACTCATGAATATTACAAGTATTTTTGTGAAATATGCAACACCTTAAAACAAAGATGAGTCATTTACAATCTGTGTGTGACAAGATCATATAAACTCCAATCAAGTAGTACACTTCCCCATCAAACTATGTAATTCCCCGTTAAAGTAGATCTCATTGTTCCGTAAAGAAGAAAGTCCACGCTGATGCTATAAGTTCGGGGATGACAGATATCTAAAATTACTTTTTACATTCAGTAAGTAGCTTACAAAGCCCCAGGTAAGTAAGACTCTTACAAGGAGCCTCACCTCTGAGTAAAGGATTAATTTGCAGTCCTCTGAATACATTAAATCAAATTCTAATTAACTTAAGTCAATACTCTTTAGGGCTTGTTTATTCTACAAAACAATCATGTTTAAACACAGTAACGAAATTCTGTTGGCCGCCTGAATGGACAGAAAAATAATGTGTTAATATGATATATTTTGGTAAGCCCAGTACAAACCTAACCTGAACCATATTAATTGAAGTGCTCTTGAAATGAGAGACTGCTCTGCATTAATTAAGGCATCAGACTAAGTTGTATTAAATAAGTACAGCTAAGACTTGAAGGCGTGATATTTCAAAAGACTTGTTTTGTTTTTTATTTGTACTCCATGTTTTCAAAAACTATTTTGTATTAGTCCTCATTAAAGATATTTCCTACATGTATTGAATTGTGTGTGCTCTGTTTATCTGAACAATCGGTGTGATTACATAGTACCTTGCAGATTTAGAAAAAACAAATCCTCCTTCATCTCATAAATATGCAGCTCCATATTTCAGAGACAAGGATTGAACATTACTGAGTACTAGGCTTTGGTACTGATGATACATGATGTTTAAAACAATTCCCCTATGCCATGCAGAGAAGAATTACAGTCACAACTGTACTCTCTGCTGGGGAAAATGAATATTCCAAGGCAATATCAACCAAGAGTTTTGTTTAGAAATATGAGACAGTTCAAATGGGAAATTGAAAAAGAGAGCTTTTTGTCCTATTAATAAGATGAGATCACAACAGAAATAGATATTTCCTCCAGAATTTTTTCAAATTTTGTGAACAGCAAAAAACCTCTGTATGGAAAACTGAAGAATCAAAATATAAAATACAGAAGTTGTAATTAAATAGTGTATGGAACTGTTGCTCATAGCATCACTTATTGTATTGCATAATCTTTTTCTAGTCATTAGTTACGCTGTTGCATTAATTTGTGCTAATCAAAATATTTGCTATAATATACCTCTTTTAGAAGAACTTCTAATGCATGATGATAAAGCAAGCTGAGTGTTCCAGCAAAGTAAAATATTCAAACAACATGATCTTTAAAGAAATCGGAAGAAAAGCTAATGCATACCACTCTGAAAGTATACTTGGGAAATAATTTAAATGATTAAACGTTTTAAAGTGGTGCTGTTTTTTCAAAGCAACTAATAGAAATGAAGAACAGTGATTTTTTATTACAACTGCCTTTTCAGCAACATTTCTTTCCATTTCCACATTAGGATGGAACACATTACCACCACTTCATAGTTTTTTTATGATCCTTTTAATCAGCACTTCCATTTTGTTTCTGTAATTTACAAGTTGCCATTCTTTTCAATGAAAATAAATTATGTGTGTAATCTTACTCTTGACAAAATTGTTTACTCTTATTGATTGATCACGTTCCTGTTTTGTATATTATCTCAAACCATAGATCTACAAAGACATAGAGTTATATTTGATTCTGTATTTTCCAAGCTTAAATCTGTTGCATTTTTAATGAGAAAACTCTGGCTATTTATTTTCATAAGGCTGATCCAGTAATCCATCTCTACTCTAGAAACCATTAAAAGTACATTTTCGAATGCTTCGTTGATGAGAGTTTCTTATTTCTTAGCTGAACTGGGGCCTAAAACAGGCTACATCTAACAACAAATGAACACAGAGGAATAAGACTGTCAAAGAGTGACAGAAGAGAGACTTTCTCTATTTGTTCAAGCAATCAGATCCCACTCTGCTTAAATGTAATGCGAGTTTTGCCATTATCATCAATGGGACCAGACCTAAACCATTATTTTTCATTTTATTCTATATTATTCTAAATGATATGTAGCATATTGTGTTAAAAAATTAAGTTAATTTGGTTTCTATGAAGCAGTTTTTCTGAATAAAACCATGCTGTAGCTTTCTAAGGCATGAAAAATAATACTAATCAAATCTATCTCTGGGTGGGAAAAAATATGGTAAGTGAATGACAAAGAACTATCAGTGAATATGACTTTACCATTCTTTTAAGAAAATGTATTTAAGAAAAGTGATCATGTTATAAACAGTTTTTAAATTTAAAAAGTGTATATATTTATGGAGTTTTTATTGTGGGTTTAGATCATCTCTCGCATAACTCTATATTCCGTGCCATGGATAGCTAATGTGTTTGACTTACTATCTTCATCTTCAGAAACTGGAATGGCATTAAGAGGAGAGCTCCTGAAAGGGATGGATGGAAAGGAATAGTATATCAAAGTATTACACATATAATTTCACCTGTGAATCAGGTGGGGTTTTTTTCAGAAATAAAATCAGCAGCCTCTCCTGACCTCTGAAAGTGGGAAAGGCAGCACCATACAAGGAGTTAAAAACTACAATTAGAATATATCAATATACCACATAAATAAACACAACTTGCTAATTACTTTAAAAGATGGAAATATTAAATGTAAACATACGTGAATGAACCCTGGGCACCGTCCATTCACCATTCACACTAGGTCAAAGTATCCCATAGCAGCCTCAGGATGTGCATCTAGATCTTTTTCATATGAAAAAGAAAAAGAAAGCAAAAAAGGAAGCTATAGTCCTGGGGTTTGCTTCGAATCGATACTGGGAAGCAGTAGACAAGACATTTCTTAGATTCAAGGAACAATCTTGAACATCATAGCCTAGTCATGGCCAAAGGCACAATTTATTTAAAAGATTTTATTTAACAGTTTTCATTTAAAAACTATTCATCTCTAGAAGCATAGATACAATCTGAGGGTGTTTGAATACCAAGATTTAGGTGATTAATTCCTATATTTGATCCAGTATAAAAGTCCATAAAAATGATTTAATTTCCTTTTTCCTTTCTTACTCAGAAGTCAGTGACAATATTCTCATTGGTCACATTTCTTATACCCTTAGTTCATGTATCACCATTATTTTTGTATCAGGTTTTGACTTATACAGTCTGCTGCAAAAGTAATGCCTCCTGTTTTATCATGGTGGTCCATGACATCAGAGGTGGATGGTGATGGTATGCCAGTAGAGGTTGAACCTTCCCACCAATATTCCTTTCCATTTTGTTGCCATGCAACAGATGGCAGCAGAGGGGCAGTCTGACACAATGGTGTGTGATGTGGACGGTGTGGAATTTAACTCCCCCATGTGGAAATGCACTCATTGACATTCATTGATGCTTGCTGAACATTTATAGAGACCAAACAGTGGATTTTAATGAGATGGTGGATGGTGCATTTCAGCAGTGGCAATAGTGACATGAAAGACAAGCCATGTTCTGGACATGCACATCACAAAATGAAGAGTATCTCAATCAGCTCATCTGTGCAAATCATGTGTTGGAAATGATGGTGGCAACATTGGAATCTTGCAAGGTTTGCACCAGGTGGATCCCATGGATGCTCACACAGGAATAGAAAGAACACCATATGCAAGTTTGTCAGGATCTATTGAACCTATACAAGGCTGAAGGCGACGGTTTTCTGGATTGCATCATTACCAACGACAAGACATGGTGTCACCACTATGAGCTGGAGTTAAAATGGCAGTCCATGGAGTGGCAACATGTGAACTTCCCATGGAAGAAAACATTCAAGATGCAGTCCTCTGGGTGTAAAGTGATGTGCACTGTCTTTTGGGATGGGAAAGGGGACATCCTTCTCAATTTCCTGAAACACGGACAAACCACCAACTCTGACTGCTACATCGTAATGAAGACTAAGTTGAAGGCTCAAACTTCCAGAGTCAGGCCAGAGAAGAAGATAACCTTTCTCTTACAACACAGTAACACAGGCCCTATACCAGTTTGAAGATCATGGAGCACATTGTCTGTCTTGGCTGGACTGTCCTATCACACCCACCATACAGTCCACATTTGGCACCATCTGTTCAAGCCAATGAAAGTAGACTACTTGTTAACATTTCCCTAGCAATGACACCGTCATACTAGCTGTGAAACGCCGGGTCACCTCCGCTGGTGCAGATTTTTATGAACACGTCATGCAGGCTCTTGTTCATGGCTGGTAAAAATGCATAGTTAATGGTGGTGACTGTGTGGAAAAAAACAGTATTTTGTAGCTGAGAATTCGCTCTATCACGTAGCGTTAGTATGCTCTTTGTAATTGTTGTAGTTTGCATGGAAATAAATAGAAGGCATTACTTTCGGATCGGACTATGTATTTAGAATAGTCTTCATGTAATGTACTATGTAAAGTTATTTCTTTACTATGTTTAGACATTAGTCCGGCCTCAGTTTCCTGTCTGCTCAAAATATAAAATTTTACAAATGAAACTGATGCAACTTGAAAGAAAATATTCTTAACTCCTTTCCTTTTGTTTCCATACTTCTTTTCTCCCCCTCTCTCCTTATATCTCCATTATATATCTTCCTACTTCTTTTCTTTCTGCTGTATTCTGTCTTTGTCAGGTATGTAGTAAGATGTTATACAAAAAAAAACACCCAGCATGGAAGACATGATCTTAATAAACCTAAACAAATGGGATAGAAAGTAATCATCTTAAGTGATGTTCACTTTTAGTGAGCACTTGAGATACATATTTCTGTTGCTGAAGACAAAACAATTTACTCTCCTTCTCTGACAAAACTTTCCTAAATTCATAATCCTCTCTTTGTTTGCACAGATTTAAACATTACTGAAATTCCCCCTCTCTGAGAACAGCACAAAGCTCAACACAACATAGGTAAACGTGTGTTGCTTTCCAAAAAATGAGATGACTGATCTTCTACACAGACTTGCATAAAAACAAACCAAAAATCTTTAAAAAGTTACATCAATATGATGGGACCTTTTTGAGGCTTAGTGCATACTTAGAGTTTTAGAATATACTCTTCCAAATCCTTTTCTTCTCCTTGCTATCAAAATTCAACACACCTTTTTATCCTTTTATCAGATCATTACTAGACACCCTCTAGAGGCAGAAGCAGAACAGTAAATACCAAATGCAATTTATATTCAAAATAAGCTTTTACACTTGAGGCTTATAAGCATTACTATCAGCATTTTATTATTGCAGCTCCAAAGAACATCACTTTCAGTGTCCAGTACACACAGTAATGAACTCGTACAGAAGAAAATCTTTCTTAAATAGAAGATCAATCACTCATTAAGAAAGATGACATTTTAAAAAGATGAATAAAAAACTGTTATCCCTACTTATACCAGTGGCAGTTTGGAATTTGATCTTGAGAAGCTTAGTGTGGTGATGATTGTAATGAATTAAGTATCTCGTGTACTACTTTGCACAGATTGTTGTGTTAAATTACCGTGGGTTTGTTATTGCTGTACTCAGCTTTAGTAAGGACTAAAGTGGAGCAACGTATTTAGTTTTCGATCTTGTGTTCCAGGAAAAAAAAAAAAAAATAAGGACCAATTTGACAATGAATGAATATCATCCACTTTGGCAATGAAAGATAGAGGGCTGGAAAGACCTCAGTCTCTAAGGAAGAACCCTAAATGATGAGACAAAAAAGAACTGTGGGAAAGCAAAGAATAATAGCCTTCAGACAGAAAGAAAGTTGGTGTACATAGATGTGGTTCCCACATCTACTAGGAATAGGAGAAGGTGTAACAGAACAGGTTCATTACAGCAACAGAGATTTTGTTTTGACATGGAGGCTAAGGGGGAAGAAAACTCAGAATGTTCCGCGTGTAAGGATTGCTAAATAGTAGAAGAAATTGCCTCAATGGCTTTTTGTTCCTTTTTAAGAAGAGGTTAGACAATTGACTATTAGGGATGTTTGTAGCCTGATTGATCCCACCCCATGGCAAGATGATGGTCTTTAGGTCTTTCCTAGTTCTATTATCTTTAAATCTGTAGTTTTATAGTTGTGGCATTTCCCACTGGCCGTTCAACAGCTCTGTCCTTTTGCGCAGACTGGGATATACATCAGACTTGCCTTCTATGCAATCATTAGCAAAAGCCTCAGGCTTGAAATACACTCCTGTAATGTACTCGAACAATGCAAGAATCATTAGAATGTCTGAACTAGACTTAGCCCAATTTCACTGATGAAGAAAATGAAGCCATAAGAGATTAAGTTATATACGCATATGAATGCACCAGGAATGAATGGGAAGCATGGACAGACAACCTGGAAATCCTACTTGGAATTGTAAAAATAGAATAAGGGCATGTTGAAAAGGAAAACATAGAAGAAATAAGACAATGTCCCATGGATCATAGCAGCTGCATATTTCTCTCAGCATAAAATACATACAGGTCTACATTGGAAGTATAGTTACCAAAAAGTGTACATTTTCAGTACAATTTCCTTTTACTAAATGTAGCATCCATTCAGCTCAAAAAGAAAAAAAAAACTCTGTAAGTACCACTACACAACTATTCACAGTTTTTTAGATACATACTTACGAAGAATCTAGCAATCAGTTGTGGCTATTAATCACCTTGACAAAATCATTGATTTTCATTTCCTTCCTTCATGTTGCATGGGAACAGCCTGAGTTAGATTACAAGATCTGAGAGGGCCGATAAGGACTATAAAGCAAGCTTCTGAAGGTCCTCAAGGTATGCAGAAAGATTCTGAGCACATGGTGGATTATTTTCTGTTTAATCTTTTAATGAACTTGTGGTTTTAGTTTTTGAGAATCTTGTTTCTTTAATAGCATGAGTCCTACCTCCATGTAGTGAGGCAGAGAACATAACCAGTGTAATACTGAGATGCAATTAGAAGTCCCACCTCAAGCAAGGTGCTAGAGATTCTACGTTCCTGATTTCACTAAAAAAGGTCAAGTGCTCATATCTTGTGCCATATAAAAAGGCTACTAAACAATCCAAAATACAGTAGTGCTTCTGAAACCACAGAATTCAATCAAATCTTAAACCCTGACCAACAGACAAGTATGTTCCCTAGGCTTCTCTGCCTGGTAATAAGGTATCGTGTCATAAAGGGGTGCCTCTCAGAATAAGTTGCATTTTGCTAAGCGTTCAAAGTTCTGCTAAAGAAACAGCAAGAACTAATAACCACTTTTCAAAACAAATCTATTCCTGATAGCTTTCTTTCTCTTAAATAACCAGGACATCCTTGAAATGAGTTAGCATTATTAGATCTATGTCTACTGAAGCATCCCTCTGTAATGAAAGTCAGAGGCCTGCTTCTGTATATCCTTAGACTATGCCTCCAAAGCTTTCTAAATAAAACTGCTTCCTTCTAAGAATGCTAATCTTAAAAACAGAATAAAATCCTGCAACCTTGTCTAACTTCAAACATATAGAACCCCACTAAAAGTATCATTTCATGGAAAATCCCAGAAACGTGTGGCAAATGTGTGACTACCACTGACTACCCTCAGATTTTATTTTGAAGCTGCAACTGCAAGGTGAGGACTGAAGGCCAGCTTCACATTCACTGAACACTTAGAGATAAATAGGTACAACATCCTTAAGGCAAAATAACTGCATCCTGTTTGAATCTGATTATTGATCTGCATGTAAGTGGAAGCTGAAGGGTACGTGGGTCTACCTGAGATGGGAGTGAAGTTAGAACAACCACAGCATTTGTCTGGGGGCTACCACGGGCTGCAGGGAGGAAAAGGAGAGCTCTCAGGAGCCCCTTGGGTGAGCCCAAGACACCAGCTCAGTCCTTCCATCAGCTCAGGACTGTTGAAATCGTTCTCACATGGGGAGTTTGTGCTGTGAAGAGTCCAGGCATCATGTCTATGCAGTGATGGAAGTGCTGGAGAGCTGAAACTCTGCCAGTGAAGGTCTGTAAAGCAAGCACATTTCCACCTGTGCATTGAACAACTTCATGGGTTAAAAGCTAAACCAAGTGCTGAACTCAAGCTCTAGTTCTTAGTTATATGCTATGTTTTGTTTGTTCGTTTGTTTAAAAAAAAATCTATTGGGTTTGATTTATTCTATTCTAAAAGTATTTTCATTTCTCTTTTAAAAACAAACGGCCATCATTCTAGAATGTTCTGTCTTTACTTCTGTGTAAGAAGATATTACTTATCTGAAATGAAAATGCCTGATTTGTTCAAATTGTCATTTTATTTTCACGTATCACTACTGTGTGTTCTTCCGTAGCATAAGGGGTCCTTTCCTTTTTTTAATTAAACTCTTGTAACCTAAACAGGCAAATGGCTGAAAATGCATACTTAGGGTTAAAAAGAATCAACTCACAAAGTCAACTTACACAGCTCCTGGAAAGTAAAACCAAGGTTTGAGGAAAGTAAAGTAGCACGATGTGAGCGAGGATCATTGGCAGCTGATGGCAGGAAGGCCCCCACTGCATTGTACTGCTGCCCTCTTACGGACAAAGAAAACGAAGACCTGGAGGAGACTGCTCAGAGGCCTAAAAGCTGTGTGTGACAGATAAGCTTTAATTGTAGGAATTTTGGCAGGGTTCTCGTGCCTTTATGTATGTTACTGGGCTCAACTCAGTTCCTTTTGCACTCTAAGGTATGTTATTACCTCTGCCCTCTGAACGTATGAAGTGGTGGGATCCCCTCCTGTGCTGAAAGCAGGAGGAGGCACAATGGAAGGCAGAATGCCTGTGCACAGTGACAGAAGGCTTGGGCACAGCAGCTCTCACACCCCATGCATGTCCTGCTGGTCACCACAGGCGATGGCCCACCAGCCCTAGCCTGGGCCCTGCTCAGCTGCAGGACAAACCCCTATGTCTCCTTCAGTGGAAAAGGCTACGATGTATGGCTTGGATTTGTGACTTTCCCCAAAGGACTATTACACACAATTAGAATTTAAAAGTAATTACCGTGATGCATGAATTAACCATGGAGAAATCCAAAATAAGGTTTAGGACCTGATAGCCCCAAAGCTCAGACTGGGTTATGTGGGCATCCCTGATCAGGCCATAGTATCATCAAACCTTAAGCACAGAGCTGAAAAAGTAGTTTGCAAGGATGCTGTTAAGAGATTAAGAAGGCTCAGTTGTTATGGGGGTTTCCAATTAAACACAGCTTCATTCTGAGAAAGGTGCTGGCATGGGCTGTCAGGACCTTTGAAGGACTCATCAGAAAGCAAGAAATCGTGAGACAATGCAAAGCTTTTCAGACAAAAGAGAAAGAAACAAACCTTGGAGGTTGTGGGTTTAGTACATTGTGTTGGGAGCTTCCTGTTATCAGGTTGGTGCTGCGAATACTGAAGATGAAGGTGATAGTCTCTCATTTGCCTTCTCTTTTCCCAGAAATGAAAACCGATCCTCTTCATCAACATTTTCTATATTTTCTGTTGTCATAGTTCTAATTTAACCTTCAGCTTCATATACCTGAAATTTAACTCGATAAATTGCTCCATTGCTTACATGACTGAAAGTCACTTAAAATTAAATAGGATAAGTGCTTTTGTGCTGTAAATTCTATGATAGTTTTTCATTATTGCTAATATAATTGTGCAGTACTCACAAAATCTGGATGTTCATGGCTGCTTTGATAGTGAGCACAGTGATCAATTCAGCTGTTCCAATACTAGGGTGTGTTACATTGGTTTTGTAGTGAGCTTCCATAAACATAAAATATTTAACGTGCATGGAAAGCAACACTGTACATTTAAAATGCTATGATCTAAACAAAATTTGGTAAGCTGCATGAGGCCTTTTGGAAAAAGAAATACTTCTGGAATAGGGGAATTCCCAAAGTGCTACAATTTTCAAGCCATTCAAACTGAGTTGATGTGATGGCAGGACGACCACTTGAACCTACTGAAGTCAACAGAAAGTTGTCACCATTGACTTCAGTGTGGCAGAAATTTGCTGTGTTTCCTAAAGGGAGCAGCTTTAGGAAGAAATCTGATGTTGTGCTGAGTTCCCAGGCTGCTGCCCCATCCTGACGGCTGTGAGCACTGCTGCGTGCAAGACCCTGGATGGCTCTCTTCTTCTGTACGCTCACATTTCACACCCGTTAATTTGGAAAACACATGCATGTATGCATATTTATTTTTGTATTGGAGCACATATATCTGAAATGTATGTGTCATTATGTATAACACTGTATATACACAATATATGGAGTATCTGTAACATATAGTGCACTTGTATATATACATACATAGCAGCACTAGAACATATATTAATGTCTGTGGGAGCCTGAGTTCCTTTGAAAGAAGCTGCTGTAGTGTGGTCTGAGGCAAAATTATGCAGTCACGTCTTTCTCACTCTGACACCCTAAGCGCCCGCCTTGTCCTACTGCTAGCATTGGTGAATTCCTCATCTCCCTCTGCTTTCCCATCTATTTTTTCATCTTTGATGACATCACTGATCTAAAGAGAGAAAGGAATGCTATCAAGGAGGACCTATGAGCAAGCATTTGGGACCAGCTACTCGTGCATCCCAAGCCTTGGCCCTGGCCTACTCCAACAGGCAGCGTATTCAGCCTTCAGCCACAGGGAACAGCATCCAGTCACTGCAGCTCTCCTCTGTTTTCCTTTTCTCCACACGCAGTACTTCCTTACATAGAGCAGCTTCCATGCACAATGCTGTTCCCGTTGGGAGGGTTCCAGCCATACGGGGATCAGCGGGAACCCCGCCGCTCACAGCCGCGCG
>WBMW01005529.1:494454-600330 GCA_013396635.1 Penelope pileata
GCGGGGCAAGGAGGGTCCCCTGGGGAAACGTGAGCGGGGAGGAGGAGCAGCAGCGCGTGTCCGTGCGGCCGCCTCCTCGGCAGGCCTCTGCCGGGCGGGAGGGCTGCCGTGCCTCCCGCCTTGGAAGCGGCGCCTCCGTGGAGCTCTCCTGCCCGGAGCGGTGCTGGGGAAGGGCGCAGTCCCCGCCGGCCCGGCGGTGCCGCGGGCAGAGACAGAAGCGTTCAGCTCTTTCTGCAGGCGACCTTAGCACGTTTCCTTGCGCTAAACCAAAGCCTCTCCCTAACGGGAGAGGGCCCGCTGGCACGCGCTGCTCGTCCCTGCCCCAGCGGCTCTGTCCTGGCTGCCCCTCCAGGCCCTCAGGCGGCCCGTCGCCGCCTCCCGCTCTGCTGCTGCCGGGGCTCCTCGCGCAGCTGTCCCCTGCGCCGTGGGTGCTGTGGTGCCCCCCCCACTGTGCTCGCCTCCGTGCTCTGACAGCGTGTTCTGCCCAGCACGTGGTTGGACTCGGATGTCAATGGCAAGATCCTTCGGAGTGTGGTGCAGAAACAGCTCTATGAGTTAAAACTCTGTGTTCAAAGTAGCAGTCGTGCAATGCATCTCGTTTTGTAAAACTACATTGCTTCTGTAGCAGTGCTTGATATTCTGCAGAGGAGCATCTTCCTAACAGCAAAAAAAAAACATTTCTTAAATTTAGTTCTTTCTTCTCACAACACAAACTGGCTGTCACATGCACCTTACATGCCTCCTCACTGATGAGAAATAAAAACCTTTACAATGCTGGCAGGCGCAGCAGATGATACAGTTAGTTATTACTTTTTCTTTCAGCCGTTGTCTTTCACATTATTTGTAGTTATTCCAGAAGCAGCTTTTGGGGAATGGCTTTAATAAATGAGCTATAAGAAAAAGGGAGCGGTTGCTATTTTTTATGGTCTTTATATCATGTAAAGACCTGTCAGCATCTGTGTAGATTTTCTTGTGCAACTTTACCAGCGCTCTGCAGTGATAAATGGCAGAATGTTGTACTAGGCTTTAACAGTATTCTTTCTGAACTTACGGATAACTTAGTAGTTGTTGTTTCCTTCAGAGTATGTTCCATCAGATATGTTTAAAATGTTCACTATCTGTAGTTGTTCACAGTTTCAGATGCCACTTGTTGGTAACTGTGAAATTAAAAAAAAGGTAAAAGATAGGGACTAGCCGTGGGTACTTACCATCTTGGTTCCCCAGCAGTCTTGAAGCACTGGGCATTAAGATAGAATGCTGTATGCCTAGCTATGCTAGAAAACCAGAACTATTGCACGAGCATCTTGAGCTGTTTGCCAGCCAGCCAGAAATAACATCAGACACTACTGAGAAGCGGTGGTGGAGCAAGGCCCTTAGGTTCCTGTTTTGCCCTCTCTTAGCAGGCACTGAAGTTCACATCTTTCCAGGGAAGCAGTGTCTTTAGCATCAACCAATATAATCAATGTATAATTAATGCTTTTTTTTTTTCCTTTTTTTCCCCCCCATCTGTAGCTAATATATGATAGTTTTGCTCAGTATCTGGTGACAGAGAAGGGTTACGACAAAGACTTGCTGACTCTAAATCCAGAGAGCTTTGACTTCTGGTAAGTATGTTGAAAATAATAGAAAATTTCTTCATAACTTCCTTTATGCTATAACTTTTACAAAGCTTGGAAAACAGCTTCTCTTATTAGACAATTTTTAAGATTGTCAAGCCAAATATATAATTCCACAGTTGTGGCTTTAAATACTTGTTGGAACAAGTGTTTCTCATAAGATAATTCTAACATGGTATTTTGAAAAGACAGCTGGGTATCCAAGCTTGCTTTTTGCTTCTAGTCATCTCCACACATGCTTTGTGGTTTAACTTACTTATTGAGATACACCTCCTTTATCTTCTACCTTCAATTCGAGTGGTAAATACAGTAGCCATCAGAATTTAGTCATATCTCCTTGTTTCTCTTGACAGATGTGTTTTTGTTTGCGTAAGGCAGAATAATCCCAACAGTCTTCTCAGGAACTGAGGAAAGGGAGCATGCCAGGAAGTAGCCCTTGAATGGTGCTTTAGGCACAAAGCTGTAATGTAACAGACTGAAATGCAAGTTCCTGGTCTGAACTCCGTGATGTCTGAGCAGGAACTTCACTGTGAATCACTGCTATTCCAACTTTTATAGGTTATTATCTATGGTAGGAGTGTGGAACTTGGGGGCCATGTTATCACTGTCTATCTTGTTTTTGTTTTTCCTTAGGAGTAGCACAGTTGTTTTGTTTCTAAGCTGTTTTTACAGTTCAGCATTTGATCTAGATATCTTGGCCTTGGTCCCATCTTGGAGCTGAGGGTTCCTTAGTGAGGACTCAGAAGCCCGTGGTGCTGGTAGCAACATGTTGGTGCTACTCACCCAGGTGTCATCTGTGAAAGGGTGCAGTCTGCTTGCTGTGTTCATGGCATATCTTCTTTCCTTTGGGTACCTTATAACACAGGATGAAGACAGCATTATTTTTGTAGTCCTTTTTTTTTTTTTTTCCCTTTTCCATTATTATGCTAGATACTGAACTCTGACCTAATTTTTCAAACAATCTAAGCTAAAAGAAATTAATTTTTCTGACAGATGTGAATTTACTAGAAGAGTTAGGAACTACTGCAGTACATCTGTCCTACACGGTGTACCCTTCACCCTCTGACTGCAGCCTAACATGATAATGCCTCTGCTTCACATACTGCTTAGATGTTCAGATGCCTTATTTAGAATGATGTTCTGCCCCTTCCTCCCTTAATTTTAGCATTACCTGTCTGGCAATAATAAGTAGGGGAGGTACCCCCAAAATATTTATTTATTTTTCTTTAGTAGAAGTGATGGTTTAAATGTCACATTTCTTAGTTGTATATGTTCAGACCTTAATCCTCCAACCGTATCTATATGAATAATCACACTGAACTCACAGAACAATGGAACTGGATTTATTTAGTAGGAATTTGCTATGTAAGTGAAATCCAGCCCTCACTGTAATGATATGTATTTGCATATATAGATCACTGTTCAAATATGGAAGTATTTGAAGGATTGTGACTTTGCTGCTTTTAAGTAGCATTGTATAGCTACTGTATAGCATTTCAGCATTCTGATACAAAAAGACTTTTCTCTGAAAACATTCATTTCATGTTTCTTTCTTAAAATACAATTATTTTTAGTTGTAAAGGCTTGGCATTGGACCTCGAAGATGGAAACTTCCTGAAGCTTGCGGAAGATGGAACAGTTTTGAGGTAATACTGAGTAAATGCGTTTGTTATAAAAACATCAACGTTTTATCATCTTTCTGAAAGCCATATCTCGGTTTTAATAAACATTTAAACCACTGGTTTCAGCATATACTCATTTATGTAAAAACAAATATGAAAATTTTAATACTCTTGGGTAACGTGGTACTCAGGATCTCTTAGTGTTATATACTTAGTGTTTTCATAATATTTCCATGTTAGCTGCTAGGAAGAATATTTCGTTTTTGATAAACATCTGAGACTGAGTGCATACTGATCTTGAAACTGAATTCACTTTTTTCAGTGGCTTCCAATGTACTCTGTCCAATTCTGCTCAGATCCAGGGTAAGGTTTTTCTTTGAATTCTGAGTAACTTGACTAAATCAGTGCTAATGACTAATGTTAATGACAGCACTTGTGCCATACCTATTCAAAATTCTTGCAGATTTGCGACATGTAACTTAAATAGCGTGAAGTAAATTAAGTGCAGTGAATGACACATTCACTTCCAAACTTCTGTCTTTTTTTCCCCTAAAAAGTTAAATTTTCGCTTGAGTCATAATTTCAGTACATCCTTACTTCCTCTTTCCTTAGTTCTTTTTGAACATAAGACTTCTATTTTAATTCATGAATTTGAAAAGTAAATATATCTAGAGTATGTCAAGCCCAGACCAATCCCCACCCCCTATTTATTTATTTATTAATAGGATTTGATAGGAGGAGCTTGAAAATGCTAGGGAAAATCAGACCTCATTGAAACGTTGGAAGGTGTCCTTGCCCATGGCAAGGGGTGGGTAGGAGCTAAAAAAAATCTCTAAAGGTCCCTTCCAACACAAACTGCTCTATGAAGTAAGGAAAGAAATATCTGTGAATCTGTGCTATGTATTCAGAAATTCACTTAGTACAATGGATTTCAAACAGCCAAATTTACAATTCAAGACCAGACGATATACCACAGTAAAGGGAGGAGTGGTATAGGGTTAGTTATTCTGGCATTTCCTGTGCTTCCTTCACAACTAGGATCTGTCCATTCTTTTGGGGCACAGTTTGATGATCAAGTTGACTTTTAATTCCTGAAAAGGCTTGTACATATTTCTGTATTACGTAGCTGCTTTCAGGGCTCAAACTAGCATTTTATCATAGTCCTGCCCTGCATTCTGTGAATGTTACCAGGCTTCAGAGCAGTGTATAGGCTTTCTGCTCTGTGTTTTATTGTGCAGTGTATATTGATAGTTCAAGTATAATGTCCTCACACAATTGAGAACATTCGAGCAACACAGAGTGATTGTGTTAGGAGGTGAGGCACAGTGGCTATGCCCTCAGCCAACCAGACTTTTGTGAAGTAGGACTTTTATTGTGGATTGTAATGTATATGATAAAAGCTTAGGTCCTAGGAAACTTCTAATTGGTAACTGGAGTTATTTCTAAAGTGAAGGTAAACTTACACGTGCCTCAGTATTCAACTGCAGTTCTTTACTCTGCCCTAGAAGTAGTCTGATTGTTTTTAACCTTTTTGGTTTTTTTTTTTTTTTTCCTTCTCTCCGTAATGCATCAAACAGGGCAAGTCATGGCACTAGGAGCATGACATCTGAAGAGATCCTGGAGATCTATGGAAGGAGGGAATGGAAGCATTTTAGTACAGTCAGTGGAATGCTTTCCCGCTCAGGTAGCTATATCTTGGAATGTCCTCCTCTGTGGAATTGCTTTGGCCCCTTCAGTGCTTCATAGTGCTAGTTTATGCTACAAATATTTGAAAAATAATTGATTTGAGAAGTACTGGAATAGGTGAGCATTTGGGGCAAGGGTTGTTTTGTATTTTTTAACTTCTAATGCTTAAATTTAGTTGAACTTAGATTTCCAATGATAAGCAAATAACAAAAAAGCTGACAATACAGGCATGTTTTGGTAATGGAGATGAGCACATCGTTTCTTCAAGGAGTAGTTAGGTTGGTAATCTCGATGTCATTTTGATACATTTGGCAAATCTGAAGTTTTTCTTAATTGTTGAGTCATTGCTGACAGTGTACTTATTGGAGGCCTAGGTGAAAGTGCAATGAACAGGGCAGGTATGGAAACACAATTGCTCATCCTGTGGTGAATGTTTCATAATGTGAAGATGGAGTGCCTTCGTATTGTGAAGGCACTGTGGTTAGGTTTCCATTTTTACTAGCCACCTTGTACTTCCTCTTCAATTTACTTTAATTGCGAGTAATACATATAAAATGCTCAGTGTGGTTGTGTTGTTCTGTGTAACACAGGTATTTTCCTTGACATTTTGCTGTCATAAATTCATTTGTTGTCCTTGTTCTAAACAATGGGTAATCTGTTGCAACTGGGTAGAGAACTACATCTGCTATATGACCAAAAAAAAAAAAAAACCACTTATATTCATTATTCGGTTGTCTCTGTTGTAAATGTTATTTCTTGTTTTGCTGACTCCTTCTGTACTGCACATAAGAGGAAATGCAGACAAGACCATGAATACAAAAAAAAAAAAAAAAATCACCTGTTAAATCATTTTATTCTCGGAAAAGAACTGTTGAATATAACCTCAGTCTGGGAGAAGCATTTGCACACTCCAAATCTTTCTGTTAGGTTTTGGTGCCTCATGGAATAATGTGAGCATGCTTCATGATGGGCTAAGGTGATGTCTTTAGCATGTGTTTGCAAAGGACAAGACTATATAAGACCTGTCAAATGTTTCTGAAACAACTTCTCAAACTTTGTTTCTTAGTAATGGGGAAATATATATTTTGGAAGAGTTGAGCAATGCTGCCTTGACTTTTAAGACTCATTGTTCTCTTTCATTTCTTCCACCATAACTTTTAGAACCTTAAAATGTATTCTGACTGCTTTGGTGCAAGTTAACCACTGTCTGCTGCCCGTTAGGAGAATCAAAAGTAGAAATAAAAGATAACAAATGTCTTGTGAGGTTGGGAAGGAGATAATGCTTATTACCTGTAGAATCTTATATTATTATTTAAATGTACTTTTTATTTGTGATTCGACCATACAACATGTATTTAAAAAGTAGAGATGTTTGTTTTGTTTTTGTTTTTTTCAGCCAAATACTATTTGTATGATAATTATTTTGACCTACCAGGAGCCCTCTTGTGTGCAAGGGTTGTGGACACTTTAGATCAGGTAAGAACTGGACTTTTTGAAATTAAATATTTCATTATTCTTTTCTTTCCCTGCCTCATTTGTTGTATGCATTCAATCATGCATGCAAGTAATACATTCAACAAGTTAAGTTCTTTAGCTTTTTTCTTGTTTGGAATTTTTTATGTCAGACAGTATGTTAAAGTTGTCTCCCAAGTTACTTGTGATCTACTTGGCATGGTCAGAATAAATATACTTCCACCAGAGGGCACAAATAACTAGGATAAGAATAAATGAGTACTTTCCTCTTATGTTTGTTTTGTGATATGGAGAATATTGTTCTTAAAATCTCCTCTAATTGTACTTGATGATGCTTTATTTAAATCTAATGGTTTGCTAGCTTGCATGGAATGTTAAATGGTTGTGAAAGCTTAATTCCAGCCTTCTTAAACTTCTTTTTGTGTCCTAAATGTGATGATCTGTGTACATAGATGTAAATAAATCTGTAGAATACTGTGGCTTTCCAGTTGTTTTTTTTTTTTCCTCCTCTAAGCAATAAATTAAATTTGCAAGGTTGGAAGTGGAATTGCTTCAGCCTTTTTCAGTGCTTCTTAGATATGCAACATATCTTAAATCCTACCTTTGTTTAATAACATTTGATTCAGTTGTGTTAAAGAAGGGTTGAAACTTTAACTTGCAGGAGAGGGCTTTTCTTGTAGAGTAAATATCAGTACTTCATTGACACTAAGTTATAAACCTCTGTCTGAAGATGCCAAAATAATGCAGCACTAAAAGTTGCAGGCACCAGCCTTTGTATAGACTGGAATTCAGAGCTGTGAGATGGGTATCTGCAATTCCTTTGAATTTCACCGAACGTGATGTTTCAGTCTTCGTTCCAAAATAGCATGCTGAGCAGATTACTGCTTAAGTGCAAGGACTACGTGAAGAGTTACCTAAAGCTATCTTACTGGTAAACACTGAGGACAGGTGCATCATAAGACTCTTAATTTTGTGCCTGATTAATCTCCTTCCCTGACTACTCCCAGCTTAGAATCCACTCTCAGATGTCACATCTGTATTGTGTCGCTTTATTTTACAGCTAATTTAGACTTGGCACAAGTCACTTGATGTTGAGAGAGAGAGAGAGAGAGAGAGAGAAAGAGAGAGAAAGAGAGGGTGGTGGTCTGACCCTGGATCCCAGCTATCTTCAGCCAGACAGAATGAAACTCATGCTTTTTTTCCGTAGAGCTGCCAGAAATGGGTCAAGCATCCTCTTTATCAGTTTCTTGAACATTTTACAGCAAATTGGCTCAATTTCAATGGGGGAATAGTTTCCTGGGATGTTGCCATTAGCCAAGTGAAGATGTAAGGCAGGAGGTGGTAGGCCTCTAGCACTCATGCCCTGGACGCATGCTGCAACTGTTAAGGTATTTTCCTACGGTGTAGAAACCATAGTGTTTTAATTCCTCCATACTCCTAAAAGGAAGTGGAAGCTTATGTTTCCTGTTCTGACAACTTGTATTAGTAAAGGCTACTTTTCCTTACAATTTCCAGAAAACATTCTAGGATCTGGAGTTTCCTACCAGAAATAGATGGAAGGACTTGTAGGTTTCAATTCAAAATGGGTTTAGACAAGAGTGGGATGGGGGGCTTCTCTGTGCTGTTAAGGATGTGTTTGCTTTTGACGTGTCCACAGCCAGAATTTACACATTTTCAGGCAAATGAGAGGAGCTTCTCAATGTTTTGTATCTTTGCACTGAGGCTCTACACAAAATATTTTTTTTGTCTGATAGTTCTAATGAAATCACCTACAATACTCACTGCATGGACATGCTCACAGTTTCCTTTCTGCTTTCTGGAACTGATCTGTTTTCTTGTATGTCTTACGTGCAATAGCCATGGATTTGGAATAGGCTAGTTTTACAGACATTTTAGTCTTCTGTAACACTGTTTTGAAGGAAGTCCACCAGTGTAAACTAGTATCCACTTGTACTCAGAACAATGCTGAGGAACTGTTACCTTGTTGCACTGATTTTTAAAAGAAGGATGCAAACAAAACAAGGGCAAGTCAGCCACCTGGAGTATGAGGGGAGGTGGCAGTTGAAACTGTCCATGGGCTGGTGGTAGTGTAGGTTGCTGCTAGCACTACCAAACAGGTAGGTGTTCCCCAATATCTTGTGTATGCAGCTTTGAATAATGTCCTTGGTTAGCAGCTAACTGCAACAACATACACGGGACCTTTTCTCTCTGTTAGTCTTTTTAATGTATTTTTCAGTAGTTTGCTAGAAGATTGGGTTGGGGGAGGTTGAATCTAAAAGCAATAACACTGTCTTTCCTGCTCTTAATCTCTAAAGCTGATGGATCATAAGTGGAGTACCAGTACTGCTTGTCAGTCATTGCTTGTGCTACTTGCTGGTTCTGAAACTAAGGGCAGAACATTCTTCTAATTTGCCACAGAGGCTCCAAGACCTGAAACAGAAGTTCACTATGAATGAACTGCATATCTTTAGACATTTTACATTTTTTCAGTTTCTAAATGTATCTGTCTCTAGAAAATGCCTTCTACTTACAAAATGAATCATTATTCAATATTGGTGCAGAGCTAGTCTGACAGGTTTAGGGCACAGAGGGCAATGCCATAAAGTCTGTCAGCAGTTGCATCAAAACTTAGGCTAAAATAGTTGTGGAAAGCCTGCAACAACACTACAGAAATACTTTCCATGGTGTAGAAGCTCAAAGGAACTATGCCATCTGCTTTACTGCTGCCCTGTTCATTGTAACTGAGCACCTCTTATAGGCACAGTAACTAATCCTCTGCGCTGTAATGTGTCTGGTTGCATAATTGCACCTGTGTTTAACTCAGCATTCCTCAAGTTTGTAGTGTTTAAGTCCCAGAGCACTCTGAACTGTCTGAGAAGCTGTTTCTCTCTTGGTGAAATGCGGGGAGGGCAGCTGAGGTCAGCAGGATCACATCTATCCCCGAGCAGCTTTCTAGGAATGGTGAGAGACTGCTCACATCACAGATCATTTTTTCCCTGTCCCTCTGCCAGAACAAGGGTTTGGCAGCCTTCAAAGCACAATGCAGTGTAGTGCTGCTCAGCCTGGCTTCTGCATAGGTATTTTATACGGTGTTTGGGGTGGAGCTGTTGGCAGAAGAACATTGCCGCTAACTTAGAGTGAAAGCTTTTGCCAGTTGTAATTGGAAGAAGGTGATGTGAGTCCCAGACTGTAGATAACGTCAACCTGCTAATTAAGTACAATATCTGCAGCTCTAGGCATTACTTTTTCCTACCAGTCAGCGGAATGGCTCACTCATTAAGTTACTGCTCTATCTACTGCCCTTCTTTGCTGTAAGGTTTCGGACTTCCTTACAAATATGAGTCCTTCGGTAGCCAGGAGGTGACCTGCCTGCCATTACCCAGAGTTCACAGCCAAGCTGGGTTCTGAGTACTGAATCCTCCTGTCTAGGACTGCTCTACTCTATTTTCAAAATATTTTTATTTATTAATGGCATTTCTGTCTTTGTTTTGATATGAAAGCTTGAAATGTAATACTTGAATATTTGATATAGTGACTAGATTCCTTTGACAATTACAGCATGATGGTCAGAAAAAATATGACTTCTGGAAGGACATGGTGGCTGCTATCCAGCATAATTATAAAATAACAGCTTTTAAAGGTAAGTAGATTCACCAAAAGCTTGCTTTAATAGCCAAAAACATTACATGCGCTTGCCAGAATAAATACATTTGCAAGTACACTGTAGGTTGCTCAACGTAGCTTTTACTTTTCAAGCTTATAAATGGTTATATATTTATATGTTTATCCTGTTATCATTGGTATTCCCATTTAATTTAGCTAGAACTGTTTTGATACTTTTAGTAGCACTTTTGATTTATTACTTTACTGTACCAATCAATTATTTTTCCTCTAAATTCAGTGATGTGAGCATCCTTGACTGTATTTCAATTCTATTCCTGGTGTTGTATTTATAAATAAAATCATAAATGCACTGGAAAAAAAAGGTAACTAATGTTTGATAGATTTGATCGGTTTTTTTATAAATTTTCTTTAGCCCTCTAGTTTTGGTTAGAATTTCTTACATAGTAAGTTGAGACAATTTTGAGGAGACTGTCATCCTACTTTTTAAAACTTTGCAATTCTGTTATTTTGTTACAAATTCTGTTATAAAAGTTTTTCTTTTTTTTTTTTATAATAACCTTCTTTCACACAAAGCTACTGTAATATAAATTAAAACTGGAAACTGTCTTGGATATGCTTTAACTAGAAATGCTCTTCCTCCTTTCACAGACTTAACTTCAGAGTAAACAATAAGCTGAGACTAATGGTTAACCATTCTCCGTGTATATACAATTAAAGGAAATTATTTTTAACTTCAAAAAAAAAAAAAAAACCTGAAGATTATAAGCAGCTCAGTTCAGAGCTCTGTCTCATTTTGATGACAGCATTACTGATAGAATTACCTCTGACACATTTCCTAGGGACCAGTGTAGCTTAGACCTTAACATCTAGCTTTTGTTCACCAGATTTGTGCTACTTGTTGATGCAGCCAGTTTTGTCATATTCTTTCAAATGTAGCTGAAAACATTCTCGGAGAGATTGCATACAAAAATAGAAGCTGGTGTCAGAATGTATGTTGTATAAGACAGCTAGGTAGTCCTAAAATTTTGTTGTTGCTGCTGCCATTGAAGCTTAAAGTGTTTGGTTGTTAAAAGTTCTTCAAAGAACTAATTCATACACAAAGTAAATGAATCCTTTATTTCTGCTGATACTAAGCCAGTTTAATAAATTGTCACTAATTTTTAGCTCTTTTTTTAATTTTTATCAAATCCTTACGTTTGTTTTAAAATATATGAATAATGCATTGTTTACTTAAAGAAAAAAAGACTAAATTTTATACTAAATTCTATTCTTCGGGAACATAATTTAAAGCCTGATGTTTGAAATGGTATAAATAATCAATTTTATGTATGAGTGTTTGCTTTTGTATATGCGTACACTTAGTATATACCTACCATTGTACCTATTCGTGTATGTGAGTATGGAATCTGCATACAACGGATGTGACATGACTTAGTTCTTTTTAACTCCTATCAGAACAGGCACTTAATTTAATGCGCACAGTTCTCCGTTGTAGAATTCATAAGGCATGTGTACAACAGTAATGAAAAATGAGAAGGTAGTAACCGATAAGCATGATTTTTTGGGGTGGGGAGTGGGATGGGGCTTTGTAAATCATAAGTAAAATGATGCAGACGGTACACGTTACCTTAATATATGAAAGTGCTAATCTCTGTTATGTATCGTTTTGAAAGGCCTTGTAGTGGCCTTATTTTCCACTTAATAATGTGATCCAGTGGATGAAGCACTAAGCAGGGAGTTGGAAGAATTAGATATTACTTCTTCCTGTATGACTTACCTGTGATATTCCCCCAGAGTATCATCTTTTTGCTTCAGGTCTCACCTCTGTGAAATGGGAGTAATGGTTCTAATCTTCTGTCACAAGTTCATCCCAAAGACTTTTTATTCCCCCCTGTTGCAAGCTTAACATAACTTCCTGAAGAAACTTAAAGCTGGCTCCATTCCAATTTCTACGTACCAGGAAGCCCCATGTTCTTTCTTCCGCCAGAGCCTGGCCCAAAACCACAATGTCTTGACTTAACTCGATTCCCTCAGTGCCTTGCAAAGCATTTAACCCTTTAGAGAAAAGCAGCACTTATTTACAGTTAGCCAAGGTAAATTTTCTAAAGCAAGCTTATTAAGTGATCAGCTGGGGAAGCGTAAAGTTCCCAAGTCAAAATGGCGTCTTACTAGTGCCATTGTCAGTGATGGAGCAGAACGACTGGCCATTTTATTTATTTGAAATCCGTGTTTGCAAGTCACTTTGTTTCTGGTTTGTTGTCAGCATGCCCTTGTTTATCTTTGTCCCTTCTCTTTATCACATGATTTCTTTGATCATTAGTCAGGTGTCTGGTGGATTTTGTTATTCATTGTCTTAGCCATGGTGATTGCCTTAGATAATGGCCCAACTAGGTGGTGTGGCTTTTTTTTTTTTTGGATGGCTATTTTGGATAGCCATGATCATCATGCTTCTCAGCTTGTGAAGAGTATTAACCCACTCTTCTACTTATTCTTACAGAAGTGAAGAACTGAGGCTTGCAAAGAGAACCTTAAAGTTTCAAAGTAACTTTGTTTTATTCAAATTTCCCTTTATGAACTCGAGAAAATTTCAGGCAATTATCCTATCTGTAAGGATGTCAGATAGCACTGAACACAGACATTTTTATTTTCAGACTGATCATTTCTCACCTAACAATACCTGCAAGAATATCCTCTACAACTGATAATTGAGTTAGCCTTAAGTTACTCAAAAATCCTTTTTTGCAAATCTTTATACTGGAATATTTTGTATCTTTAATGTGATTAATGTTACTTATGTTTTTCATTTAGTTAATATTCTGATCTTACTGTAGACATCAGTAAAGAACAATTTTAAAGGAATTGTCATGTTGCCATATAATTTGCATTGTGTAAATACGTAAAAATTTCAGATTTGGTGATTTTGATAGAAAAACTGATAGCTTCTGCAGGAGGAAGTTGCCGATTATAAATTCTTAAAGCAGAATTATTTTATAAGCTATCTTCTCATAAAGACTGCTTTCTCTCTCCTGTGTAGTTGTCTTTCCCCATCATTTTTTCAACACTACCGATAACTGTAGTATCTGTGATTATGTAGGGAGAACGACGCACTTATGTTTTCAATCAGTTCATAAGACTTCGTTTCATTTTGGGAGTAGAAAGATCATGGCTACTATAGCATCTGAGCCTTTATAAATTGCCCATTAAAATGCTTGGTGGGATGTACTCAGGTTTTAAGAGTGCATGTGAGAAATTTGCCCTTATTTAAAAATATATATATATCAGAGAAAGAAAGTGCTAGACTTCAAAGCTGGTTTTCAATAATTTTTTTGTTTTTGTTTTTATTTTTAAATCAACTAATCAATATTCTGAAATAGCATGCTGGTGTATGTGAAGTGTTACTTTGAGGAGGAAAACTTCTTTGATCTTTATGAAATACTCCATCCTTTCCTGAAATGTGTACACACAGATGTTTTTGATCACAAGTTTGTGATATAACTCTTGTCTAGGCAGAAGATAATTGAAATTACTGCAATCTCTGCATTATGTCCTTTTTATGCAACTTTAGAAATAATAAACAGAGAAAAGATGCTTTTCTGGCCAAAAATGAAGGATCTTCCAAAAACTCTACAACATTAGGTTTTCTAATGCTGATATAGTCCAGTGAAGAGACATCATTATTTTTCTTAATTGTGAAAATGGCAGCAAAGATATAAGCTAGTAAATTTGTTGTACATCTATCCTGGGTTTTTCAGGTAAATACAGAAGAGATCATTTGAGTACTTTATGTTTGATTGTTCTAGAACTTCTGAAACTTGTCTCAAAAATCTTTTTTTTCTGAGCTTTTGGAAGAGATTTTTCTGCTACAGACTCTTATATTTTCATTTTAGTCTCTTGTTGGATTTTCTTTCTTCTAATGCTCCTGAATCACACCTGGAGTGTAATCTCTAGCTCTTCAGTGTTCGGTGGTTTTGTTAATGGCTTAATATCAGGATGATTATGAAAAGCCTTAAAAAAGACAGGGCTGAGGTACTAAGGTGTAGATTTGCACGAAGTCATTTGTGCTTATTTAGGGAACAAAGACATTAAAGTGCAAAACCTGATTTAAAGTGGGCAGAGGATAAAGATTAGTGAACCACACTATTAAGAATACTGTTGAGGCCTTGTTTCTTGTGCAAAGACTGGCAAATTGGAACAGACACTGATCACCAAGTATCTCCAACAAACACTGGCTTTGTCCAGAAACTCATGTTTTTCATCTCCAATAGATAGTCCCTGTATTTGTTTCTGAAATGTGTCAGTTTGAATTTTTTTTTTTTTTTAAAAATAAGATTGTATTTTTTAGGAGACCTGTAATTAATAGTTGGTCTAAAACAGGAATTTGGGAAGATGATGATGGACAATTCACTCAAATTTCTTGAGTGTTAGTTTAGTTTGAAAGAAAATTATCATGGAATTGCTACTTATAAATTGTGGTACTGTCCACTATATTATTTCTGTACAAATATGTACGTGTAATGTTTATAATAGTAGTACCCATTTACTTGCCAAAGTCTGCTTGGCTGCTAAAATAATTAGATCTCATGTTACTCTCTCCTTAAGCACTTACTATTTTATCAAAATATACTCTAAGCCACAGGCTTCCTCATCAAGCAGCACTTAATAAAGGGAGCAAAACCAATTCTGCAAAATTGCTTTCTTAGAAGTTCTTTACAGTTTACAAAGTACTTAGTTTTGCTAATGATGTATCGGCCTAAAGCTGCCCTTGTTGTTTTTATTCATCCCAAGATGTTTTCAAGTACTTAGGAAACTGCTGTTTTCAAATGTGCAGTTTTAACAAAAAAAAAAAAANAGTTTTTTAAAAAAAAAAAAAAAAAAAAAAAAAAAAAAAGCCTCAGGTTCTTCTTTCATGAAGAAATGGTGTTATCACAAAACTTAAATACTCTATGGTGTACTTTTAGTTCAAGTGAATAAAAACATCCATTTTTTTTTTTTTAAAAAAAAAAAAGATAAAAATACTAGTTTGAGTTGATAAGCTTTGGATGTATATGACATTTAAAGCATATAAATGATAATTGTCATTTGAAAAAATGTATGATTGAACTATTACAGTTTGATAATTTATAAACATTAGTGTTATTGAGCTAACTTACATTATACCATTAACTTTTCATAGTGCCATAACAGACTAATAGAATATCTGAAGTTTGAGAGACATGAGTGTGTGTAGGCTTGGTAAATAGGATTGTCTCCTGACAAATTACTGCAATCGTGAGATACTTCCACCATGTAAGTAAAATATATGTCCAAGACTATTGTGTTTTAAAGGAATGATGTGTTTGGTAGCAAAACAATCCAAGAACAAAAATAGTTTCCAGTTCTGGAGTGGTAAAGCTGTTCTGATTTTGTGGACGTTGGCATGTATGTGTACATTTGTTCTGAATTTGGTGGTAGTTGTTTTACTCTACTCCAATTATTATAGGTTTACAGAATCTTAATTAGGAATGATAAAAATATAGAACTAGGTTATTTTTTTACTTTTATTTACAATACGTGACAAAGCTGAGCTCCCATCTGAATGGAGTGTCCAAAGAAGGTGGAGCCAGGCTCTTTTCAGAGGTGCCCAGTGGCAGGACAAGAGGCAGTGGGCGTAAAATGGATAATAGGAGATTCCATCTGAACATAGGAAATGTCTCTTTCCTATGATATAGTATGAATAACAGAGCACTGGAACAGATTGCCCAGAGAAGTTGTGGAGTCTCCTTCCTTGGAGATCTTCAAAAGCTGTCTGGGCATGGACCTGGGCAACCTGCTGTTGGTGTCCCAGCTTGAGCGAGGTGTCTGGACTGGATGACTTCTAGGGGTCCCTTCCAACCTTAACCATTGTGTGATTAGTAGGCTTCAAGTCTGGTTGCTTTTTTCAGTTGTGAAAGTCTTAGATCTTGTAACAAGATATAATTTGTAAATGTACCTTTCTCCAAGGCTGATTTTCTTTAATAGGAAAAGCTGAACTAAATTAAAACTGTGTCATATTATGCACTATAGTAGAGTTTTGTTTTCTTGACTCATTTGACAGCTTTAAAGATGAAGCTGATAGATAGCAGACCAACAGTGAAGTCGTGTATTAACTGGTTATTATGATGACAGTGCTGTCTCTGAATCTGTTTACTTTTGAATTAACTGAAGGTATTATTCATGATTGGACTAGATGATCTTAAGTGATGGTTCTGTGGTTCAGTGTAGCAAGGTGTGATCTAGGGTCCTGGAATAACTACTTTACCTGTTATGAGAAACAATAGTTAAAATTCTGATTTACCCCCCCCCCTTTTGTTTTTTAAGGAAGAGAGAGAGACAAGTGCATTATATTAATTCATAAAATTTTAATGGTGCATTCAGTTGGACAATTGATCATTGTTTGAAACAAATTTCCCATGACAATTTTCTAAAAACATACAGTATTTTTCTACTAGGTTTGAACCAATCTCTTCTATCTTTGCACTCTTTCTTCAGTTTCTGTTGCAAAGTTGAAGTTACATGACATGCTAAAGACGCATCAGATCAGTGCCCAGTTAAAATGGCCTGAAGGAGAGTGTGAGGACAGTGTAAGTGGGATGTTGTTAGATTTGAGAAAATAGGAAACCTGAGAAAGAAGAGTGAACGTATTCAGAGGAATAGAGACCATTGGATTCTGCATTTGGCAGCTGGAGCCACACTTGATCATTCTCCATGAGATCAATGACAGCACTGCCAGAGGCCTGGTCAAGGTATCCTTTCTGGTATTCATCATAAGTGTACATGATAGGGGAACCATTTTTGTAGAGTGCAACCCAAACATTTGTTCCTTTTGCGTGTACGTGGTAGGAGAAATAGTATAGTCCGGGGATCCTGCAGGTGAAGATTCCTGTTCTGGGGTCATAGTGTTGCTGCCTATTGTACAAGATTTTGTCAAATTTGATAGGGACAGTAGCTGCAGGGTAGGCTTTTGAGAGAATGACGCTGAAAGCAGATACTGGCATTCCTGTGAGAGCTTGATTTACTCCTGCTTTCATGAAAGACATTCCTGATAGTTCTCGAGACTCTCCTTTAACATAGCCTTCTGGCATCTGTGGGATTGCAGCTTGGCCAGGGGGACCAGGAGGACCAGGCGGACCTGGCAGGCCAGGCTCTCCATTGTTGCCTTTAGGCCCAGGGGGTCCAGGTGGTCCCATGGGTCCTCTTAAGCCTTTTGTAGCAATACCTGCTGGGCCTGGCAGTCCTGGTGCTCCTGGCTCACCTTTTGGGCCAGGGGCTCCTGGCATGCCAGGGGGACCGATGGGGCCTCTGATCCCAGGTATTCCTGAGGGCCCTCTGGGGCCTGGTTCACCATTGATACCTGGCAATCCCTTAACTCCTTGTGGGCCAATAGGACCGGGCAAGCCAGGTAGTCCAGCATGGCCAGTGTCACCTTTTGGACCTGGGAGACCGGGATGTCCCTTAGGACCAGCCAGACCCTGCTCACCTGGGTATCCTGGTTTTCCATCTAATCCTGGTAGACCTCTTTCACCCTTGGCTCCTGGGAATCCCGCAGGACCTGCAGGGCCCATGTCACCTTTGGGTCCAGGTAGGCCATTCTCACCAGGCAAGCCTTTGATTCCTTGAGGGCCCATGTTTCCTGGTGGCCCAGCAGGACCTGGTTCTCCTGGCACACCGGCTGGGCCTTGGTCTCCTTTAGGTCCTGGAAGGCCAGGAGGTCCTTCTGGCCCTCTGTGTCCCTTCATCCCTGGCAATCCTGGCTTTCCAAATCCTGGAAGACCTGGGGATCCAGGCAAGCCTGCAGGTCCAGGGAATCCTTTGGCTCCAGGAATGCCTGCTGGTCCTGGTGGTCCCATTGGCCCAGGCTTGCCAATGCCAGCTTCTCCAGGTTCTCCTGGTGGACCCTGGGGGCCTGGGATACCAGCTGCTCCATGTGCCCCTGGTAGACCTCTGTCACCTTTCATACCTGGCTGACCCGGAAGACCATTTTCTCCAGGCTTCCCTACCCCAGCAGGGCCAGGGAGGCCTTGGGGTCCTGGTGGGCCTGGAAGACCCCTGTTACCTGGGCGGCCTGGAACACCAAATCCCATTTCTCCTTTTTGTCCATTTATACCAGGAATACCTGGCTCTCCCTTCTCACCAGGGAGGCCTCTTGGTCCTTGAGCTCCTGGAGGGCCTTGTGGTCCTGGCTTGCCAGGGACAGACAGTCCTGCGGGGCCAGGAATGCCAGGGGGTCCTTGTGGTCCTCTTGCTCCTGGGAGACCAACAGGTCCGGCTTCTCCTTTCTCACCACTTAATCCTTTTTCTCCTGGCTTCCCTGGTAGACCTGGCATGCCTGGCTTTCCAACGGTGGAGAATCCAGGTGGTCCTGGTGGACCAGGGGGACCTTGGGGACCGGGACTTCCAAACCCTGGTTTTCCTGCAGGACCTGGTTGTCCTCTTGGTCCAATAGGGCCTGGGGGGCCAGGGGGTCCTTGTTCACCCCTTATCTGCACACCTGTATGAGAAGAAACCAGGTCAACCATAACACTTTGTAGAATCATTTAAGTAGTAAAAGACCTTCCAGATTTGCAGATCTGTTTCATGGTGATGAAATGTGTGAAGGATTCACTTGTTTTGGGCCTCACTGAAATCAAGTTTTGAACATTGTGGTTGATTGCTCAAAACCTGATCTCACTTTCATAGCAGAAGGGAACCAAAACTCTCATGAATACATAACAATTGCAGATGTGTTAGGAGTTGTGATATGAGCTGTGAACCCTTTAGAGTTTCTTTTTCTTCAGTACATTCAGAGTAAAAAAGTTTAAAATATACTGTTCAAGTGAATGCAAAGTATTAAGGAAGAAAGGAAACTGGTAAATGATTTAGCAAGCTAAGACTCACATCTTGATGCTAAATGAGAACAGGATGTTTCCTGTACAAGTGTAGCTTTTTTTCCCTAAAACTACTTGATGCTATATTTAAGTATATTAAGCCTTTTCTCCCTACCTCCAAAAGTGAACCATCACTCTGGTGTTGTGTTGTTTTTATATTTTTTCTTTTTGTAAGCATATGAATGTTATATTTTGAAGTGTTGTTATCTTAAAGAATTTTGTTTGCTCTAGTAATTTCACGCAGTGACAAGATAACTGATATTTCACTGTACTGCAGTCAGAATTCCAGAACTGTTTTTCTTTCTTTTAAGTAATGATCCTTTTTTTCTTAGTTGTCGTAACAGCAGGTGGAGCCACTTAGCCAAATGTCACAAATAGAGAAATGAGCAAGCACAAAACTGTTTTCTCTGCACTTTGGAAAAACTTGTTGCTTCCTGTTGGAATTAGCATGCTGATTTGTAGGGTATTACAGAGAAGATTAACATGGATATTGTGAGACTGTTTCACAGCAGCTGGTAACACTGTAGAACAAAACACCGTAGTTATGATGAATGCTCATTTAAGAAGGCCTGTGAATACAGATACTGAGGGATATGAAGAGAACCTGGATTCTTATTTTATGATGGCAATATATTCAGTTTGTTGCTTATTTAGAACACACCTAAGTAAGTTGCTGAGCTAATGATGTTCCAGTTGTAAATCAGGGGAGAAACATGAATAGGTTTTTACATCAATAACATGTATTCTATTTTATTGAATTCAAAACCTATTTATGTGGGTAATTTGCTAGAATACAACTGGGACCCCAGTCAGATCTACTCTTTCATAATTCAGGGAACTATGTCCAAGCCTACCAAATGTATTTTGAGTCAGAGTGAGTTGAATTTCTGCGGTGGGGTAACATTCATATTATTCAACAGTCTTCAGGTAACACGCAGTTTTTACACTTGACCTAACTTGGTGGGGGGAAGCAATTGCTTTAAACATCAGTTTCAGAATGCTTCTCTTTATTGCTTTTTAGTATGTTTTAGATGCAACTGTGTCAATCTTAGATCCATAGAGTGATGAGTGCTGCCTTTGGCAAAGGCCTTAGTATCTTTTGCAAATGTTTGTTATGGAGATTTTCTATGAGGAGCTATACTGTTTCAAAATTTTGCTAGTTTTGGATTTAAATGTCTGGAAATTGCACTGTCTAGAGACAGCAGTAGAAGACAAGTGAACGCATTAATGAAATAGAGGTTTTACCAAGAAAATTGAAGCAGTGATTGTCTACTCTTTTACATGTCTTGGTGCATGTCTTGATGTAAAGTTGATTTACATATCCAAGTGCAGTCAAAGCCTATTTTTGTATATAATTAGGTTTGAAGATTTAGCATAACCTACAGGAAAGGCCTGTTAATTTAAGCATTGCTGATCAGTCAGGTTTAGTTCTATGATTATTCTCAAGTAGGGCTTTTCACAAAGATTTTGAAGCAAAGAGCTAATGGATTAAGGAGAACATTCTAGTATATTTAAAAAAGGATAACAATAAACACACACTAAGAAAGTATATTCTGACTGGATAGCTATCAAGAAAAAATTCTAAAACTATTATACAAGTTATTCTATTTAGATAAAGCTTTAATAGGTTTTAATTGTCAAGAGAAGCACTTTCTGGAATTTAATATTGCATTTGTCTGCTAATCTAAAATGAAAGAAAATATTATTTGGCTTTTGGGAGCTGGTAGGTATTTATACAAGAATGTCTTCTACAGAGCTGGCACTTTTTATCGAGTGGTAGAAAATCTTACCTTTAGAATTTTTGTTTATTTTAAAAGTAGGGAGTGTAGACTGAAAGTATTAAATATTAGTTCTGCATTGATACTACACCCTTTTAAGTACTAAATGCTAATACAGAAGTGGGAGTACGCAAATAAATTGAAGCAATTTCAAGTTCTGAAAATTCTTGCTCCTGTTGACTGTTTATGTCTCATGCTCCACGGTTTGTCTTTCCTGTAGGTTTGACTGTGGTGCAGTAAAGATTAGTTTCTCAGTAGCTACCTTTGTTGCACAGTGGGCCCTCATGTGCACTGAACCAGAGTCTATACTGAATCTGTATACTGAAGTTGCTTCTGCTTGACAGAAAAACAACTCTCTGAGAATTACTGAGGCAGTTTTACTTTGACATTGAGGCAGATCCACTAAAATTGAACTTGCCACCTACAGAAATGAATATAGGACTTCTGTCCCATGTCTTCTGTTAGATGCTGCTGCATGATAGCATCTAACCGATGTTGTCCTGGGTCACCTGTTTAGGCTCAGACTGAAATTTTGGTTCCAGGCTGCTTTTTGGCAAAGCTATACAAAACAGAAAAAAACCTAGTGGTAACTAAACCTCTAGAAGGCAGTGTTAGATGAACAAATATGAAAGTATGTTACGACGAAAATCTTCCTATGAGCTGCTTGCATAAGGAAAAATTCACTAGATGATACAGTCAGAGATATTAATTTTCTTTCGTAGTCTTGTTTAATTCTTCCATGATTATCTCAGATCATAAACAATGATTCTGAAACAGTCAGCCCTCCTAAATCTCTTCTAAAATTTCTCAGTAGGATGCTTGTTTTCCAGACTAAAAAACAGCAGTAATTGTCTAGCCCTTCATTTTGATGCTTGTTTCCAAAAACAAAGATTTGTCAAGCAACTTTGAATGACTGGAATCTTAAGTCTGTAAAATTGTAGGCTGTTCCTGCTTTTGAGGTCTGGTATATAATCTTTGCTTCCTTTCCTAAATAGACCATGTCTTACAATTCTCACAGGTCTATAGAATCATTCTTATTCTGAATAAGAGGCTTCACACACGTTTGAATCTCTATTATATAATAGTATATAGTATATACTATAACCTTATATAATAGTGTATATATAATATTATAGTGTATAATGTGAAAGCTTAGAACAGTATCTTTCCCCTCTCTTTTCACCCATTTCCTATCTAATTTGAACTTCCATTTTATCCTGATTTGCTGCTTCCCCCCCCCCCCCCCCCNACTTCACTTGAAAAATAATATAGTACTGAATAAAGTCATGGGAAAATACTGTGAACAGTTACTGAGAAGAGAAGGAAAAATTGAAACTGTGACCCCATAGAAACTCCAGCTAGTAAGTCCTCAACCAGTGGCTGTTTGTGTGCATGTATTTCAGTGTAATTCAGTCTGAGAAGACTGGTAGAATTCCAGAAATTTCTTGTGCTTAAGACAAGGGATGAAGCTGTAATAGTATTTTGTTATGGCCCAGAAGAACATTTTGTGGAGATAAGTTTCCCAGCTATGCTACTTTCACTTGTTTCTCACTGCAGAGCGTTTTTGGAGCGCGTGGTCTGGAACCAGTTTGGGCAAGATCAGGGCTGCATCTTTGAACTCAGTGTGTGCTGCTCATATGTATGCTGTCCATAGAATTGGATTAGAGCTACTCTGAAATGAAACCTCCTAAATGAGGATAATGTGAATGCTCTGTCTTGAGCAGCTACTATTCTGCTCTCCAGGTCTGCTTCTGTTTTCTCATGCAGGCTTATAACTTAAAATTCCTTTTCTGATGAGGTGAAGCTTATCTGCAAATCCTATTTTCTTAGTCCCTCATTCAGATTCCATATTTCTGCCCAAGTATGATTATTACAACTAAAAGTAGGTGAAAGACAGCAAAAGTAAAAGCTATTCTAAGTAGTTTGTTGATGTCCAAAAGAAAAAAAATGTTGCTATTTTGAGGAGAGATATATGTTAGAGGTAAGGTTGAGTGCTCTCAGTTTTAATTACAATAACTTTAAATAGAGTACTGATTATCCTTTGAGGGACTGTTCATGAAATATAACCAACACCTGGAAAGTCATAAGTTCTGGAATATATATATTTTTTCAAATTTTAAAAAGACTTTGGCATAAGAATGAAAATAAATAACACAGAACTCAAGTAATTTTGAACATTTAAACTAGCCTCTCATTTGGTTTGTTAGTACAGAGAGGATACCCAGAAATAAGTTATCTTCAAGTATATGTATAGCATTGAAATTATGTTGTCTATACATTATGTTCTAAGACTCATTTTTTGAAATGAACCTTTTATGGTAAAGCTAGAATTGTTACATTGTTACAACAGGTGATTCTGAGCAAATATAATCTTAAATCACTTACAAAAAAAAATTTACTTCGCCTTTCCAGGCTTTAAACAGGTCTGCATTTTCCAATATGTATCAAATGTATGTGTAAATTCACATGTATGGTGTGTTTTGAGTAGAGAGGTTATGATAGAATGTGTAAAAGTTCTTTCTAAATATTGTAGATGTCAGATGTAGTGTTAGAAACTGCAGCAATTAATCAAAAGATGTAAGGATTTTTAGCAAAATTGTGTTACAGCCGAAGACTGTTCAGTGTCTCTCCAGCAATTGTGTAACAAAAATTTGACAAGTGTGCATCTTCATCAATAGGAGGCAACTGCCAGTGCCACTGACAGTTCTTTTTGTAGTAACGTCATCATTTTAATAAGCCTAAAATGCTAGTTAAATACTCTTTGTACAAACAGATCTTTTGTTCATGTACTGACCCACTAGAACTGATTTTGTTCGTTTATTATCAAAAAAACTCAGTAAGCTTACCTTGACTCTTCACATTGAATGGTAGAAAGTGTGGCCCCTTGACGCTGGATTGTTTCTGGTATCGCTCAGAAAAATATCCATCACTCCCATGGACGATGTTTAGACAGAACAGCAGCAGCAAGGATATTTGTAAATTCATATTTCCAAGTCTGTCCTGTGTTAGAAAGGGGGAAAAAAAATGCTGTTTTAAGTAGAAGTTCATCAGTATCTTCTGCATAAATGAGTTTTCTTAAGCTATTGTTATTAAAAGTATCATTATTTTGTGCTTCCTCTTGGTTTCACTATCTGTGAGAAGCATAGTAAAGAGGAGGGAATCAGTATTGCTAACCAAAGATTTTTGAGTTCTTGTACATCTGTACAAGATGTATAAGATGTATGTCCATATAGGATGTACAAGAGATGGCTTAGAGGCAGCATTCTCACTTTTAGAAAAATAAGCATTTTAAATAGGTGCCAGCCTATTTAAAACTACTATGTTCAGAAACAGTGATGATTTTTCTAATTATACCAGGACCCAAAAACTAAGTTCAAGAGTCACATATATCACAGATCCTGGAACGAAGAGGAGGTTTCAGTGGCCATACCTGGACACTGTACCATGACGTTATTGCCTCTGTATAATGCTGTAGTAAATGAAATGTAAAGTCCAGCAGTAAGGATGCTGTCACTGGCCCTTAGATATCAACCCTTTTCCATCCCCAACCAGAAAACAGATATCCTCTAGAAAATAGCATCAAAACCAAATAGAATTAAATGAAGTTATAGCATACCAAAATGTTGTGGAGTTCCAATGCAAGGCAGTAGAGCAGGAAATCCTCCTCTAGTGAGGAGTTCTTCTGCCACTGGTGAGTGAGCAGAAGCTGATGATTTCAGGTGTCACCCTTGAGTATTTATACGATTTTCACCCTAGTTTGGTGACTGTTGGGCATAAGCTCCTCCCCAAAAATCAGTAAGCAGTAATTATCTGTGTGTATATGTGTGTTTTTTAGGGGTGGGGGAAGCTATTTTGGGTAGGCATTCTAGATCCTGTTGAGCCTTTTTTCATCTTCTCTTGGAGTTCTTACTGTTGATGAAATTGTATTGCCTGTAGTTTGTATTTTCTAAAATTTTGCATCCCTTCTGTTTTTAAAGTGAGAAAGGTAACACTGGAAAAAATCATGAACTTGTAAGTAAGGCTTATGGTTCTAGGTGCTTCATTTGGATTTTTCTGTGAAAGTTTTAGGTAAAGAATTACGTACTTCAAGCTGTTACTTTCAGGAGTAACCCCTCTGGAGTTTAGGGACTAATTATGTGAGTAGTTGTTCACTGAGATACAAATGCAGAACTTAGAATCAGTTAAGATGTTAATTTGGGAGTTGTATGTGAATCTGAAGGTTATTTTTAACCGGTTATTGTTTTTGGAGATTATCATCTTCAGATTGTATTTCTAGGCTTCTGTTTTGATACTGGAGGTGCAATGTTACCTATTCGAGGTATACTGCAAGAAATGTTTCTGACATGTAAACTTACATTGCATTAGAAAAACTTATTATATTCAGTTGCAACAAATGTATTGAAATCTATACTGCTAAAATATGCAAGTGTTATACAGGCTGATGTTTGCGTCTGGTGGGACTTTTGATCTTTTCTGCAGTCAGTAATTTTCTTTATTTTTTAATTTCAAATTTGTTCAATTGAAAGTAGTTATTGCTCTATTTTTACTAGATTAGTTTTGTTTCTATTAAATTACTTCAGTTTAGCAATTTTAAGCTATCACTGTTCTAGTGTTCATGGCTCAAATTTGGTTAGAGATTTTGTTAATTTTCTTTTTCTCTTCAGATTATAGATTGGTTCAAGCCACTAAAAAAGTTGGTTAAACTGATCTTGCTTAGTAGACTGTATCCACGCATTGTGATTTCTTTCTGAATAAATAATGGAATCTTACAGTGCTTCAGTATCACTTTTATTAGTTTCAGTCAGTCGTTTTTAGTTCTTGAATTATTTGTGAAATATAATTTGAGAACAGAAATGAGAGATAATAATCCTTTCTTGTTTATGATGAAGCCATACAATTAAATATAAAGTGCATTTCTTTCTCTTAAATGTTCTCAGCAAAAATGCCTACATGTAAGATGCCTTTGTGCTAAAAATTCTTTACCAATTGCAGTCTTTTCTTAACGTTGTTACATTCAGTCTTGTGGGAGTTAGATTTTTGGGTGCGTTTGAGATTCTTAGTTTCCCTTGCATTAAAGATTGGTTGGGGGGGGGGGGGGGNGCTTAAGAAAAACTGGGCACCAATTACTATCTTGATAAAGTGAACATGTAAAGTTGTATTTATTTTATCATTTGCAGAAGCTGTCTGGAGAGCCCTTTTGTGAGGTAAAAGTAATATGTATGCAGAAGAATAGATATGCACCCATGTCCTAATACCAATTGTAGAAATATTTTAATTAGGGAACGGTATTATATATCTTATTACAAGTTCTCATGCATGATAGGTACAGAAGGGACACCTGTTACCTTTCCAGCCAGTAGACTTAGCTCGTGGCCCTGAACTGTGCAGCTATCTTGTGGAATGACAGGTTAACAAGGGCTGAATTTTACCTGCTTTGTGTCTTTGTTTAATTCCACACTCTACCAATAACAGCTTTTTTGGCTTTTATGTATTGTGGCAAATATCCTAGAACACAAGTTACTGTACTGAAAGAGACCAATGGACCATCAAGTCTATTCTGCTTACAATTGTGTTAATACATTTGCTTACTAGAGGACTGTATTAAAGTTTGATTTAAAGACTGCTGCAATAATTTATTTAATGCATTGTCGAACAGGTCTTTTCTTCTATTCTTCTTCTTAGTCATCCTCTAAACAACATTACGTTCCATTTTTGTAAATAAACCCTTTCCTCTGAAGAGATCTTCAGACTGCCTTCCCCATGAAGCTTGTGTGCCCAATCTGGTCAGTGGTTTTCGGAGAATATTTGTATGTCTGAGATGACATTTCTACTCCCTGTATGTGCATTCAGTTCCTCTTAATGTTTTGAAGAAGGAAGCTTTGTCCTTGAGTTGTTTGTGTAGTATCTCATGCTGCTTCATTTAAATGTTTGTCTCTGTAAATCCAAATGAGAATCCAGTCATCTGTGTTTGACAGAGGTGGCAAATGTATGGGCTTAGAGTTTATTTCCTCTTTGGAGAAAAGCAACTCCAATTCCTTTTTTTTGGTTCACATAAATCCAAAAATAACTTCTGATTTTAAAACATTTAAATATATACCCCTTTGTGGGAAGCGTGGTTGCTGCTAATTTGGTGACATTTGGTTAAGTTAGGAACAGCAGGCAACAGTTATGTGCATGCAGTTTCATGCTAATTTCTAGCCTAATTCATAAATACCCCCAAGGCAGACACACTTACGCTATGAAGGCACCAATAATGTACACTCCTATTTGTCCAGCCGCCTCACTTCCTGCCTTGTCTTCTTTTGGGGACGGAGGTGAGTAATCTCTGTGTCTGTATGTAAATAGGGATGATTATGGGGTCAAAAGGTATATACAGGCAAAACCGTTGTCCTTATGTTTAACGTGAGCTCCACCCTATTGTGCTATCTTCTGCTACTTCTTCAGTTTGAGGTTTTGTTTTTTGTGGCTGTGGGAAATTGAGGTAGAATCAGAGTTCGCTTCTTTTGTATATATTCCTTGTTGCTGGGGGTAGTTTCTATTGGCAGAGCACTAATACGCATTTAGCTCTCCAGCATGCCTTCAAAGTTTGGCTTTCTCTTTGTGTATATTTGCACGTGCAAAAATAAGTGTAGTAGGCATGCTTGTGTATACTTATTTACAGTAACCCCATGTTTTTTAAAAAGGTTATTTTCATACCTGTTTTCAGGGTATAACCATTCAGGTGTTTTTGTTTTGTAGCTATGTGCTGAGAAAGATGTCTTTCCTTTCAAGCGTAGCAGGCATCTTCACTCCCTGCTCCTACCCCTGTTCCACTACTGTAACAGTCAGGAATAATAGTTTGGTATTGGCCCCCTCATTCCATGTACAAGTAGCCATTGTAGTATTCCTTCAAGATTAGACTTTAACTATTTCAGTGCTGAACTTATCTGAAGTAAAAAGACTCAAAATTGAATTTCCATGGACCATGTGAAGAAGGTACAGGAATCACAGAGTCTTTAATACTGCTTACAGCAATCTACACTGTTTTGTCATGTTTGCTGGCTGAGTGTTGTTTATTCATCATGAAGTGCATATGCTTTCCAAAAACCTGTTTCTTATTCATACAGAGCCAGTGGAAACACATGAATAAGTGGTACAGGAGTGGCCATATGCTTTGGAAAATGGAACTGGCTTTCACTACAATCCTGCAAGTTACTCAAAAGGCGACTTGAATGAGTCACTGAATAAGCAACTACTTACAAGGAAGAAGTGTGGAATATCTTAATTAAGCATAAACTGAAATAAATCTTGCAAGCACTCCCTTTCTCACTTAGGCGCCCAGACACGTGCACCTGAGGGGGATGGGGAGAAAAGCAGAACTCAGAGAGAAGCTGGGCTAGGTCTTTACAGTAGGTGGGAATTGGCAAAATATGTTCCTGATGCTGAAGACTTTCAGTGTAAATATGCTTAGATTTATTGTTTTCACTTTGACTATAGCTCAGGATCTATAACTAGTGCTTTCTGTTGTAAGTTGGTTCCAATGTTGTTAACTGCATGAAGTAAATATGAAAGAATATGCCATAGTCTGTGATAAATCTTCCTTTGTAAAAGTGCTTATACCCAAAACTTGTGGAAGCTACAGTTTCACAGTGGCCTTTAGTAAGTTGTCTCTGGGGAAGAAATTCTCCAGTCTCCAATTTAAGTTCTATTAAGAGGGGCAGTCAGGGATTTCTAAGAGAAATTTGATAGCCTGCCATGAAATAAGATAAAGTAATTGGGTTTTCTAGTTTGCGGTGCACTTTATGACACTCTAGATACTCCTAAATCTTCTCAGCTCCGTGGATTAAAACTGTCTGGCTCTCCTTTTCCATCACACAATGCCAAACAATCTTTGCACATTCCTGTGATAATGGCCAGGTGAGCTGTAAATTGATGTGCAGAGGAACAAAATGTTCCACTATACCTTTTTAAATGGGCAATACTAATACAGAAGTTTTTCTGCTCACAGTCAAACACGCTCATAGAAGTAGGGAGCAGGATAATTCGTGAATTCAATAGCTGTGGAAAGCCTGGGGTTTTGTTGTTGTTGTTTTTTAATATGTAGCTTTTGTTTGTTTTGTTTCTGTTTTGTCATCGTTGCTACTTTGTACTTAAACAGAGGCGACTTTCTGTTCCAATGTTAGCCACTTGGACTGGGTAAGATGGAAAACATCTTGATGAAGAAATTATTTACCTTGCTAGTTGCAAAGTAAGTAGGATTTCTTCTGAATTTCATAATGAATGTCTTTTGTAATTAACGTGTGCTTGATTGAGGGAATCTGCAGGACTTGGTAGTCCTATCTGTGTTCATACTTAGAGATGCAATCAAGAAACCTCACTTCAAATCAAACAAAAGATACTGTGTTTCCCCTACAGTTCTGTATTAGCCTTTTTATAAGTATAAAGTGCTCATGCTTTTAACACTTGTAATTGTGGTTGAATAAATGTCTTGCTTTCAAGTAGTAGTGGAAAGATGATCTGCATTTATTCTGGCAGTGCAAAACTGTCAGTTGACCTTATGTTCTGTTCAGGTAACCGTTGATCACGAGGGCTTTATTTAGTATAGCAATGTATTTAAATAGATGACACTCAGTTAAATATTTGCAGTTGAATTCTGATGAGTTAACCTACGGAGACACTAAATAAACTTGCTGAAACATCGGGAAGTTGTGTTACACATAGGCTGTAGAGAAAGTATTGAGGCTGACAAGGATTTTGGGTTATATATTCCTCAGATTCAGGTAATATTGATGAATGCTTTTTAACCATGCTATAATGTTTATGGTTCCATTTTGTTGTGTTTGTATAAAACTTAGATAATCTTCAACTATCTTAAAGAAGTTATGATAGTAGGATAAAACATACCAAACAGAAATACTGGTGTTAGGAAAGATATTTCCAGTTCCTTGGATATGCTGCTGGCCTGACCTGAGTTTTTGTTCATTTTTCTCCTTCCTTTGAAATTAAAAACAAGTATTGATCAAATTAATTCATTGTTTTGAAACATATAGGAGAGGTCTGGCTTTAAATAAAAACTGATTAGTTTTCAAGATACTGAAAGCAGAAAGTTGTTCATATACGTTGATACTCATACTTTCTCCGACAACTGAATTTCTCATTAAATACAGTACATTCAGGAAATGCCAAGGCTTGCATCTTCCTGACAGAGGAATAGAGCAGAAAGAAAAGTGCAGTTAATTTTGTGCACATTTTTAGGAAAAATAAAATAAAGGGGTCTGAACACTGGATGGTCTAAACAAATAAGGGAATTTGTTTGGCTTTGGATTTTAAGGAGGAGATTCCACAAAACTCTCTCTGGTGCTGTTTAAACATAACCAAGCAAAGGGATTTCGTGTTGCCTTTATCTGCAGATGCTCATTTTCAGCTTTTTCTCTGATGCTGACTGCACTCTTGGTTGTATTAATATGAAGCTTTTATGTAAGCTGAATTAGTAAGAATTTGATTTTGAATAAAAATCAGTCAGACTTCACTATGAGTGAAGGAAGGAGGGAGACTTGTTAAAGCACCTGAAATGCATTCTCGCTCTTGAAATGTTACAAGTATTCTTTTTTAATTTTTTTTTTTTTTTTAGTCAGTTCCTGATGATCCTGATTAGTTTCATTTTTCAACCCACTGCTGCCAAACCTGATGTGTAACAGCAGGAACAGCATTCAATAAAAACACAAAACATGAAATTGTTAAATAGTCATGGTGTTGTTTTTTTTGTTCTGTTGGTTTGTTTGGTTGTTGGGGAGACCATTTATTTTCTTTAATTTAATTTTACTTGTTTTTCTCTGATTTTTATTAATGTTAGTATCTTGTTCTACTTTAGTAGAACTACTGTGCTCAAAGTTTTTTTCAAATTTAAGAAATAAAGTAGAATCACCGATAAAAGAAGGATGGGAGCTACTTTTTCTTTCCCAAAGGTGAACAAATTCAAACAGCTTCTTCAGGTATCCCATAATTAGGGCAATCTTCCAAATAGTTCAGTTATACTTATTTTTCACTACTTTTTCAAGCATGCCCACTGGAACAGGTATACAGCCTGCTGAATAATCCCATTCATAGAGCTTACCACCTGCTGTGGTCTGGAAAATTGGCATAGAGTTGTTTTTAAACTTTCATGTTTAAAAACAGGTACCAAAGGTGGGAAAAAGAATCCAGACTTTTGTGGCCAGAACAAATAAAAGTTGTCTGACTTCAATACAAAAATAAGAGATTTGTTTGGTTTTTTAACAATATTAAGCATTTTAAGTATTGCTATTTCCTTTTCATTTATTTAAATTGAAATATGGGGAAGTTCTGTTTATGAGTGCACACAAAGTTTATGGAATATTTTGCTTAGATTAAAAAAAAAAAAGCGTGAGTGCATGTAACTTAATTGTTCATTATAATTATTAATAGGACTGGTTTTAGTTTCATTAAGCTGAGATTGGATTTGTAGAAGCATCAGACTGTCATCAAGGGCAGTCATAATTACCTGCTTGAAATAAAGGGCTGGTGAAGTGGTTGCTTTTAATATTACAGGAGACACATCAAGGTTGCAAAGTTTTATAGATGACTCTTTCTATATTATCTGACTGAACTCTTCAAGCTTTAATGTATCTTGTATTTGATAGGAGAAAAACGAAGGATTAAAACAAATTTTTTTTTTTTTAAAACACTTTGGTCTCTCACATTCAGAAATATAAGGATTGAATTATAATTTTATAAAAGTGGTTCTTGTTTGATGGTAAGGAGCAGGTAAATAGTTTCCAAACTAGTGAAATTAATCCATGTACCAGGGACAGATAGGGACTCCTAAACTCAGGATAGGCAGCCTGGCCAAAATGACAGCTTGTTTCCAATGGTGGTACTTTCTGACACTGCCATTTCAGTGGTAAGTGGTGGAAAAAGAAAACTAAAAACTGAACTCTTGCTGGAAGTGATATTATATGACATCTGTGCCCATTGATGGTCAGATGTACACGAGTAACAATTGTTTGAATTATATGTGGTTGAAGTGGTCTGATGTGAACATGTTTGAGCATTAATGGATTACTGAAGATTAGAGAAGTGAGAAGCAGGGAACTGAATCCATAAGTCACCTTCCAATTTGTTAACCGATTAGCCATTTTCATCTGTGTGGTCTGTAACAACCAGTTTCAGTTCCTGAAACAATTTCTTTGGCAGTACCTTAGATAGGGATGTAGATGAATGTAAATTTTCTGGGACTCTTTGTTAAGCAGCTCATGGTACTTAAGCAAGGAGTAGGCTGCTCTTCTGTCAGCAACTGCTTCCAATGTCACGTACTACTGCAGAAACCTGAAACCCAATTTCAAGATTTTCTGACATGCTAGTATTGCTACAAGTCTGGAATATCACCAACCCGTGATAACCAGGATAAAATTAGGACCTTGAAACAGGAATGAGAGACAGTCTTGGGATAGGAGATACAGGGTAAGGAAAGGAGTCATTTGTCGGTTCATAGGGCAGTTTATGACGTAGACTCTGAAGTTTACAATTATCTTATGCAACATCTCTCTTAAGGAATGCTTGTAGAACCCGTGGGTTTCTTTAATAACAAAAGCTGAAAGAAGAACAAGGAGGGCACTGCTGCTCCTGGTAGGCAGCATTTACCTAGACATCGTGTCTGTTTCCTAAACAAACTCACACAAAATAGCGAAGATTTCTGAGCATTTCACCACCCCAGGCAAAAACATAGGTGAACAAATGATGTTTGAGTGCAACTAAGTTGGAAATTAAACCACCTGAAGTATAGGCTCCTTAATCCAGGTGTGAATCCCAGCCTTTCTGGCTATATACAGGCTGTTGGACCTCAGCGCTGGAAAGCTTGAAGTAGTTTTACTTTGTTTAGCAGCCTGGCTGCTGCAGCCCATGTTGAGCTGTTACGAAATCACAGAGAAAGGCAAGGCTTTGTGGTCAGCTTGCACTCAGCTTCAAGCTGGTGTGGGAATACCCCATCTCTGGCTACAAGTAGTTTGAGATTGTGTACTGAGCAATTGCAGGCTAGGAATACTCATTTTGCTAAATATTACAGTGTTAAGACAGATCTCAACGCTGTCTTGAACTCACTAGAGTTTGAGAGGTAAACTACCATAGTTTTATTGCATTTCATTCTCACTACTGAATTAATTTAGTAGGTCTTTGAAGCTCTTGAAAGTCAACTTCAGAAAACCTTTAACAAAGGAAGGCTGTTGTCCAAATTGCATCAGTTCTAGGTTTCTAATTACAGCTTAAAAAATCTAACTGTAGCAGCTATAGCACTGAAATGTGGGAGAATGAGAATTAAACAAGGTCATCCTGAATATTATGTAGATTTATGAGGGTGCTCTGGGAATCCCTCTTACTGTAGCTATCTGGCTCCAAATATCAATATTGAGCATATTATCAATGTTGAGCATACTGAATGAATATCAGTATTGAGTGTTCTTTGCAGCTTCACCACAGCCACTTAAACCAGTGACTGTCTTCGCTATCCAAACGCTGCAAAGATTTGATGACCTACAAGATGCAGATTCCAGTCAGAAAGCTAATTAGGAAGCTACATATCTGCACAGGAAAAAAAATGTCATATGGTGATCAGATAGGATTTTTAAGATGTACAGAAAATAAGGGAGAGGATGTACAAGGGCTGCTCCAAAATTAATGCTTCCTATTATATTGGCCCATGATGTCAGAGGTGGATGTTGGTGGTATGACAGTAGAGGCTGAACCTTCCCACCAATATTCCATTCCATGTTGTTGCCATGTGACAAATGGCAGCAGAGGGGCAGTCTGATACAATGACGTCTGACATGGGAGTGCAGATGAAGCAAAGGTATGGAATTGAATTTCCCTGTGCGGAAAAAATGGCACCCACTGACATTTGTTGACATTTGCTGAACACTTATGGAGACCAAACAGTGACTGTGAACACAGTGAGACAGTGGTAGTGTGTTTCAGCAGTTGTGACAGTGAGTCACCTCTGCTGGTGCAGACCTTTACAAGCATGGCACACAGGCTGTTCTTCATTGCTGGCAAAAATCCATAGCTAATGGTGGTGACTATGCTGAAAAATAGTGTTTTGTAGCTGAGAACTTGCTCTTTGTGTTATTGTGTTCTTTGTATCTGTTGTAGTTTCCATGCAAATAAATAGGAGGCATTACTTTTGAAGTGACCTACATATATTAACCCTGAGGGTTCTGAGACATCTTTCTGTGTTACTGTACATTATTTTTTGACAGAAACAATAGGATTGAAGAAAAAAGGAAAATGTGGGATCTGGGAAGCTAGGTCTAAAATGAGTGCTGTTACCTAAAATAGTGTTTACATCTTTCTCGGTATGTTTTATTCATGCTACTTACATCCCATCATTTATCATTAAATCTGTTACAGTCAATTAAACATTACCTTCCTACCATTGCATGGCTTGTTGAGTTGTTCAGTTATGTGCCAGAAGCAAAGTAAAATTCTATATTTGCAATCTCATCCTGTACGTTAACTTTTTTTTAAAGATGTTTCACATTTTTGCATAATTGAGAGAGAAACTTAAATATTTGATTTGAATGTAGTAGAATCTAGAAAGGATCCTTATATACAGCAAATTCAGTAGAAGTTACAGGAATGAGATTTGGAATTTGATTTTTGGATTGAAACTCTTTCATTTGCCAGGTTGAAGTATTTATTTATATACAAAGCTGAGTGCCTTGAAACTTTCTCCTTTTTTTTCAGTACCTAAGCGTAATGCTGTTTGCCATTTGAAATGTTAGGTCACCAAGAATGCAATTTAGGTCATTGAGAGAGCATATTCTTTCTGAAAATAAACCTACTGTGTAACCTATGGTGGGATGTATTTGCTTGCCTAAGTATTAGTAAGTAAATTAAGACTAAAATTAGTAGCATTTTTTTTTTCTTGATTCCTTTTTATACCTGTCTAAATCAAGAGCTTTTCTGGAATGTCCTGTGCACATAAATTGTATTGGGTTTCAGAGCTGGGTTCCACCTTGGGCTGTGTCAATGACCGCAGGATGTTTATGTGAACTTTGCTAAGTTTCTGGCAGACTTCTTTCTTCCAGGCTTTCATTGGTACTTTATCCCTGAGACACTCATGTCATTTAGAACAGTTTTTTGTTTGTTTGTTTGCACACCAGTAGTTTACAGGTACTTTAAGGGAAAATATATTTATGCTAGTCATGCAGCAAGTGTCAACACTGCTGAAAAGCTAGGAGGTAGCAGGCTGGCAGGAGCTTGAGAGGAATTTCTTTGAAATGTGAAATATTACCTGGACAAGCGAAAAACAATTTAATAATAGTACACAACAGTTTCAATACCTTTTCCAATTTCTGGGAATCAGAAGCGCTGCATAAAGATCAGAAAAACTTTTACATTGATGAAGGAATGACAGAATCATGTCGGTTTGTAAAATTGACATGTTCTCTCCACAACTAGTTTGGAATATTTAAATTTATACTGGATTGTTTTCTAGAAGTAGAGAGGAAGACTTCACTGTAAAGATTCATGTAGTCTAAGAAAACCATCTCTGGTTTCTAAATAATTTATTAGAAGCTGTTGCAATGATTTTATCTATAAGTCAGTCACTTAATAAATTATCTTGTTGGAACTCAGGATCTTGGTCAATTGGGAATGAAAAGTCAAAAAGTTGGAGAGGTAAGTGATCTGAATACCTAGCCCTCAGAAAAGCTTCTCTTCTGAGTTGTTAGCAGCTGTCCTTGGGGTCGATCACCTTTACGTTACCTGTAGGAGCAGTATGACACTTCAGGTGCCTAGATGCACGTGCATCTAATATCCATGGGCAGTTTATTTTGAATACTTACATGCCTACAGCTGCAAAAAACTGATGGTTACAAGACTGCATCTGCTGAAAACAGAACATTTTTTGCCTTCTGTTATACTTATGTTCTGGAATGGATTGTAGGACTGCCAAGTTTTGGAAGATGATTTGTCACCATGGCCTGATGGCACCTGCTTACATTTAAGATAGTTGCACAATAGCCAGTGGAGTAAAATACTCCTTTTTCTGGCAGTGGAGTCTACACAGGTTTATTCAAATGCTGGTCAGGCCCCTGATGTTTTTTCAAAGGATATTTATGATCTGAATCTGTATTTAACAGAAATGAATTTTTAGAGTGTATAAGAACTAAGTCCTGAATTTCTGCAGTCAAGCTGATGCTTGACTTCCTGACCTTCCCTGTACCCTGCTAGCGCAGCACTTTCATCTACTTCTGCATTTAAGTCTTGTGCCTGACCTCTTCTGTGGTACATGGAAGTCATATTAGAAACATCTTTTGTTTTTCTTCTCCATCTCTACTTTCTCTGTCTTTACTGATGTTTGCCGTCCTCTGAGAACTTAAACTGGTGCTTCTTGGAAAAGTACACCAGCTTCAGTCTTGCTTTCTTTTCCCAATGGGATTTCTTCTCTTTTTCATCACAGTCATTTATGAATGTTGCGCCTGGATAACTTCTTGGAAGTAAGTATTGCAATGTTCCCAGCACTTTTGGAAAAAGAATATTTTTCACCTTTGAAGTATGAACACAGTGGCAAAGATAGTTAGAACTGCTTTTTAAATTGTTTTCCCAAGATCTGGCGTTGATTTTCTTTAGTCTGGGACAAAATGTTTGCTCTGTATTTTAGTTACTGTCTTTCAATATTAGGACTTAGAAGTGCTTTCTATATTCTCTGTATTTTGAAGTTGAGTGGACCATTAATTTTGTATACTCCTATATATGTTCCAGAATAATCTGTAATGGACTGTAAGTGTGGTTAGTGATATCAGTATCTCTTGGGGGACATCCCTGTGAGAGGAAAAACAAAATTAGTAAGATGTTTTTGGAAAATGATCATTACAGCATTTAACTAGAGAGAAAGGATTAGACTTTCAAAGCTGTACACGTGTAAGTGATCACTCTTTGGCTTCACTCCTCAAAGTAATCATAACGTAACTTTTAGATATCCTTTTTTTTTTCACTCTTTTTCTTTCTGCCCTTTGTTTCTTCATGAATGTTGTAGTTAGGCAGATATTAAGCAGTTTCATATGTGTATGAAAATATACATGTATATACAGAGCCCTAGCTTTTTTTCATGCCTCAATGTTGGGAATCACAGATTCCAATGCTATCTATATGAACACTGCTGTTTTAATGGCAGTAAGTAAAAGTACAGGTGATCACGTCAGTAGATGGAGTAGACAGTTATCTTCTAACTAGAAATGTGAGTGCTGCACATTTCATACATAAAACACATAAACAGTACATTTTAGAAATGAAAGCTTGTTTCTGCCCTTCAGTGTTTCTTTCTATGCATGTCTTTCCATCTTCCGCACCTTTAGCCTTGCTGTCTGCTTCTCTATGTATTTGCTGCTTGTACTGTTTACTGTGTTCTATCTATGCCATTTAGTATGGCATGAGTGAAAGTATTTGCTGCTGCTCCGTATATCAGCTCTTTATACTTCAGGAGTTCCTTTGAGCCAAGCAGCATGAGTAGGGTGACAGTCTTTTTCTGCAAAACAATGCCCATTCAGAGTAGGAAATAAATTTTTAAAGCTGTCTGGAATAGAGGCTTCAAATAGCAAGAAACTGCAGCATTGTAAAATATATTCTTACTGTGAATTATCTGAGCCTGTTGACATAGAATTGCTACTTTTAAATAGAATAATTTAATTAGAACATACTTCAGATCTTATTTTAGTCTATTTAAACATCCATTCAAGAACACTGTATCCAAAATTCAATATTTAGCATTAGACCACAGAAGATGTTGGTCTGTCGGTTGACTCACTTTAGAACATGTTCCAAAATGCAACCTGAGACACAAGGATGATTAGAGGGCTGAAGCACCTTTCCTATGAAGAAGGTCTGAGGCAACTGGAGTGGTTGTTCAGCTTTGAGAAGAGAAGGCTCTGATGACACCTCGGAGGACACTGCAACCTTTCACTATTTAAAGGGAGCTTATAATCAGGAGGGAGACTGACTTTTTATTCAGTCTGATAGTGGTAGGATGAGTAGGAATGGTTTTAAACTAAACGGAAGGTTAGGTTGGATGTAAGAAAGGAATTGTTCACTCAGGGTGGTGAGGAACTGGAACAGGTTGCCCAGAGAAGCTGTGGATGCCCCATTCCTGGAGACGTTCAAGGCCAGGTTGGATGGGGCCCTAGGCAGCCTGGTCTAGTGGGAGGCAACCCTGCCCCACGACAGAGGAGTGGAACTGAGTGGGCTTTAAGGTCCCTTCCAACCCAAGCCATTTTATGATTCTATGAAAAGCCAACAATCTCAAAATGTAAGAATAAATCATTACGTACTTCAGGTGAAAGCTTTGTATTTTCTAATTTTGCTACTATAATTTCTTCTCATGCTGCCTGAGAACTGAATTTTCGATCTATTTGGTTTTGAAGAGCATCTTTCCCATTCAGAGCAGAAGGTCATTTCAAGTTTGAGTGCTAACCTGGACTTACTGAGTAAAAATCAAATTTTACATCTCTCACTCTTTTTGCCTGTGCACACAAAAAAAGCAGCCTACTTCTTGGCTCTGAGCTTTGAGAAGCTCAGAGTGACTCAGGCTTGTGATGAAATGTTTTTGCTATGATGACAGCACAAGAATGCTGTTTTCTTGATCAATTCAGCTTTGGAATTTTGGGCATTTTTCTTTTGTTTATGCCTATGAACTCGACAGGAGCTTTTTCTAGCAGGAAAAACATCCGTATGTGATTGTATACCACTTGTTTCATGTTTCTTCTTGCAGCTGCTCAGTCACTTGTTTTCTTCTAGATTTAAACTTGATGAGAGTGAAGAGACTTCTTGTCTGAGAAATCACTGCCAGGTTTCGCAGGAGTTCTCAGGAGTCTTGGCATGTGTCTCCATTTTTTTTCTCCCTTGAGAAAACATAGTTTTAAGTGTTTGCAACGGATTAAGCCAGATTGGGTCATTATAATAATCCATTCTGACTGTCATAACACAAGCCAAAGAAGCTTGTCCAGTAGCTTCTTTTTCTGCCTGAAGCTTGTATTTTAAAAGAGAACATATATTTAAAGATGTAATATCCTACTTTTTATCTAGCTATGTATTGCTTTGGTTTCTTCACACACTTCTCTTGATTCTCAGGAGAATTCCCACCTCTAGGTGGGCTAGGAGGGCTAGATTATTTGTCATCACATCTTTCAAATCTTTGACAGAAGTTTTTTTTTTTTTTCCTTTTTAAATGTGAATTTGGTATTAGAGTATTGTGCAATACCATTTTAGTATTTGAAATTTGTAAAACTATACTGTCTTGTTTTGACTGGGGAGACTCTTAAGCTTCTGGAACTGTTGTAGATAGCTACAACAGCTTAGTTTAGAAGGTTACATTGTCATCACTTGTTTCAAAATCATTCTGCAGGCTGGAAAGCAGTGGTGATCTGAAGAGTAATGGTGTTTTTTTGTTTTTTAGCTGTTTTTTTCAATCTTTACAATTCAATCAAAGCTGGAGTTATCAGGCTGTCATTCCAATCTGTTTGCTTTCAACTAACAATGGAAAAATAGTAGTAGGAACCACAAAATGTGCAGTGTGCAGAGAAGTCACTGAAGTTGGAGCTCTTCTTCCCCAAACCACCACATGTGGATGTGCCAGTCTGCTCCTTGCAATGCACATACTACAAGAACTGCCCTTTTCCACTCCTCGGCTGCTGTGCTGCCAGGACCCCTACCCAACTGTAGCCTTTGTAATTGCTTGTACCCTAATTTGCTATTCCACTGTGGGCTAGTATGGGGTCAGTGTACACACCCATCCCAGAATAACCTGACATACCACAGTCCCATTTGGAAAGAAGAATTTGCACCTCCACAGTTAACAAACCACTTTCCTCCATACACATATTCCAGGAATTAGTTTCTGTAAGGAAAGTGCAATCTTCTACCTCAGATCTGCTTCTAGAACATCCTTAGGGCTTAGCTTCCATGTGTGCTTTCTTTCTGCTGGTCCCAGGCCATAGGAGAATTTAGGTACATGGCTACTTATGGCCCGGATGTGAACACGTGAATCATACAATGCATCATTCAAAATGATGAAAGACGTTTCAATAGTCAGTGTTAATCTTGACATGGAGCCATAATGCAAAGTACCAAGTCATAGGAAGAAAAGTACCTTCTATTTAATGAAATTTAACAGGTTGCACTTAAAGTTTTATGTTATATATTGAAGTATATATTTTTTGTTATATAATTTCTTTAGAAATTCATGTCTGATAACTTGTGATTTTCTGAAGCTATGTTTCTTGCAAGAGGGCCTCGTCGACAAACTGTCCTTGATCAGACAGCCTGTAGTAGACCTTGACAGCCAAACTGTTCTCAAAAATTTTTTGCCCTTGCAGGACTTCTTGCTTAGTATGTTTGCTCCAATATTAGAAAACAGAGCAAAACAGTTTTAAGTAGTGTAATCCTCTTTTGAGTGTTCTTAAATAATGCTTTTAAGTATATATCTCAATTAACACATTTACTTTGCCTCTAAAGAGTGTTAGTCCCAAAGCAAAACTAGTAATAGTTTCAAAACTATTTCATTAGAACTCATCTCATATACGAATGGTGGGAAGCAGAGTGACAGACTGTACTGTTCACCAGAGATGTCTAGACTGGCCCCCTGCATCTGCAATCAGTTTGCTGGATCCTGACTTTGTCCATGTTGACAAAAGCCCTTCCCTTGTCAAAGGTTTTCTATTAGAATAGTCTGCTAAAATAGTCTGAAGCATGTTATTCAAGCTGCAAAATGAATTTAAACAGGAAGAGCTAAGGTAGAAATAAAGCTGTGGTAGCAAACATGAGTCAACAAAGGAATGCTGTCAAGACTGGCAGACCCAAAGCCTACATGACCTACATGAGGTGTTCGACAGTGTTTCTATTGACAGATGCTTGAATGAACCTGCATCTGGCAAGTTCTGAGAGTCACCAAAACAACTCTTTTTTTATTTCAACCGGAAGAGTGGATATAAAACCCTTTCTGTGACTTGCCAAACACACACAAATGAATTTGGGACACTGATTTCTATTTCAGACTGTGGTTGCATGTTGTGCTTTTCCTCTGAGTGTCTTTAACTCTTCATGAGTGCTATATCACATCTACCAGTGCCAATTTCCAGTTGATCCCAACAGGTTTGTTGGGCTTCCATTTGAGTTATCTGGAAGTTGCTACTTCTCCAGCAGCTGCAGCTTTATGAGAGGATGTTCCTCATTATATTTCATGCCTCTTTCCAGCTACACAAAGCAAATCCTGCCTTGCAATATTTGGACCTCAGAGCACATTTGGACACATTTATATGTCTGGCAGCAGACAAATAGGCCTTAACTGGTAGCTACGTGAGTGGTGCAGTGCCTAAGCACCCATACATGCATTAGCCAGGGGACATCCATGCTAGTGCAGCTAAGCTGCTTCCAGACTGCCAGTGCTGTGTATGCAGCCAGCTCAGGCTGGACACAGGGTCTACCTGTATAGATATTTCTGCTGTGTTCAGGCCTTTGTGTGGAACTGCCAGTTCTGGTCACCTAAAAATAAATTATCAAATTACAGCAAAATGAAAGAGTGGTGCTGTTACAGAATACAAGAAGAATGGAAAAAGAATGCTGCTGGAAAGGGAAAAAACTTTCACACTAAACTATTTTCATCAAAATGCCAGAGAGTACAAATCTGAGAATTGGCAAGAACCTCCTCCACGCAGCAGTTCACAGTTGGATGCTTAGTGGAAAGCAGCTTTGGATCTGGATGAGTGAGGAGGCTGGAAATCCTATTGTATGTACTTACGATTTTGAACAGAAAACATTCTTAATACTGAACTGAGAAATGTGGTAGTTTGTATGTGGCAAATGCTAACATTTGTAGCAAATATGCATAATCTATTAAGTAGTAGGCTATGAAGCAGAGAGGACAGCCTCAGTATTTGTTACACTGTGTTCCTAGAATTTCAGTTGGTGACTGGGTGATTTTAAAGAAAGTAAAAGATAAATATTTCCACACCCTTTGGAAACACAGATATTTTCCTTTAAGCAAAGAACATCTGTTGTAGTTAAACTTATATATGAAATGCTGTTTCTGAGAAGTCAGAGCTACTGCTGTACAAACAGTAAAGGCTGAAAAGGGGAAAAGAGTCCTCGTAAATAAAAGCTGCCTTTCTCTATAAAAAATGAATACTTCCTTTTTATGAACAGAGATTTTACCATAGCTTCCACAAATATATATATATACATATAAAAAGAAGAAAACAACCAACACAGACTCATCCCTAAGAAAAATGCTAGAGCTGTTTACTTTCCTCATTTTAAATAGATGTCATTTGTTCTGGAAATGTAGGTGTATCAAAAGCCCTGCTCTCTACACACTGGACAATGTGAACAGCTAAATATTTGTGTAAGTGACATTAGGTAGCATTAGTCTTTGTCTCCCAAAAAGGCTAGTTCAGATAATAGTGTAAGAGCCACCTTCTTTAGCTCAAAAGTTGACTCATGCTTTTATTTACTGATTCAGCTGAACAAGTTCTGTTTACAGCACACAAGCAGCCCTATGTAATCACACAAACTACTCATATGACTCAGAGAACAATTATCTTTTTGGTTAGTATGACCATGTTTTTTTTCCCCCCATAAAGAAACTTGAGTCATGGAAGACAGCTTAGTTTATCTTTTAAAAATGTTTGATGTTGTATTGATAGATGCAATATCAAATCCACCTCGTGACTGGAGACAAGTGATGTTCCCCAGGGGTTGCTACTGGGGCCCATCCTGTTTAATATCTTTGTTGATTAGGATGAGGGAATTGAGTGCACTCTCAGTAAGTTTGTGAGTGACACCAAGTTGGGGTGAAGTGTTGATCTGCCTGAGAGTGGGAAGGTCCTACAGAGGGATTTGGACAGGCTGGATTGCTGGGCTGAGGCCAATTGTGTGAGATTCAGCAAGACCAAGTGCTGGGTCCTGCAATTTGGTCGCAACACCCCATGCAACACTGCATGCTTGAGGCAGAGTAGCTGGAAGGCTGTGCAGAGGAAAAGGACCTGGGAGTGTGGGTCGACACTGGGCTGAACGTGAGCTGCCAGTGTGCCCAGGTGGCCAAGAAGGCATTCTGGTCTGCATCAGAAATAGTGTAGTCAGCAGGGCCAAGGGAGTAATCGTCCCCCTGTACTCAGCTCTGGTGAGGCCACGCCTCGAGTCCTGTGTTCAGTTTTGGGCCCCTCACTACAAGAAAGACACTAAGACCCTGGAGTGTGCCCAAATAAGGGCAACAAAACCGGTGAGGGCTCTGGAGCACAAGCCTTAGGAGGAGCGGCTGAGGGAACTGGGATTGTTCAGTCTGGAGAAGAGAAGGCTCGAGGAGACCTTGTTGTACTCTACAACTACCTGAAAAGGAGGTTGTGGTGAGGTGGGGTCAGCCTCTTCTCCCAGGTAACTAGTGATAAGACAAGAGGGAATAGCTCTAAGTTGTGTCAGGGGAAGTTCAGGTTGGGTATTGGGAAACACTTCTTCTCCGAGCGTGGTTCTGGAACAGGCTGCCCAGGGAGGTGGTGGATTCACCATCCCTGGAGGTGTTCAAGAAACATGTAGATGTGGTAGTAAGGGACATGGATTAGTGGCTTAGTGGACAATATTGGTGGTAGGTGGACGGTTGGACTAGGTCATCTTGGAGGTCTTTTCCATCCTTAATGATTCTATGATTCTTTGAACAATGTAGGGTTAGTTTAAGACAGGAGGAACCTCCTAACATGAACTAGGAGGAACAGCATGTACTATCACGTCAGCCAACATTATTATAAAGTAAAAATTTTGAGACTCAAAAGTGCATTTAATTTCTTAAAAAATCCAAGTTTATCAGTCTTGACAGCTTCATTTTTTAATTATTCTAACTGTTCCAGTTAGATAACTATGTATATATACATATAAATGTGTTTTGTTAGAAGACATTAAAGGTAATTTTTAGGTAATGAATATCTAAATATACAAGGACTGATCTGAAGGTAATGCCTCCTATTTTATTATGTTGGCCCACGATGTCAGAGGCGAATGTTGGTGGTCTGGCAGTAGAGGTTGAACCTTCCCTCAAACATTCTGTTCCATTTCATTCCTGTGTGACAGATGGCAGCAGAGGGGCACTCTGACATAATGGCGTGTAACACAGAAGTACGGGTGGAGCAAAGGTGTGGAACTGAACTCCTCCATGTGGAAAAAATTGACGTTCATTGACACTCACTGAACATTAGATGAGTGCTTTCAGAGTATTAAAATTGGAAGAAAAACCACTTATGAGTCAGTGAGTAAATCTGAATGAATTACCTTGATCGGTTTAGTAAGCAACTAGCCTTCAGCAACATCCCCCAAATAATTAGCAGTTTGATCCTTAGTCTTTAAATTTTGCAGAGAAGGACAAATGTATCAAATCTTTCATACTGTTGGAGCAGAATTATGAAGTACATTTATGCTTTGAACTCGACTCAGAAAATGAGTTATTTAGCTCTGTACAAATAAAGCTCTATATAAATATATAAATATAAATAAAGTCATTTACCTCTAATGTTACTAACATAGATAGCTCTAGTGCTATTTCTTAGAAAGTATTAAAAATGAAAATTAAGCACTTTGAACCAGTGAGGTTATTGGTAATAATGTACTCTCTTGTGAGAATTGGGCATGAGGTGTTGATAAATGATTCATAGCTGAAAGATCAGGATGAGTCCACTGGAAAATAGTCATAATGAGGAAAAGGCTGGTGATCTGTAATCTCCCATATGTTTGCAGAAAATCATTGAGCTTGAAAAGAAGCTGAAAAGCAATTCTTGTACTGGAGGAGCCAAGAATATGGTTCTTTGCTATCAGAGTTACTCTGACAGAATTACTCAGTGAAAGTTCATGCTGTCATGGATGGCTGTGTACTGAGTTTAAAGTAGGACTTTTCAGGTACAACTTATTCAGTAAAAGTTACTGGGTTTTCATAGACTAAAAAGTATCTGAAGCACAGAAAAAAAAGTCCTCCCCTTTCTGGCCTAAAAGTAGCCGAATCAAATTAGAGGAAATCCTAGAAGGTAACAAAAGCAAACAAAACAAAACAAAACAAACAACAACAACAAAAACTGATATACCACGTATCAGTTCAAATTGTGTTTAAAGTAAAAACTAAAAATTAAAAACAGTTTTCAGTGCAGCAGCCTCAATTTTAGTGCTGTGATAAGCTGTGTCCAGAAGACAGTCACTTTTGTAATCCTGTTCTCACACTTTTTCATGTAACTACATTTCTAAAGTATTTAAATAATAAAAGGAACCATCAAAACATATGGAAGAAAATTGAGTATTTGTTTTCAACCTAATTTTTCAACATTTATGCAATACACATTTTTGTTAAGCTCCAGCAGTTTTGCAAACTGCTATTGTTTTGCAAGGCTGCTCTGAAATATCTTAAACAAGCCCTTTAAACGCAGGAAATATTCATTATTAGCAACTTGTTAAGTGGTCAGGCTAGTGAAAATACAATATATGATTGATTTGGGAGACAAGTAGTACTTAATTGAGTGGAGTTAACAAGTGGGACAAAAATTCCTATTTAAATTCATCCCTTTGGAAATGAACTGATTGCAGCAGAAGTAGTTTTCTGATTCTGTACATTACATGAAGGAATATTAAAAGCATTTGAAGGCATAGCTGAATCATTCCACAATTCCAGCACTGAATTTAACATGACTAGAATACTTAATGCTATTTTAACATTTTGTATCATTTCCTGAGACTTGAATGGAATGTCTTTTTCCAACTTGCAGTAATGTTTATTACTCAATTTTTCAATGTATGTTAGCATAATTATAAAATCTGAGCAAAAATTGGCGTATTTTATAAAGCATCTTGTTTTATGTGCTTAGACATTTTTCTCTTCAGAAAACACTATAATGAATTATCTCCTTTAAAAACAGTGCTGCAGGGGGAGGGTTGTAGTCGCTATGTATTTTAATCATGAATCTCATACCTTTACAGCCTCCAGCTACGGGAATTCATGTTTGTCCTACCTTACAGTTGAAGGAAAGCTGTCCCTTGATAGAGGGAATGTCTGCTTGCCAGCTGTCACTGAAAGTCACTGCTTTTTTAACTCAGAGGTGCTCTTCTTGCAGCAGGCATGATTCACGGGAGTGCTCAGTAGGCATTTCAGAAGAGTTAAAATGAGGCAGCCCTGTAATTCAAAAAGTGTTTTTTGGTGGTTTTTGGTCTTTTTAACTTCTTGAAAAGCTGAGTTGAATCATATGCTGGCTACTGAATGATGGATCTGCCTTTTGATTGAGTTCCAGGAGGGAATAATTTTTTGTTTTCCAGAAGAAAATGTCTCTATATGGGAAGTGGAAGGGAACTGGGGGTTCTAACTCATTTAACTCCTGGGTTCTTGTTTATCTGTATTGAAAAGGAGCATGAAATTTATTTGACATGTCTCTTTAACGTTGTAGGCTTCTTAGAGAGTAAAAACCCAAATTCCTTTATGTTCTGTAATTAAAAAAAAAAAAAATGCTTCTTAGGACAAAAAGAGCATTTTCCCATGTGTCTTACTCTATTCATATCCTTGTAGCAAAACTCAGATTTCAGAATGGAGCTATAAGCTTCCTAGAAGAGCTTACAAATGTTTTCGTGCCTGGTACCCATTTTTCCACTTCTGTGAATGTCCTGCACATGTACCAATCAAATATAACATCTATGATTGTTCTTCCCTATTAAGGAATGATAATTAAGTCCAAAGTATTAGTGTTTTATCTGGAATCCAAAGGAATAATTTCAAAAAAAGATCTTTTCATCTTTCCTCCTTTCCATTACTACTCCTGAATTTAAGTGTCTGATTTGGATGATTTTAATATTACATCTTTCAAACACTTCTTTCATGCCTATTGTAGTCCTATACCATACTTTCAAAGATGACTATGCTGTGCATCTTTGAATCTCAATTTTATCTCTTGTTTTCTTGTTTTTACCTCATTGACCAAAGATATCTCTTAAGCTAGTACTTACATTCTGCAGAAACAGTACTCTGTTACAGATGGAAGGAAACTTCTGGATTGTTTTCAATCTCTGCCATGGACCTAAAAGAAAGAAGCAAAGATTAGAAAATTAAGTCTTAATCTTAAAGATGAGAGTGAATGGTGTTTAGTTCTTGGTTGAGGCAGATTAATCTTTTTACGGTCACTGTTTCATTCTGACTTTTCTCTGATGTGTGACTTTTATCTACAGTCTCTTGAGCGCTTCTTATACACCATTATAGTTACAGTAGAGTTACAGTGCTCTTTAATGTCTTTCTCAAAGACATAGACAGTGGGATTGAGTGCATCCTTGGCAAGTTTGCTAATAGCACCAAGCTGAGTTGATACAATAGAAGGAAGAGATACCATCCAGAGGGACCTGGACGGGCTTGGGAAGTGGGCCCATTTGAACTTCATGAGATTCAACAAGGCCAAGTGCAAAGTGTTACACTTGGATTGAGACAATCATAGAATCATAGAATGACCTGGGTTCGAACGGACCTCAAGGATCATCAGACATGAGTTGAATTCATTTTTTTTTTTAGTTGAAGGCACTTTCTTTGACCTTTCGCACTGATGACTAGTTAACATGGCTGGCACAAGGACAGAATAAGCCATAGTTCTGCAGTAGATTCTTCCTTCTTTCCTTCCCTTTCATATTTCCACTGTCTTACATTCCAATGTCTGTTTCTTAGAAAAATTTCCCCTCCCAGTGCTCTTCAGGACTGGTCGTTTCTGGGGTTTTCTTCCCCTCTAGATTACCAAGATAACTGAGAACTGAGAAACTCATTGCTCTCAGCTATGGATGTGGCATGACGCCACTTTTCTGCTGGAGGAAGGAATTGCAGGCGAGGTTCTTCTCAGGCTAAGGAGACTTGGAACAGGGTGTGTTGAGTTTCTGCACAGGAATAATGAATTAATCCAACTGGCACAGAACTGCTGTGTGGGAATAGAAGAGGCACAGAAAAGATGGAATCTTTGGAGAATTTAGCTGCCTAAATCCCTAATGCAAATTTCAGAAGTGTGTATTTTAGATTGTTACTGGAACATAAAGATGAAGCACTTGAACACCAGGCGACAGCCTGTTCCGTTACAGAAATTTTAAGAACCTAAACTATATATTACTTATGAAAAAGTAAGAGTTTCTTCCTAATATGATTCTTAGATTATTTCTTCTTATTATTGTGTTTGAGTAGAACAATTTTGTGTTCTTTACATTCATGACAGTAGTTAAAACATTTTCCTGAAACTCTTCACAAGGAAAAATGTTTTAAAAAGATAAAGAAATTGATCAGGATGCAACCATCTGGCCTGGAAAATCATGACTGGCTGGTTTAAGTCTAGCAGTCATTCAGCTTAGGATTCTGAAATGGAAATGCCAACCTGCTCTAGCTGTATGTAGATATGATGATTTAGCTATAGATTCATCCTTTTTGTGCCTTTTTCATGGCAAAGAAAATGCCTGAAGTGCTAGTGTTTTTTAAAATCTTGTTTAAAATCTTATTTTGAATATAAGCCAGCATTTACTTTGTTGTCTTAAATTACTCATAATTGCAATACCTGTGATACTAGAAAAAAATTCCAAAACCAAATCACTGATACAAACTGACTTCATTGCAGTAAATCCCTCATGCAGAAAGTGTATTTTAGTAGTCACGGTTTTATTTATCATAAATCAAATCTTATTGATGTGAACACTATTCACATATTTCTTGTTTTTCTCAATCCATACGCAACATTTAACTATGTATTTTCTTTGCTAAAGTATATCATAAGACCTTCTGATCAACGTGAAATCAGTGCCATAAAATGAACACGAGCAGTTACTACTCAATTCCAGATGAACATCACTTCTCTACTATGAATATCTAGGTACAGACTGTATAATAGTGAATTTCATGGGTGTTAGCTTTGTTTAGACTTCTAGACAGAACTCTGCTACTTGTTGCAGAATTCTTCCTATTGTCTGAGTCATGTTCATCTGCCTTGGAAAATGAACTTTGCATTTAAACTGACATTTTTATATTGGTTTGTCACATAGAGCCTTGAAAATAAATTTCTCAACAGTATAGAGATTTAAAACTGTCTTCTTTCTTGTTTCCTTAATTCAGTTATCACATAATATCTAAGAATTGTAAAACTAATTAGAAAAGACAGACAAAGGGTAGTTATGATGTTTATGGCTCGTATATAGTCAGCTGCTTATTTTTCTATGTTCTGAATGTGTAGAAAATAGCAAGACATCAACACTTGCAGTAATTTTTCTGCTACCCTAAAAAGCCTTTAGCTTTGCTTCAAAAACTGACCATAAAACCTGTTCACCTGACATGTTACAATTAGTCTTCAATGTATACTGCAAGCTGTGGTGTAGTTTCTCTATGCCAGATATAATTGCTTAAAGCTAAATCTAATTACAAATAGAGACCCAGCTGTCTAAATAGATTTGTATGTTGGTGTTGGATAAGGTTGCCTTTCACACAAAATCCTTATGTTTTCTACGTAAAAAGGTGATGCTAAAGCTTCACATAAAGGAACAGAGCAAGTTCACACTAAATTCAGTAATTATCTCTTCAGTCATTACCGTATTCATGTTTTAATTTTTCATGTAATTTTTCAAATTAGTCTGTGGAAGTGCAGTTTTCCTGTACACTGATTTTATTTTATTTTATTGAGATAATCTCATGCTGTGTTTGGAGTATTTGCTCTGTAATTGTACACAGATGCCATGTATCTAAACAATTTTGGCGTTTGGTCACAATTCTGCTATTATGCTGGTCCTTGTCTTGTCATCTTTTCAGTTTGGCAAAACAATCCTGGATAACATCTATCTTTAAATGGTTAGCTTGACTTTCTTAGAAAACACATACTGAGTCCATGTGAACACAAAAAGAAAGCTTGTGTGTGCCATGCGGGGTAAATGGAAGACCTTTGGGAAATTTCGAAGGAGTTTTACAAGCTCAGATGTAACTAAAAGTTCTTTAAAAGCTTGATTAGAATCAGTAAATGGATGAAAGTAAGAGATCTGGTTTACTAACTTTTATGCAAGCTTACATGTTTACAAACTCTAGAAAACCAGTGTAAGGGAGAAACCATATGAGTTTCAGCTAAAATTCAATTAGCCAATGCAATACAAACATGAGGGTCATCATCTCATTTGGATTATGCAAGCAAAATTATACCGTATGTGTGGAAGAGGATGGGAAAGAACATGTAAGGGGTACATGATCACAATTGTCTGAATATTGAAAAAGTTTTCTTGCATGAAAACAGTAACTCAGGCTATACTTAAAGCTAATAGACCATTTGCCTTCAGCTGCAATGTAGATCTGACTACACAGAATTAGTGCATCTCAGCACAGTGCCAGCAAGATCCCTGATAAAGAGAGAAATCAAACTTACAGAGTTGGGATTTTTTATGATCAAATGTACAATAGTACAGCTAATATAATTTTAAGACGTACACATACGTGATCTCAGAAGTATTACTTCATTTGCTGGTAGTCTATCAGAAAATGATTATGTTTTGAAAACATTGTGTTTCTTAAGGCTGAGGTTTGTAGAACCATTTAGGAAACTGGAAACCCATTGCATGCTTGTTTTTGTGAAAATTAGGTAACAGATGCTTCTTGGTGGCTTTGGAAAACTTAACATCTTCCAATGACATAAAATGTTAATGATTTCTCATTTGAGGAGACAGTATCTCTATAAACAATGTAATTGATATCCCTGTATTGGCAGCACTGTTTTAAGACAGCACAGAAAAATCCAAAGCATAGCTGCATTTTTTGTTTTGCAGAAAGCTTGTTGTGTGACATTGGAATAACCATTTAAACTATTCATTTTTGCATTTCCCTTATGAAATTGAGATAACATGTGTTTGCTTCATAAGACTTTTCAAAGATGAAAGGAAAGGTGATGTATCAAGTATAAAATAGTCTTTTTAGTTAACATCCTCCTTTCTCTTGGTTGAGGTAATGTAAGGTTGAGAATGCAGTTTTCATTTAATGATTGTATTTTTTGTTGCACGTTTGTTTTACAGTTCCAATATTTTTGTCATTAAGTGCTTGTTTCAATGTGTAGTACCCAAGATCTATACTAAAAGAAGATGCATTTAAAAGAGAAGTGTAAATTCAGTCCATAGCTACTTAGTACCACTATAATTTTGACTGGTGTATGAAAAAATGCCAAAGTGAGGTTTTAAAGTCATAGGGGAAGAAACAGATGTTATTAGTTATAGAAGAATAGATGTTATTAATAGATGTTCATGGTTGTTGCCTCATAGTGAGCTGATTTAAACTAGATGTGCTATATAATCATCTGGTGGCTAATTTACTGATCATTTAATTTGTTTAGTAGCGTGTACATGCCCAGAAAAAAGTGCAAAGAAAAAAGAAGTCTTTAATAGAAGTCTATGTGCTTGATTGCTCCAAAAGAAAAAAAATATGTTACAAAAAATTAATTTGATCATATTTCAAGAGAAGATTCATCTATACTAAACCAGACAGTTGCTCAAATCAATCTTTCTTTGATTCTTTCAAGGAAAAACAAAAGCAAACAAAAAACCATAAATGTTTTAAATGATTAGATTAACATGCCCCCCCCTAAAGAAAATCATTAGCTTTTGATTCAGACAGTTAGTTCATAGAATCGTAGAATGGCTTGGGTTGAAAGGGACCTCAAGGATCATCCAGTCCCAAACCCCTTGCCACAGGCAGGGTTGCCAACCTCTTGATCTAGTACTAGATCAGGTTGCCCAGGGCCCCATCCACCCTGGCCTTGGAACACCTCAAGGGATGGGCCATCCACAACCTCTCTGGGCAGCCTATTCCAGCACCTCACCACTCTCTCAGTGAAGAACTTCCCTCTGACAGCTAATCTAAACCATCCTTCCTTCAGCTTGGTTCTGATAGTGTTGTCAGAATTGACAAATGTGTTATTTCCATCTGAAAATCTGTATAAATATACTAAAATGTACTGGAAAAAATATGAGAAGAGCTTAGGAGATAGCTTTTTTCTTCTTTTTCCCTTTTTTTTTTTCACCCTGCAAGGCATTTTAGCCCATTTCCAAACTACAGGTAAGCATTTAACTTCTCAAGTCTTCTTTCCAGCAAACAGAAAACAAGCACAATGAGTCTACCCTTTTCTCTTTGGCCTTGCATCATATCATCTATTTCATATAACTGTCCAGATCACTTTTAAACTAGGCTTCTAGCCTCCAAACAGGTTTCTAGATTTCAGTGATTCTTCTAGAAGGTAGTCCCAAAACCTCACTATTCTGATTTTATTTACTTTTTATTATTTACTATTTATTTTATTTATTTTATTCACGTTTTATTCATGGCAAGCACATGGCCTGTTTTTCTTAGGTGTTTTTAAGGTTGAAGAAGCATTCTCCCTTGCAGGGGCATCTAGTGAAATTCTTGCTCTTGCAATGTTTTTTTGCAAAGCGGTCTGTTTTCATGGAATAGTAGAATGACTTGGCTTAGAAAGAACCTTTAAAGACCATCTAGTCCACCCACCCTACCATGAGCAGGGAAACCTTCCACTAGACCAGGCTGCCCAAAGCCTGCCCTCAGTCACCTCTAGGGTTGGGGCATCCGCAATATCTCATGGCAACCTGTTCCAGTGCTTCACCAGCCTCGTCATAAAAAATTCCTTCTTTATATCTAATCTAAATCCAACTTCTTTTCAGTTTAAGCCCATCATTATAAGTGCTGATAAAATGTTTTTCTCCATCTTTCTTGTACGCAAGACCTTATAGCAGCCTAGCTCCCCAGGGCCTTCTCTTATCTGGTCTAAACAATTTGAGCTCTTTCTCCTTTATTCACAGGAGAGGTGTTCCAGCCCTTTGACAGTTTTCATGGCCCTCCTCTGGGCCTACTCTGACAGCTCCATGTAACTTGTACTTGGGGATCCCAGACTTAGATGCAGCATTCCAGGTGGGGTGTCTCTAAAGGAGAATAGAGAAGGAGAATCACCTGCTGTTGATGCTCTGACCTGTTGTCTGTGCTTCTTCTGAAGCAGCCCAGGATACAACTGGCTTTCTGTGTTGCAAGCACACGTCGCCTGCTCATACCCAATTTTACATCTGCCAGTATCCCCAAGTCCTCTGCAGGGCTGCTCGCAGTCAGTTCATCACACAGTCTGTACTGATACTGGTGATTGTCCTGACCCAGGTGCAGGACCTTGCACGTGTCCTTGTTGAACTTTATTAGGTTCTCACAGACCCACCACTAAAGCCTGCCAAAGTTCTTCTCGATGGTATCCTTTCCCTCCAGACCCAATACGGACCCCTTAGGGACACCACATCTCCAGTCTCCATCTTGACTTATTACTCGTTGAATGCGTCCATTCAGTCTGTTTCTTAGCCATCTACTAGTCCATCCATCAAATTCATCTCTCTGATCTAGAGGCAAAAATGCTGTGGGGAGCCATGTCAAAGATCTTACAGAATTCAAGGTAGATGACATCAGTAGCTTTTCTCTTGTCCACTGATGCAGGCATTCCATTCTTTCAGGCCACAAGATTGATCAGGCATGATTTGTCCTTGGGAAGATTTCTCTCATCAAATTCCGAAGTTTGAAAATTAGGCACATAAGTCTTCCTAACATCCTTTGTGAATGACAAGATAAAGTGAGAAAGACCTCCAAAAGGTGATACATCCCATTTAGACACAGATGTATTAACCAGATAACATAAATGTTCATATCTTTCTATTATATAGACAGAGCCTCAGCAGCTGTGAAGGTATCAAGTTTTTTAGATGGGTGAATCCCGTCTTACCTGCAGGATGCTGTACTTCATTCCATTACATTTTATCCCACCTTTTATTGTTTCAGTCTATTTTATTCAACTTCTTGCATTCACTTCTATCCTAGGGGTGAAATCACAAATTAAAATAGTAAACAAGATGAATGTGAATACCAATCCATGAGGAAAACTGTTGGAGTAATCTGTTTTCAGCCCAGAGTTACCCCTTTCAGAACAGTTCATTGGCATTTCCTCTGCAACTGTAACTTTAGCCAGCACCTTTGGGCTCTTTTTCTAATCTTCTTTCTCTCTGGTTTACCTAATAATCTCCATTGTGACACCTTATCAAATGTTCTGCTGAAGTTCAGATAAAATCTAATCTCCCTGCGCAGTTCTTTTGTCTGGAAAATAAGGTATTCTGTCAAAGGAAAAAATCAGGCTAGTCTGACCTTTATTAAAGCCATGTTACATTTTATTCTATTGTCTCTTTACCTCTAAGCTGTTACTTGTTCTTTCCTTCACATTTTATCTTAAGCTTAACACAAAACCTGAGGTGTGAGAAATGGAAGAGTTTTGCATCATTTTTTATTCGCTGGTGTGGGCACAAATCCTATTAGGATTTCAGCTTGTGCTCTACCAAGGTAACATCTTTATTAAAGATCCTTTCTATTGTATGTTTTCAGAAAATTTGATATAAAGAAATTCAGGTTTCTTTCAAGAACATGTTGGTCTCCTTAGCAATATTTTGCCTGAGAGGACTAATATTTTGAAATACATCTTGAGCTCTTGAAAGGTACTTGAAAGTATGTCCTCTTGGCTGAGAAGATTATTTTAGAGATGAAATGAATAGCTATGCATGTTAAATAGTAAAATCAAGTTTATATTCACGTGCACATTTTTAAGAGAGTTCATGGTTAATCAAATCTTATTTTCAGTTACTGCATTATTTCTAAGTAAAAAGACTTTGATGTTAGTGAACAAACAACTACAAAACATTTTGACTAATATATATACATACTATTTTGAGTTATTAAAAGGTAATACTAATAGACAATTTGGAAGGGAAATGTAAGAAAATAGAGCAATGAAATTAATTCATTCAGTTATAATGAATTATTATTATTCATTCGTTATGATTATAATGGAATTATTGTCATGTAAGCTTTCCAGAAAGATGTGGAAAGGAAAAAAGACCAATTATCTGTAGATATATGCCTCACACAGTGGTTGTGGCTGTTCCATGATAGTGTGGGGCTTTTTGCAGTCTAGATTTAGAAATGCTTTGAGAGGCCAATATGTTGACCCACTTGCTTTACAAGGAGAAACACAATGAATTGTAATGACTTTGGACTACAGTTACTTTGTTCTTCATTTTTTTGTCTGAGCTAGTTAGACTGTGATCCTAGCAACCTAGTTCACTAAACAAGGGAGTACAGATAGAAAGAGTATCACAATTGAATATTTTCATCTGAAATCAAAACACTTCTCTGTCAATGACACCTGGCTGCAATTTGGGGGATTATTTATTTATTTATTTATTTGGTATTAAGTGGAGAGAAAGGATTATTTAGCAAGTTTATTCAAATGTTTAGTCAATAAGGTTTTGGAAAGTTGCTAATGAAATACGGGCCAATATTTTTCTTTGCAAACAACAAAACAGGCTGTTAGGTCATTGTGTCATCATAATCAGGAATACTCTGCTATTTGCTGAATGCAGAAGGCTTTGCTTGACAATCAGAGATCTCTGGGAAAGCCTTTTCAAAGATCTCCATGTTACCTGCTTCTTAAATGAGATTATGGAATGAAGAAGAAACACCTGTTGTTACCTCTTGGATATTGATGTGGTACCCTGATATTTCGAATTGGGATCAGCTAGTGACCCTGATTTTTTTTCATTCAGCTTAGTTGCTAAGTTTTATGAGAAAAGTGAATGCAGGTAAAAGTAGTAAAACCACATATCGTTATTTAGCTTAAGGGTTTTTTTTCCTATCTGTGCCATCTGCCATAGTTTATATTCAAGATGAGATGTCTTATTTTCCCAAAATTCTGGATATTTCCAGAAGACAATTTTGATTTCAGGGTGCCCTTTTGACCTAGATAGTCAAAATTCACCTTTAATGAAAGAAACAAGAAAGGGAATGGAAATGTAGATCATGGTCAGACAGTTTCATGCCTTTGGTCATTTGGTATGCATTAATCCACTTCATTCTTTCCTAACCATTGTTTACTATCCCCTGTTTTAGAGATGTTTGTGTTTCACTGGCACAGCTTAGTGAATCTCATCTGTCCAGACAGACTGAGTTTCATGTGGCTGTATGCTGGACATTGACAATTAGGCATCTGTTGTCTAGATTCCTTTTTTAAGCAAAGGGAAGAAACAGGCATTTGTAGCGTGTGACTCACATGATTTATTTTAGACGTCTGTGTACACTGGGATGGGAGGAACAGTGAATTAGAAACACCCGTCAGTCTTCATCAACTGTAAAAGAAGCCTTGCTATCCTGCACAGATTTAGAGATTGTCAACCTCTGAAGTTAGCTGGGGGGACTGGCATCCTTAATAACCATTTTTACACTGAGCTAGGTTTTTACCTAAAAAAGTAGTACTCTCCACTTCTCACAGAGATGGGAAATTTCCATGTCCAGAGAGAAACTTCTCACTCTCACTGCTCACCACACAATTGCAGTGTCACCTAGCTTGAATTGTATGTGTGTCTCATGGGAGAGCTCTTGTGTGAGACTTGTCGCAGAGGGAACTCATCAGTGTTGACACTGACTGCTTTGAGAGCTTCTGACTCTTCTTCATCACGTTGTGACGAAGGCAATGGAAATCTGCTTTGGAAGAATTGACAGGCAGACGGGAGCTCCCAGCAGTGCTCTTCTCTGCAGTCTCTTATGTTTTCAGGATTTTGACAGCATTCTTTTTGCACCTGCAAATGTTCCTGTAGTGGAGGAAAACAGTCTATGTTAATCAATGCGGAAGTCCAAAGAAAGTAAAGCTTTCAGTGAATCACATTTTTAACAAGTAGAAACTACTGTAGCTGTTAGGAAACTTGTGTAATTGTGTACAACAGTAAAAGGATATATTTAGAAAAGTCATTAGTGTCTGAGCATCTTCAAGCACTGTCTTTTGAATATTGAACCTGAATGTGTGCTCTTAGGTTCAACAGTGAACTGAAGCTGGCTCAATGCTCTTAATGCCTGATCCAGAGCTCCACATGACATAAAGCACTGGTGCGGAGTAAATTCACTTTACTGATAAGATTTGTTTCCAGAAATAACATAACGTTAACTTTGTCCCAGCAGGCTTTCTTCGAGGTCTCTGACACTCCAAGTTTATAAAAGAGCAGGTGTTTGATCTGCATCTAGAATAAAAAAGCAGCACAAGGTCATAATGTTGGCATAAAGTGCTTGTTATAGTGTTCACTGGGAAATGTCAAAGATCATTCCCACAACTGACCTAGTGCAAATGAGTGATCTGCTAGAGCACAGATCAGATCTAAATGTCTGTGGAGCTTAGGTTTTATCCTCTTAACACTTCTGTGAGTCTACCAGCCTATTCTAAGGAGAATGAAGAAAAAAGATTGATACAAGAAAGAAACCAGCTGGTGAAGGTATTAAGAAGACAAATGTGGTTGTCTTGCAACTGCACTAGCTTTTTGTTTTTCTGACTGAGGGGAAAAATGAATATTGTTCTAACTCCTGGAAAAAATGACATAATAGAACATTCTTATAGCAATCGAAAACAGAAAGAAAAAAGGCACATTTTACTAAGACAACACCATTGGTGCTTTATTTGTTCATTTTTAGTTCTAGATTTCCTAGCAGCAAAAAAAATAAAAAATAAAGAAGTAGGGGTACTGAGCCCTTATTTGTGCCCATATCTATTGTTCCGAATTTTGGTTGCTGTAGATTTCATGAATTAAAAAACAGTAATATTATCAATATCCTGGCTGTTCCTCTGCATTACAAAGTACACTAGGACTTTGGTTTTGAAAGCTAAAATATAGCAAGCTGTTAATGGAATTTTATATTTTTGCTCCCAGGATATTTAAATGAAGTCTTGAGGGTAACCACAATCCCTGGCTAGAATCCTTCCTCCTATTAAAGATGACCTGGACAGGACTTGCTTTTATGCCACATTTAAATTGTCCAGAGAAAAGATTATCTGCGGGAGATATCACACATTCTGTTTGTCCCCCTGCCTCTAACCAGCTTAGCAGAGTCACCGCACCTCAGTCATTAGCAGGGAGAGAAGGAAACCAGTACTTCCCAATTCTGGAAAAGAAAATCATTCAAGAAAAAATACTTACTAGATCCCGCAGAGTAATAATAAAAGGTCTGTTGACTGCCAGCAACTTATTCTTGACCTCATGAACTGGAAAAAAATTTTGTCCTCATTGGATAAGTCTTGTAAGTGAACTGTTTCAGGGTTTCTTGGGATGGATGAAAACTTAAAAGGTGATTTGCTTGGGGTTTTTAAATATATATGTTTTAATTTATTCAGTACTCTTCAGTTTGCTAAGTACTTAGCATGAGCAGAAGCAATTAGTGGGCAGCAAATCATTAACAGTTAACTTTCTGTGACATTCCCTCTACAGAGTTAGCACCTATGTTCGGCTGTTGCTCTAAACCACCACTTGGACCTGCCTCAGTCTCTGCATTAATAAATTAGGAAAATTGGCTTGGAAAAGCTCAACAGTATAAACGTTCCCCTCCTAAAATAACAGATGTTATTTACATTAATTGTTATATCAAATAGGTACTTGAAGGTACATTTATTTTTGTGTTTACATAGTTTCAGGTTAGTAAAAGTGCATTACAAGCCCAAAGCAGAGATTTACTAAGTAAAAACTTGCTTGCTAAGTATAAACTTGTTTGCTAATATAAAGCTGGACTGAATTTTCGTAGTCAAATGTATAATCATAGAATCATAGAATGGTTCAGGTTGGAAGGGACCTTAGAGATCATCTTGTTCCAACCCCCCTACCATGGGCAAGGACACCTCCCACTAGACCAGGTTGCCCAAAGCCCCATCCAGCCTGGCTTTGAATACTTCCAGGGAGGGGGCACCCACAACTTCTCTGGGCAACCTCTTCCAGTGTCTCACCACCCTCACAGGGAAGAATTTCCTCCTTATATCTAGTCTAAATCCACCCTCTTTCAGTTTATAACCGTTACCCCTTGTCCTGTCACTACCTGTCCTTGTAAAAAGTCCCTCCCCAGCTTTCCTGTAGGCCCCCTTCAGGTACTGGAAGGCTGCTATCAGGTCCCCCTGCAGCCTTCTCTTCTCCAGGCTGAAGAGTCCTAACTCTCTCAGCCTGTCCTCACAGGGGAGGTGCTCGAGCCCTCTGATCATCCTCGTGGCCCTCCTCTGGACCCGCTCCAACAGCTCCACATCCTTCTTGTGTTGGGGGCCCCAGAACTGGACACAATACTCCAGGTGAGGTCTCACGAGAGCAGAGTAGAGGGGCAGAATCACCTCCCTCGACCTGCTGGCCACACTTCTCTTGATGCAGCCCAGGATTCGGTTGGCCTTCTGGGCTGCAAGCGCACACTGCCGGCTCATGTTGAGTTTCTCATCAACACACACCCCCAAATCCTTCTCCTCAGGGCTACTCTCAAGCCATTCTCCGCCCAGCCTGTATGTGTACTTGGGATTGCTCCGACCCAGGTGCAGGACCTTGCACTTGGCTTTGTTGAACTTCATGAGGTTGGCATGGGCCCACCTCTCAAGCCTGTCCAGGTCCCTCTGGATGGCATCCCTTCCCTCTGGCGTGTCGACTGCACCACACAGCTTGGCATCATCTGCAAACTTGCTGAGGGTGCATTCGATCCCACTGTCCATGTCACCGACAAAGATGTTAAACAGCACTGGTCCCAGTACCGATCCCTGAGGAACACCACTCGTCACTGGTCTCCATTCAGACACTGAGCCATTGACCGCCACTCTCTGAGTGCGGCCATCCAGCCAGTTCCTTATCCAGCGAGTGGTTCGTCCATCAAACCCATATTTATCCAGTTTATCAACCAGGATGCTGTGCGGGACAGTGTCAAACGCCTTGCACAAGTCCAGGTAGATGACGTCGGTTGCCCTCCCTTTATCCACTGTTGCTGTGACTCCATCATAGAAGGCCACCAGGTTTGTCAGGCACGATTTGCCCTTGGTGAAGCCATGTTGGTTGCCGCCAATCACCTCCTCTCGATTTTCCATGTGCCTTAGTAGAGCCTTCAGGAGGATCTGCTCCATGATCTTGCCAGGCACAGAGGTGAGACTGACCGGCCTGTAGTTTCCAGGATCTTCTTTTTTCCCCTTCTTGAAAATGGGAGTTATGTTCCCCCTTTTCCAGTCAGTGGGCACTTCACTGACTGATAAAGCTCTACAAAATTAGATGTATGGTAGTGGTATGATACAAACTCCTAACAAAGTTAAAAATGAAAGAATATTGATGGAATATGGGATCTGACTGTGATACGGGATCTGACTCTGAGATATTTATATCTCTATATGCCAGCTACAGTATAACTGTTATTTAACTTCAAGGCAAAGAGATGAGCTTTAATAAATAAATAAATAAATCAGAAGTAGGCTGAAATAAAAAGGCTGAAAAAAACTTATCTCTTTTTCCTTTTAAAAACAAGTAAGTATCAGCTAAATATCGATACTAGTGATCTGACAAAACTCAAAACAAAAATAAATAAAACATGATCATGTACTGTTTTGGGGGAGTTACAAGAATGAAAAAAGAAATCTGTCAGGAAGCAAGATAACTACTTCAATGCAGAATTTTCACTCTGGTATCTTACATCAGTCTTTAGAAGGTGACTTGAGCTGTGTTGCTGATAAATTTGGATGTGGTGTGAAGTATGTCCAGTCACTGGGGATATGGCATACATCCTTTTTCCAGCATGGAAGCCAATGTATGACACTGGTGTGTATTTTAGAAGGAAACTAACTCTCAAATGACTGGAGAATAACGGCCAGCTGACTGCACAGAGAGCAGGAGAAACAAAAACCCAGGGGGTGAATGCCACCGCTGAAATCCTTTGTCTCCTCTGCCTTTGCACCAACCATTTGACTTACAGAGCTCTGAACAAAACCAAACAGGAAAGATCTTAGACCTGTTGGGCAGCCAAGTATTTAGTGGTCTCTGGGAGACTGACAGTTGAACTGTGAGACCTGTGTGGTATGCGAGACTGCTGGAAAGGGCTTTTTGGACAGGGAGCAGTGACAGCACTGCTGGAGCTCGGTCGCATGTGTAGGTGCCAAGCAGTCTGTTCTGCAGGGTTTGAAAAGGGCAAGTGAATTGATTCGACTCTAACAAGTTTATCCAGTAAGGTCAGGTGAAGTACGAACTTCCTCATTACAGTGGCCTCTCTGCCCCTCACCCAGAGGGAAAAACACTTTGTGGCATTTATGAAATTAGAGCTGTATTTCTTTCATTCAAATATACTCTCCAGTCCTTAAAAGCCCCCTGTTCTTTTATAGACTCTGCAAACCAATTTTGTGATGGAGTCTTGCTAGTTGTGAACTATAGTCACAAAATCATTTCTCTGAGAAGAGATGCATGAGAAAAAGCTTTTTTTCCAGTCAGTACTACCTCGAGGTCGTGGTGGTGTTTGTGGCCTTTCTTTGGGTTAGGGTTGCTGAAAGGAATCTGGCTCAGGCCTTCTCACCCCAAAATGCCATTGTATCCAATCTGTGTACAAGCGTAAGACCTCCAGCTGTACAAGATAATCCAAAGGAACAGAGAACATAAGTAGCTTCCTGTAGAAACTGCTAAAATCTCATAGCCTCCCTGAATTCCTGGAAGCACCAGAGCTTGTACTTCAGTGGAAAGATGTGGCCAGGGTGATAGAATACCATGCTGGTCATGGGAGCTGAAACGTTGCAGGCACTGGGCAATAACAGCCATACACTGTAGGTTTTACATGCTACAAAGCAAAATTTCAGCATTTCAAACTAGTTACAAGGGCAACTCTGTAATGAAAAAGATCGATACAGTGTTTCACAGCACAATATGACCTCAACAGCAGCCATTCAAGTGACAAAATAATGCAAAGGAGACAGAAGAATATAGTTTATTGACAGTCAAACCGTAACTTACATTCACTCTGAGTTACTTGAAATCATATTTCAGGACCTCCCTGATTTTTAAACAACTGCAGAAGCAGCCTAGCAGCCAGGCATTATGAACAGAGACATGATGCAGCCTTGAGGTATGTATGCAGGATTTTGGAGCACAGGTTATATATATATCATGCCACACACACAGGTGTGGACAAGCTGCTGAAGATCACTGTCACAGAGGGCAAGTTGCTTGGCAAGGTGTGAACAACCTTTTTCATGCTTGTGTTCATCTCCTGTACTGCCCCGCTCATGAGGCCCTGCTTGCACCATGCAACCCTTATGTTGCCAGATAACGGAACAGTTTCCCTTTTTCAGCCTATACTTTGAGAACAGGAAAATACTTGGATTTTAGATGTTCGAAATCTTAATGCTACGTGGAGGTGGTTAGGGACAATACGGAAGTCTCTATTATTATGACTATGATTATTATACAGACTTTCAAGTAACTTAGATATCCCCTCAGGGCATCTTGCAGATCACTGTCTTCTAGTCATCCTTTATGCTTGGTTCTTGTACCCAGTTCTTTGCTTCTTGCCGTAACTGCAATGATCAAGTCTCTAACGTGATTAGTGGCTTTCTCCCTTGTGGTCATAAAGTACTTGGAGATAGCATAATATAAATCACTTTGCCACTATAATACCAATTAGATCAGCTCCAAAGCAATATGTAATGACTTTTGCTTTCTGCTGTTTTTGCTGCTCCCTCATCAGATCTACTCACTCCAGAGGTAGCTCTTTGTGTCTTCTCCCTTTCCTTCCCAGGCTTGACCCTGTAGCTTCCTCTTCTCTTACGTTTTTCTGAACAAATTGTTCTTAGGTTTAAAGCAGACTCCAAGAACACCAGGAACTGTTTACTTCGGTTTACAGCCCTTCCTGTGTGTACTTTATTTATCAAATTACATTCTAACAGGTTGGACCAGGCATTATTCATTCAGTAAAGCGCAGAGGCATAAGATGATGTGCGCATCAATCCCTTGGTCCCACCGGAGTGTAAAGGCACCAGGGTAATTTTTCTTCAAATACTTTTGGTTTGCATAAAAATGGGAAATTAGATAAAAGTTTTACTTTAATTTGACAAAACTCAGGTAGTCTTTAAGAATTTGGATATAATAGTGGCCTATAGCAGAATGATTAGTTTAACAAATCTACCTTGTTTTCACTTAAAGTCTCTAAGCTACTATGGGATGGTTTTAACACTTTGACATTAAATATATTACTCTTATGAAGTTTTATCTGTTGAGTATGAAACATTAGAATTATTTACTATTTTCTTTCTTCTGTAGTTTTATTGAATCAGGCAAACAGCTAGACAAAAAGATGTGTAATACAAGTATGAGTATTTTAACAAATTTGTAAACATTGATGGTGTCCCAGCATACTGCACTTTGTAAAACATTTGGTTTCTTTAATCATATAATTTCAGTACCTCACCTCATTAGATGCCATTTGATTGCTTGAAAGTATATATTACTTCATGCTTATCCTTAGTTAAAAATTTACCATGTATTAGACTGGTATGTGTTGATGGTGGAGCATCCATAAAAATACTTACATTAATTCTTCTAAAACGACAATTTTGCCCTTATCCTGTAAACATGTTAGTTTAGATAGATAGTTACAGTTGATTAGTTGGTGCTACTCTCCTGAACTTTCTAACAGGTGTAAGGCGATGTCTTTAGGGATCTCTGCTGGATTTTCTTAGATGATAACATCTTCAAAATACATTCTGGAAAGCATTATGGGAATATTTTTATTCACACTAGTAAAGTGAAATCCTCAAAGGAGAAATAATCATCTATGACATCTTTAATCAATTGACTGCAGGTAAATTGATGGGAAATCAGCATTCGATATTACTTAATATAGAAACAAAACTCAGAATGTACTCTTCTGCCTCTCAAAGGCCTCTCTCACTGAGGCCTCTAAGCCTTAATCAATCCTGATGTTATTTGATATTAAAGAGTTCACGTGTTTTAGGTTTTGTTAGGTGATTTAGTTAGGTAGAATGATACTACTCTCAAAACACCTAATTAAACATTAGCTGTAAAGAAAAGAAATGGTCCTTGATGACGATGATGATAATAATATAATGAGGACATTGTATTGAATACCCCTGTGAGTACAGTACCTAATGGTGGCAGCATTCTGGTATCATAATTAGTAGATTAACCTCAAAGATGGAGGTTGTTTCCTAAAGAGCAAAGTATTTCCCGATGAGCTTCGTTCATCTTTCTCTGCAGCCACATTATCAGTACTGTGATAGATGTGCCATGTTTCCCTGTGATCTGCTGCTAGCGGAGCATTTCTCTATGTAAACTATTTGAACACTTCTGAAAGATTTTCATCATATGTCAGGACTCTAGGGGAAATGCCAGCAGGAGATGTGAGAGGCTATATAAAATATTGTCAAGCTTTAATTTTCAGGCATGTGTATGACACAGTCAATTAAGCAGATGAATAATCCTTTCTATATAGCAACAATTACATCTGTCCTCTCTGGATACCAGAAACTCTAGGAAACAGCTCTTGGCCATCTAATCCCAGTAAACAAAGATTTTTATCTGTACTATGTATAAACCTGTTTCTCTGTATGTATAAATTAACTTTGATGAAAATTCAACTCATCATTTTTTTGTAAGTGTGGAATGGAATTTAATTACTACTGTTTGGGAGAGAGCTGTGGTTTAGAATCTGTGATAAATTTCAGTAGGGAAAACGAAATAAAATGAAAATAATGCACTGTAAAAAAAAGAAAAAAGGATAAAAGGATTGCCATAAGTAATCTGAACAGTTAAGAAATTTAAATTATCCACTACTGATGATAATGGAAAGACTGCACCTGACTTCAGAGGTCTTTGAGTCACTCAGGATCAGAGAACCAACAGCAGAAGGACAGCAAGCATGATGGCAGTCCTTTCGAATACGACCTCAGGATGTAATGGGTAGCAATGTCTTTTGGACAAACTGGGGCCCCATATGGTGAAAATAGGGATTTTGGTTTGGGCTTCTGGTTCCTCAGAAGCAAGGTCATCTCTGTTTCTGGTCCAGGTTCTGTAAACATGAGTCATCCGAGAGACAATTTATTTGAGGGGCTGATCCTTTGGGGCTGTATCTAGCTTTAGTCCCTAATGGAGCGCTAAAGAATGTGTTGTTTTTTTTTTCTCCTAAGTAAGTCAACCCACTGCATAGATGAGTTTGACTTCGCTCATTTCTCCAGGTTTTTGTCACTGTCTTTTAAGGGAGGAGGTGCAACTCACAATTGAATCTATAACTTTGTGCTGTGAAGGAAAGGTGTGAGTCAATTTTTAAGAACCTATCTGCACGAAAGTAATCTGTTTTAGATGAAGACAACAAGGCTACTAGTTTGTCAGCCCAAAGTCAGTAACAGAGGATTTTTAGACTGTGTTAAAATCTGCATCTGCCCAAATGAAGTATGTCCTGAATTTTTGTGCTGTTTTGCGGCTCCTTGTTACATATTTCCTCACAACTTGAAGGACTTTGCTTTACTGGAGTATCCTTAGCTATTCCAGGTAATCCAACTTTAAATTCTTTTGCATACTACTGAACGATGGAATACTGTTAGGGATCGGGAGACTCTGGCAAAGCATTCTCTCCTCTGTGAAACTTGCTCCCTCTGGTGGTTCAGCAGGGACAGTGCTTGGAGAGAAGTAGAGCTTATGGAGAAAAAATAGGAATACAGGTTTATAATCAAGGTAATAAGGCTTTTTTCTTTTCTTTATGAAATTTGTAAAATTATGGTAAAATCTTATTATAAAATAAGATTTTATTCATTCAGTATTTTCATAGAAACACTGATGTCATTGCAGTGAATACAAAGAACAGTGCATATGTCTTCCCATATGACACTGAGTCCTTCTAGAAGTCAATCCTATCTTCCCTTTAAGTAACTCTTCAATTTCATTATCTTATCGTATTGTATTTTCAAGATTGCTGCATACAGAATTTAAAAAAGTAAATATATAAGGGCTGCTCCGAAAGTAATGCCTCCTATTTTTATTATATTGGCCTACAATGTCAGAGGTAGATGTTGGTGATATGGCAGTAGAGGCTGAACCTTCCTACCAATGTTCCATTCCATGTTGTTGCCGTGTGACAGATGGCAGCAGAGGGGCACTCTGACACAATGGTGTCTGACATGGAAGTGTGTGTGAAGCAAAGGTATGGAACTGAATTCCTCCATGAGGAGAAAATTGCACTCATCGACACTTGATGAATGTTTATGGAAACCAAACAGTGGCTGTGAGCACAGCGAGGCAGTGGTGGTGCTCTTCAGCAGTGGTGACAGCAACAGTGATCTACTTCACTGCTGCAGATTGTTATGAGTGCTCCTGTTCATTGCTGGCAAGAATGCATAGCTAATGGTGGTGATTATGTTGAAAAAGAGTGTTTTGTAGCTGAGAATTTGCTCTATCAAACAGTTGTTACTGTTCTTTGTATCTGTTGTAGTTTTCATGCAAATAAATAGGATGCATTACTTTCAGAGCAAGCTATGTATTTCTATTACAGCAGTTTTAGTAGATTATTGCATACTTTAAATGCTTTCTGATTGATATGAGAAAGGTGTCCTTACTGACAACGTCATTGTTGTAAAACCAAGTTGAAATTTCTCTTTACCTTTGCATTATTGTGTTATTTGTAATGTGGTTATCAGAATACATACTGTTTCTGTAGAAATAAAATCCTGCTTCAATTTGTCAGCACAAGACATATTATGGTCCATTTGTCACCTACTACAGAAAATCCTGATATTTCATATTGTGACATTATTTGGAGAAAGAAATGTTATCAACCTTAAACATGGCAGAAGGCTTTGAATAGGAAGATTTTAGTTTCTGATTAGGACCTGTAGTGATGGAGTTTTGCAACCTTAGAACTGAGATACAAGCTTACAACTCAAATAAAGTTAACTTGGGAACACATGAGACAAGTTGTGTAGACAGACTTTGTATGTACTAATTAAAATGTTTCTTGCATGTCTAAGATTGTAACTCACTCAGACAAGCTGCTTATAGTGCTGTGGGGAAATACTGTAACCTGTTTGGTTTAGTTCTCTGCACTTCATAAGCCAGAGTGCTTTTCCCAGTCTTGGAATCCCACAATCATCTCTGTATCCATTTTTGTTTTGTTTTGTAAAGGGCATTTAAAAAAGCTGGAAAGAAAGAGTTTAAACTTCCCAGCTGAGTGCTCTGAAAGGTGTTTTCAGATTGGCATTTTACATGGGGCATGTTGCTGGCCTCACAAACGGCTTTAAAAGTTACTGCCTGTCAAGTGAGATGGAGTGACTGATTCTGTATGTGCACGTCCCCACTGTGAAATAAAATGTTAGCCTAAACGAGGGAGGAAAGAAAGCAGATGTGCAGGTGCAAGTTTGTAGCTGCCAGATGTCAGCAGCTGAGATTTGCTCATTTGATCACTTGCAATAATCTGCAAAATTCCCATAGAAATTAAAATGAGGGCAGGAGTAGGAACAGATCAGTTTGTGTCTTCTGAATGTATAAAACTTCAGTAACTGGTGCTTAGGCTCTTTTATATCTAGGAGGATAAAATCCCTGAAGACTCTTATCCCATTGAAGTCAGTGCAAATTTTGCCATGAAACCATGAAGAAATGCTTAAAAGGCAAGCTTCTGTCAATCTATAATACATCTTCTAGTAGTGCACAGTCAACTACATTCAAGTATCAAGGATACACAGCTATCAAAGTATAGATAGCTAGAAAGCATCAGAATTTATTCAGGCAGTCTGCTGGAGAATGGTTTTTGTTTCTATATAGCACTTCTGATCTTCGGGCAAAAATGTTTGTACAAAAATGCAACTATCAATCCAGGATAAACCGAGAAAGACTTTTATTAACTCAAGGACTGTGGTGAGCTAATCATGAAAGAGCACAAAGTTAAATAAAAATCCCAAGAAACTTTATATTACATCTTTTCTATATGCTTCCATTCATAACAGCGTATGATGCCGTACTCATATTTTCTAACAACGCATTTCTGTAAATAAATGATTATATTCTACAAATACAGTTACATTACTGATTTCCTGAACAGCACTACAATCTCATGCTCCATTAATCTTTGGCACCTGAATAGAGTCTCTTTTAAAGCCAGAGCACCCTTGGACATACATCCAAATGTATTTTCCAAAAAGCTTTCATTTCAATGTTCTTACTGCAAATGTAGCTGCTTTAATGTGTTTTTCTTCATGCTTGCGTGCTAGATTGCTGCTAACTTAAGTTACCTATGCTAGAATCTCTTTGACTCTTTCACAGAAATAAAATTTGAACGAAATTGAGATATTTCTTACTAGAACATGGCAGTGGAACTTGCCATGACAGTGCATGATTTTTCATTAACAAATAATTTCTGATCAAAATAACAAAAAAGGAGAGATTAAACATAGCAGGTATCCTTAGTCAGATATTTACATGATGTGTGTTCACATGATTACTTTTTTTGCCAGATTTAGGTTGTAATTTTGGTCTAACACGGATTTCCAATGGATGAGCTCAAAATACAGATCCAAAGACTAATTCTAGGTTTGATGATTAGGACACTCGTATGCAGAGGTATTGTAAAGTTTGAGTCTGTGTTGCTATATGAAGTGGCGAGGGTCAGATAAGTGAGATTAAAGCACAAAAACAAAATCATGTCAGCACCAGGATTCAGCAGACTGGAACCGTGTTCCAGCAAGGCAGAGACAGTACTTCTGCCTGGCTTGCAAAACAGGCTTGTGCACAGTAAGCAACTGCCAGTCTGTGTGCACATGAGTGTTTCTCCTTTATTTCTTTTTCCTTTTTTTTAAGGGATTGTGTGTCATCCCGATAGCAGAATGATGAAAAAACTGGAATCCTAGAGAAACTCAAGAGCTAAAAATAACAGATCCTTGCACAATTCTGCTTACAGAAGAAACTCTTTTCCTGCTCATGGTTGCTCTTGGAATTAATTTGAGCTAGCCATCGCTCACTATTATACATTAAGTGGTATTTACAAATTTACTTTTCATCTTTTGGCCCTTGTTTGGATAATGTTAAAAAAGAAGATTCAACCTAGAAAAGAATGCAAGATCACAAATAGAGCACATGGAAGACTTTTCTTAATAATTTTAATTTTCCCTAGGGTCTAATCTCCAAAATGCTTGTAGACAGACAAGGACCTTTCCAACAGTGCTTTAGGTATAACTTTATTTCTTCTTTTCCATTCTCCTTAAAAGGGTTGAACTCAACACAAACTTATGGGATGAACTTTGCACAAAATTAGTTAACTTTATTTTGCAATATTTTAAACATTTCTTGTGGAGACATTACCTCTTTTTTAATTTCTAGAAAACAAGATTTTTTCCTTTACTCTGAAGCTTGTAGCACCAGATATTTGTGCTCAAAAGAAGGGCATTTGAAACTCAGTCTTCCTCTCACCTCCTGCTGTAGCAGGCTGGAAGTAGTGTGAAGTCAGTGTGTGTCTCTCCCTTTTCTTTTGATAAATTTGGCAGTGTGTGGTCCCTTAGTTTGTGTATTGTTCACTTTGGTGAAATCTGTGTTAGTAATAGCAAGAAGTCAAAAGCTGTATTGCTGCTCCTTGCTGTGTTCATTCCCCTGACCAGCCTACAAGCAAATTTTGTTTCTAACATAATCATAGGCATCATTGTCCATAGATGATGTGGATAAATATGAACATTTGCATCACTCATTAAAGCAATGAGTGGACATAGGGGTGCAAACTCATCTGTAATATGTGATCACAGGACTTTAAGAAACTATGGGAGGTATCTTGAGTTTGCCTCACCATTGCTTAAGGGATGGGTTAGGTGTTCTCTTCCTAGCAAATAATTGTCCAACCTCTTTTTAAAGATCTGCACTTGTGAACCTCATAAAACCTCTGAGGCAGCTTTTCCAGTGCATTCATACCCTTAAAATTAGAATTTTTCTTATCATTTCTAATCCGGTCTTGCTTGTGGAGGCATAAGCTCACTGCTTCCTGACTCATTGACTTTGGTCTCAGGGGACAGATTATTCCCTCTTTCTTTTTCTACTTCTCCAAGCTGCTTTCTGTGTGCTTGAAGACTGGTATTATTTCTCACTCAGCTTTATCTTTAAGCTGTCAAATCATCCAGTCTTTTCCAGATAGCCAGGAGCTTCCTGAGCCTTCCATGCACACACACAACCTCTGGTGGTTGTGGATTGTTGCCCCTTGGTGGGGTTGGTCTCCCAATATCCATGTCTCAACCATTCTGGCAGCAGAGAGGCTGCTGTACTTCGCGAGTAGGTACAACCCAGCCAGCAATCCTCCTCCACCCCTGGGCCCTGCAGGCCTCTGGCCAGGTTGTAGCCTGCAGCCCTGCCAGCAGGTTCCTGGTGGGCAGTGTCCCCTGTCGCTAGGTGGCACCATCTGCACACTGGACCCAAGAAATAACGCCCGAAAGGATGAGTTTCCAATCAGGGAAATTGGTCTCTCTTTCCAGTAGCATGTAGGTTAACTGTTCATATGGTAAACAAGTATGTACAGAAGTAGGTCTTGCTTCCTGCAGCTGTGCAAGCTTCTTAAAGACAAATTAATGTCTTTTTACTACATCTCACTGTGGTGTCTACATACAACCTGAGTCTTTTCTCACAGTTTAAGCTCTCTGGGTTTCATCCTAGTAGCCCTTCTTGGTATAGTTTCCTGTTAACGTTTCTCTTATATGTAGGGACTGGAAATAACCTTTTGAAGTCCCAGGGTCTGATTTTATGAAGCACTGTAGGCCAAATCCACAAACCAGACTTGGTGTATGCAATTTGAGGGGAGAACTGTATTAATGGAATAGCTGGTGTGAGAAACCAAGCAAGAAGAATAATACTTTCTTTATTTGGAACAAAATATAACAATATACTTAACTGAAGGTGATATAGTGCATACAATACAAGGTGCTATTTAACTGTATTCATGAGTTGGAAAAAATCATGAGATTTTACAAGATAAGTAACTTCAGTTTTCTGGTATGTAAGTTAATCGTGTAGATGAGTGGTGAGTAACCTGTTGCAATCTCCCTTATTGTCAGACTCTTCTGTATTGTCTATTATTTTCTGATATGGTTTTCTGATATGGGTAAAAATGCCTTCTTTTGGTCTTGCTTCTTCCCCTACAGCAATACTCACATAACAAATGACCCATATAAAACTTTAACAGGAGAAAAAAAATGTGAATTTTGTTACTTTGAGTAATCATCATATCTCCTCTCTTTACTTCCAAAAATAGGTAAGCATGACCATGGAACAAAAACAGATTTTTCTACCTTTAGAATATTCACTTTTGAAAACTTTCACGTATTACTGTAGGGATTATGATATTCTGGAGAATCAGACAGATTTTACTGAATAAGTTTCTCCAACAAAGGGTAGCTACCTCTGCATGAATTTAGTGCTCAGGCAGTGGGCTGCAAGAGTGTCATTAAATAAGAATCATATGAATGAATTTATCTCATACGGTTTGATAAATCCATTCTGTTACACTGCAAACTATCACGGCAATATAAAGTGAGGAAATGAATTATTTTGAGAAACAGATTTCCTCTTAAATTTAACAAGGGATCCTATTCTTCCTCCAAAGTACATCCTTCCTGATTTGTAGTATACTATAGAACTATTGCTATGTTACTGTGGATATCAACATGTAAACAGAAGGGAAAGAAAAAACAACTGAACAAAGAAATGCTGTTTCCAAGTTTTGTGTGTACAAAACCATGGAAAGTCATTTTCACCCACATCTAAGCACCTTATAAACAAATGCCATGTGTTAGCATTCCTCAGGTACTTCTCATGAGTTTTTTACGCTAGACAAGGATCATGGCTAAACCTGGCCATAGGAACAATTGCAGACTAGCAAGATAAAACTGGTCTGGGCTGGTCTCAACCATTTGAAAACTCTAATAAGAACTGATAATGTATGAAAACAGCTTGGCTTTCTCTTCTAATGTCCATGGACCTCAACAAGAAACAAGACTAACTCTAGATGCAAAAAAAATATGCAAGCATCCAATTTGGGCATTGCAGTCCTAGGAGACTTGACTGTTCCTGCCACTGAGTCACTACAACCTGTTCTCTGAGGTAGCTACACAGTGCCAACAAAGTCTGCTTGCTGCCATCAGCCTACAGCAGGCCCTTTCTTCTCCTGTGGCCCGTTGCCAGCAATTCATGGCGCTTAGCAGGGTGAGTATTTGGGAGATAGGAAGGTAGAGCTAGGAAGCAAAAGGGTGAAGATTAGGAGCAGACAATATCTTAGAGAAAGGAAAGAGTAGTCTTTAAGAGGCTTCTGGGGAAAATTAGTCAATGAGTTATGATTTCAAGAATAGATCCAGTCTCACCTTGAAGCTGACTGTGGTTACAGTGGGCCCTGAAACCTGCAGTTTTGAAGTTTGGTGCTCGCTATCGTAGGTCTTTGGTCTGTGGTGATCTACGGATAGTGGGCCAGGGAGTGGTGTTAGCTAAGACATGACAGAGCAGCAATAGCATCTAATCCTGAAACTTTGCCTTCCATATAAATATAGCTAAGGGTCTTGTGCTGTTCCTAGCAGCCTTTGGCAAGAGAGTCTCACCTCAGAAGCATGAGGATGGGAAGGAACGAGGTGGTACCTGCCTCCTTTTAGTTTGAAACCTATCTTCAGCTTCCAAAGCATTTTAATCTTTGCAGTAAGCTTCTCATAGGCCACAGGAGTAGAAAATGAGCAGAAGAGGAAGTGACCCATGAAATGTTTGAAGAGATGGTGTTTTGTGTGAGTTCTGCTGAAGTGTTTTGCTCAGTATATTAAATATTTATATAGCCCTGCAGTCACCATTAATCCAAGTAGTCATGTTTTCCCTAGCCTACCACAGATTCTTACCTTATAGCCACTTCCTTGAAATTAATCAAGGTGAACATGTGGAGTTGTCACCACTGGAAAATAGTTTATTATTTTAGCAAATAAAATATTTTAGCAATTCTATTTCTGCCTGACTGGAGCTGAATATTGCTAAAAATATTGGGAAGGTTAATATTACATGAGCTGTAAACATTTATTTTCAAAGCTACGCAGGTGAAAGAGGCAAATGAAGGATCAGACTATCCTGTGTTTCCACTGGTAATATGTGATTTCTTCAAAACTGAAGTGTTATATGCAAAGAGTTTTACATTGTGATCATAAAAATCCTTACTTTTCTGAGAACATCGGAGGAGTTTTCTATTTAATTTCTTGTGACATGCTGATATGTGTTTTTTGGGAATACCTTATTAGTAAACTACAACTTACCTTTCTTAGTACTGGTCTAATTTTCGTTTCTTTTCCATTTCCTCTCCTCTGTCTGATTTGTGTCATTTTTGCCCTTCTCTTTCCCTTTCTGTTCCGCATCCAAGAGTCATCTGAAAGATACTCTTTTGTAGGCAGCCACTCGTGTACTCAGGCACACAAGTTAATTCTTAGCTTTGACAGGAAGGAGTTCATCATACTCCAAATTCAATCTCATGATGGGCAGTGACCTGCCTGAGCATCATTCTGAATTCATGGTCTCCATCCCGGACATACTCCTTCTTTCCCCTTCTATCCTTGTAATGTTATTTCTCTGTCTTTCTCTGGTGAGAAAAAGAGATTTGGTGTCCATATCTGCTCCCAGTTAACTAAGAGGTGTGAATAGCTAGCATTCTTCCTGTTTGAGCTGGGCTGGGATGTTTAAACCTTTGGTCTGTTAAGTAACTGCACAGTCTCAGGTAAGGAACTGAGACAATTGCAGGGAACATAAGAATATAGGATATTTTACCTCTGTCATATTTCTTTTTTGCTCTTATGCCATTTTCCTCTTTCTAACCTCCCATCTTCCTGGACTTACATCCTTTTACTCTTTTTTTAAACATCTCTGTCTCCTGGGGAAAAGGATGATTTATTGCTTCCTGCTGCTCACTGTTCCTGATCCCTACCTGAGCCCAGGCATCCAGGCTGTAACCACATTTTACTCCATCATCCCTGCTTCACACTTCACTCTTCTTTCTTATCTTGCTTTATGCTAACATTTCCTTCCCTCTGCCTCTCATTTTGCTTCTGCTACTCCTCCTACTTCAGCTTAAAGGAAAGGAAATGAAGAGGACTTGTCTAATGTAATTTTAATCAACATTCCCTTTCTCTTCTGCTTGCTTTCATTTATAGAAAAGTAAATTCCCTTGCAAATTCTTTTGTAAGGTACTTTTCTTGTGTATCTGTTGAACGTTCATATTAATTGTTAGAAATGTTTAGACAAGAAAAGAAGCCAACAGCAATAGTCAAAGAAGTGTCCTCCCGTTCTCTCTAAAAACTTGAAGTTCCATAAGATGCTGGAAGAGCAATGTGCAATATAGTGGAAAGCAGTAGAGGGTGAATATAGTTGTCTGCATCGTCATTTATATATAGAAAGACTTTAGTTCAACCCCTCTCTATTTATCAAATGAATAACTATTACGTACAAGCCTGCATTCAGATTAAAATTAGGAAAGCGGTAAAAATTCTTACTCACTTCAGGGTTGCAGAGAATCTGGCTATGGATATTGATAGCTAAGCTATCAAATTGCCTTTGAATTTAAAACAGAGTAAAGTCACATTCCCAAATACTGCTTTCTTTGTATAAGATGGTTAGTTATAAATCCACTAAATACAAGCTACAAATTGGCAGCTGAAAGTTTATTTTTCTTGGCTGAATTCTAAGGATTTTTTCAGCCTCATACCTCTCTGCTTAGCTAAATCATATAAATAGTGGTAAAATTCTCTTATATTCAATCAAATAGCTGCCCCTTAGAATTAGTGGCAATCCTGAAAAATACACTGTGTTTCTGTGTTTTAGTTCTGGAATGAAACCTTGTCAGAAATGTACCTTTTGAACATTTGTCTTTTTTATAATCCAAATAACAATTAAGAGATGAAAACTGCATTGTCACAGCAATGCAAATTACAGACATTGAGCCCAAAGGAGTCCAGAGCCAGCTGGGTGTAAAGTGACCCTACCAAAGAAAAGTGCTGTAATAAAGAGCACAAGAGAAATCAAAAACTGTGTTCCCTCAAGTAAAGGTATTGTAATGGGATATCAAGTAGTACGCTTGAATGTTGTAGCTTTGTGACTGTGTTAGAGGAGGGTGCTTGGATTAAAGCCTGGATTATTGTCTGTGCTGGAGGACTTCTGTTAGTCCCTGTAAGCAATGTGGAAGCTCTTTCTGAGTCTTGTCTGGCATGTTCTCATTTCCAGCTCTACACAATTCCCATCACACTTATTATCACAGCTGTATTACAAGGAGTTAAGCTGTATATGGCAAGAAGGTGCAAAGAACATCTTGATCAATTGGCAATGTCAGATTAGACAAGAAAAAGCAAACCCCAAACTAGACACTAAAGGAAGTTTTTATAATATACATAGAGGAAATTATATTGCTTTGAAAACACAACATGACATAGTTCTGATAAGAAGCTCTGAAGCAGTTTCTGGCAGCATTTTAATATGTGGCAGTTCTAGACAACTTTTTAATTGTTTACATTTCTATCTTCTGCTTAAAAATGAAATATATTTTCTGAAAAGACATTTAATGGGCTGCAAAGACAATTACGATTTTTGAAAGTGAATTTGGAAGACGATTATACATCCCTGCAGAGGATAATTGCTAATTTGTTATACTAGGCTATATTTCAGAGAATTCACATAAACTCAAAGTTGTTTAGAAACAAGAACGGAAATTGAAAAACTACACTTGTTCCCTGGCAATGCAGAACAGACAGCAATTAATTACAGCATTGTGCATAAAATGCATAGACGTTTGCTTCCTGCTCCCTATGACTGGAATAAGTTCTCTTATAAAATCACAAGAGGGTAAATATGTTGATTGATGTTGATAATTGCAGTCCTCTTGTTTCCACTTCTGTTATATTTTTTTTATATTTTGAGAAGATGTTCACACTGCCAAAGAGCCCGTGGTTACTAGCATAGGCTTTGGCATGCATAGAAATGTCTGAAAATTATATAGAGACATCTGAAGTAAAAGCTGGGACATTTGTTTTATTATTGTTGTTTTGCTTTCACTAATTTGTGAGAGTGCATTAATCAGTATCTGTATATCTGTGTGTTCAGTGATATCTACAAAATAAGTAAAATCGTACAGATTTTATTTTAGGCAGTGTGCAAGTAGGAAATGTTCAGTTGTAGATCTGGTGGTCACCATAAGTCCTCCATTTTGATACAGTGAATTTAAGAGTCACTAAAGTTTCTCTAAAGGGTGCTCATATTTCCTTTTTTCTAAATGAGAATTTTCAAACTTGGATGTTCCACAAGAATTACTACAGGCTAGACACATTACTTATTTCTCAAGAATAATGCTTGTCTGAATAATTACTTTTCTGCTTTTCAGGAAGAGAGTTGTACAGCAGTAGCACAAAGCCACTTAATAGCATTAACTTACTGTCTCCTCTCTTGTATAAGCACCATTAAAATTAATTATTTTCTAACTGCTCATTGACTCTTTTTTCAATAGAGTTTTCTTATTATTTTTGTGGATTTATGATTTTTCTAAAGAAAAATAAGGTACAATGTATGGCACAGCAGTAATGTGCCCTTGGAAAAAAATGCTTCATTTCTCAACATCAAATAATTCCATTTGATTGTGAAGGCTCAACATGATGCTATTTCTCCAATGCATATTTGAACTTTCACAACTCTTTGCCAGCGAGGTGCCTCTGGCTCTGCTGTCCTCCTCAGCACTGGCTCTTGGCCTGGGATAATGAACAAGATTTTCAGCTTTTATTTTATTGGGATTTCAATAAAATCTTACAAGTTTTAGCGATTAAACTCCTCTGTTATGAGTATATATCTGACCAAACTGTCTTCACCAGACTCAATACTATGTTAGGAATTAAGTTAAACTCTATTTTCCTGAGCCATGTTGGCCTAATTACAGTACAGTGTGCTTTAATGAGGGCTCTTCCAAGGTATCTCTGCCTGATATGGCAAGCTGCCCAGAGGCAAACTTCAGATCCCAGCGTCAAGAACTGATTCATTGCCTGTCTGCAATTAACAATTGGGCTTAAGGGTCTGGACAGAAAAGTAAAATAAGACTCTCTTTCGGAATCCAGCATTGTTGACCTTTTTCACTTAAGACAGAACTAGAAGACCAAATATCACAGATTTATTACCCAGCAGATACTTTGCAGAGTATAGAGAAAGAAAACAGCACTGTTTAAATTTACTCAAAGTCCTTAAATTAGTTACACATCAAAGAATGGTCCACTGAGAATGGGAGGTGTTTGATAGGGGAAAAAAACAAAGCATGTTCAGCAATAAAGTTAGTATGTTTTTACCTTTTTCCCTTAGGGTAAAAAAGGTAATAGATGACTGCATCTATTAAATAAATAAACTTTACCATCTTTCCTTGATTGTTTGCACCTTTGAGAGCTAGTGCCAAACCTACTTCGGCCGTATTCATTCTTGTGTAATGTTGTGCGTTTTCCATAAAAAAGGAAAGAAAGAAGAAAAATTGTCATAGCACTGTACATGAAATACAACTATTAATGATCATTCTGAAAAGGAGATGCATCTTCTGCTACCGAAAACTATATTGCTTATCCCAAACAATATTCATATTCCAGGAAAGAGGGGGTAAAAACACCACGGGAAACTTTCCTTGGTAGATCTGCTTTATTTAATTGAAAAAAACATTGCTCTTGGCAGCTCTCAAGACAAACATTGTGGCATCCCATAGTGCTAGCTGCAGGAACATACTTATATTCCCCTGATGAAGGCCATTACATGTCTTGACCTAAATACTATGAAGTGAAATACTGATTAGAAGTTCTGACCTGGTTAGAAGTTGATAGATTTTGGTTGAGAGATATCTGTCAAGTCACAGTACAGAATAAGACATTTTTGCGTCTTGTCTAGCTACAGTGATAACAGCCAATTTGAAACTTCTTTTTTTCTTTCTTTTTTTCCTGCCATCTGTAGATGTTTGAATGTGTAACTTACAAAATGCTGTTATGTTTAAGACCCAATATATACATTTCAATCTTTCTTTGATACTACTATTTCAACCATACATGTTCTCTCTTTCATTAAGTTGCTAAAGTTCAAGTGGTTTAAATCTTATTTTTTCAAACTTGAGAATAGCATTACTCACATACCAGAAGGCTAAGTAATGTCTGGGATTTATTAAATCATTCAGCAAAGTTGACCACAGACAGTTGCATATAGAACAAATGCTGGAAGAAAAATAATCTTGCACTGGTGATGTTCATAATACTATAACACATGTGGACTGAGAGCCAAAAGCTTGGTATTGTCTCTGTCTATACACTACTATATTTCTTTTTAGATTGTTAACTAGCTTGACATTTTTGGTTATAGAGGGTTTAAGCCCAGAAGAAATATGTAAGCTTAGGTCATAGAAATAATAAAAAAAAGGTTAATTTGACAACTTGATAGAGCAGGTATGGGTTGTACTAATCTTTACTTACTTGACATGGTATTAACGAATAGATAACTTTTTCTGCCAACTTTGTGTTATTATACACTTTTTAAAATCTTACATTCCAAGTATATTTGCAAAATTCTGTTGCTGCTATGAGCATTATTGATATTGGAAATTGAATTGTTTTTTTCCTTCAACCTGTCCCTAGTATTCCACATACCTATGAGCTTTGCCAGCTTGTTTTATCAGCCTTTCACAGATAAAAAGCTAGTTGTGAAAGCAGCAAAAATATTAACATGAATGTTATTCATCAGACAATGCTAACATGAAGCATAAGAAGTAACTGAACAGATGTTCTTGGTAATTTCAGATCCTTATGATTTTCTGAACATTAAACTCATTTAAAAATCACAAACAGTATCCTTCTGTTGAGCAGAGGCAACAGAAGTCATTATTTGCTGTGTAAGACTATAACCTGTAACATATGTGTTATTTACTTTTATGAGTAGAAGAACATCAAATAAAATAACTGAAAATCCTTTAATAGAAAAGTCGTTACACAGTTATTTCTGCTACAACATATCCTTTTGGCTTCATTGTTTTTTGTTTATATTGAGTCACAACCCAGGGAAATCTTTAAACTTTGCTTTGCCTTTTTTGAATTCTGTTGTTTGCACATGAAAGGATGTTTGTTGTGCAGATTAAGTGGTTTGTAAGTAGGGTTGGATAATATATAATTTTGTTTTAATTTTTTAGAGAACTGTGGGACATATTTCCCAGAAGTGAAAAGTCATCCAGACAAATACTTACAAAGATGTCCCGACTCTGTAAAGAAGTGGCTAAAACAACTGAAGAATGCTGGGAAGATTCTGCTACTAATTACCAGTTCTCACAGTGACTATTGCAGGCTCCTGTGTGAATATATTCTTGGGTAAGTGCAATGTCCATTTCAAATTGTATTTGCCAGACATCAACTGGAGATAAGCCTGAGCTATAGGGAAGCTAATAAGACTTTATTTATGTGTTGTAAATTATTTGGATCTGAAGTTTCTGAAGGATCTGTGTCTAGTTATAGTTTAACACGGTACTCAAGACAAAGTAGTTCATCTGTTAGCCTGTAAGCTTCATCTGACCCACAGCACACATTTCCTGCATCTTTTCTGGGCATCATGATATGTTTAAAGATGACAGAAAATATCTTTCAGGCCAACACCTAACTGAGGACGTCAGCTGAATCTCAATTTTATCATACATTTTTACAATGTTGTCTGTGCTTCTCCAGTCATGAGTGTAAGTAGTAGTAATATTTCATTTTCTTGCATTAAATCTTCATGGAAAGCCTTACAAATACTTCTTCCATATGATGACTTGCACAAGATGGTTGTGCATAAGAAATGTTCATCTGCAGATCACAGCAGAAAAGATAGAGCGGGTAGTTGATTGCACTTGGCAATTGGTTGAGACTGGCAGCTGCTGACAACAGCTATATTTCGGCTGTAATTTTATGAACATGACTGGTCAAGTCAAATTCAGTGAAATTCAACAAAACTTACACTCCTAGAAAGAAATTAATCAGTGATGCTAATAGTTAGGTGGGTGACATGGTGAGACTATTAAGTAAGTGAATTGAAGACACAAAAGTAGTGCAATGTGGGCCAGCCTTGGCTATCTGGATATATAAAGGAGCAGCAAAACGAATACAGCAGCACAGTAAGAAAACCACAGGTACGCTGAAAACCAGAGCAACCTCCCAAAACCAGTCCCATCAGCATCACCTGTCTTTTGTACTCTCTGGGCTAAATGCTAAATGGAGCATCAGATGTGTCCATTCTCACTGCCTTGCATGAACATTATACATGCTCAGTATGGGGGTAAACCTACCTCCTCCTTGCAAAAACCAGTTCTCCTATTGAGTAAAATGTCTGTGAATTAACTTCATTGTGTAGATCTGTCTCATGACTTTCTGAATGAAAATTTAGTATAAAACTAAAATCATTGGCCACATATAATGATTTTGGATATCTTTTCCCTTTCAGCAGTTTTCGCAAAAGTGGAGATATGCGTGAAGTTTTAACCTCTTAAAACTAATACTCTTTTCTTGAAACCATTAACTTATTTGCAGTTTCTTGAAAAAGTTCTCTTTTGGCTAAGAAATTGCTGTCTCTCTAAAATCAGCACTGAGAAATGTATGCTTAAGTGTATCTTTTATTATTTAGAGAGCAAAGTATCCCAGTTGCTTTCATCTGACCAACTTGTCCTTAAAACTAGAAACCATTGCGGTACAGAGAGAGGAAGTGTAGGAGAAAAATTGATTTTGAAATACGAGAACTGTTTCCCAGTCAGATCACACATACCTCTTGGGTCACTGTATAAGGCATGTAAAACCTGTTGAAGGAAGTGGAAGTTCATTCACACGGGTAGCAACATCATGGTGTGACTTTTCAGGCTTACCTACAATGGAAACGTTTGTAAACTTAGCTGAATGTTAAAGTGTTGTTAGGAGCACACCTAAATGCCACCCTGACATCATATAGTCACTGAAGCTCCGTGTCATTTCACCTTTTCATCCAAGTTATCTATTTAAAAGCTAGGAATTTTTGAAGCTGGTCATTTTGGTTCTCTCTGTGATTACTGGAGAGAAAATGTTGGGCATCATCCTTGGCAATTCATTCTGTACTATAAAATAATATCTGAAATAAGTGGGATGAATTGTCTTCTAAGCATGTGGATGTTTTTCCATTGCCTCTGTCTATGTTGTAGAGCACTATCTACAACATTCAGCATGCAGCTTTTTGACGGCTAAACTTATGTGAGATGCATCTTACTATTTGTCCTAGCAATTTCCTGTTACCACAGACCACCATATCAAGCAAAAACAGTAACTTGGATGAATTTTATCATGAATAATGTTACACAGTAATGTAAAAACATGTTTAGGTACTCATCAAATCAGTAGCTTTGCAAATGAAATTGACTGTGATTCAAAAAAGGCCATAGATAACATCTCTCCCCAGAAAACATTTTCCTCTTCAACGAATCAAGATAAATGTTCTCTAATGTTGCCTATTTTTCTATTGGCTTTGTAATATTACTGGCTTGTGTACAGGTCTCTATTTTTTAAACAACTTCACATAAATGAGTTCCAGATACACTGTGCTGAAATGTTCAAACCCATTTGAGCTGTTTTCCACAGTTCAGTTATCAATCTGTGTTTTCACAGACCTTATGACCTTTGAAAAATCTGAATTTAATGATGGGATTCAGCTGGCAGATTTAGAATCATATTTGTTGGTATTTATTTGTGAGCCACATGTACAGTAGGGATTTAGTCAGAGCAGTCAGTGGAGTATGAAAAAAGAGTTCAGCTGACAAAATGGCATGTTAGCCTCAGAGTACATGAAATCACCCTTCATTAGCTGTGTTAATGAGATCCATTAACTACAGTGGCATCCTAGATACCCAATAAGCTAGTGCATATGTATAGAATAGATACCAACAATATGGACACCTTCATTTAAGTTTCTTTAGTCTTCAGTTGTAAGGCATATATAGTCTCAAGAGTAGAAAACAGGTACACATTTGTTCATTCTGTAGACTCTAAATAGGATAATTAGGGAAAAAATACTATTTTATCTGTGCTTCAGATGACTTGACTGCTAGATCTGTTCTCTTCTCCAGTCTGTTTTCATAAGGAAATGGAGCTCATGTGATCAGGCTGTGCTTGTTTGTTTGTTAAACCGTTCACAGCTCTTGGATCTGCTGACTCTTGGATCTGCTTCAACCAAATATGATGCAAGGATCTCACTGGCCTCTAAGTTATGAGCTTTACATAACTGAGAAGTGCCACAAGTACCTTATAATGCCGCTGATGAAACAAAGGCTGTAGCACAAGTCCACTGCTTATGAAATACCAGAGAAAATGTACATGTAACATAAAACTATAGAAAATAAGGCGTTTTTGCATCTTATATTCTTGGAACAATATGATTTATTCTAAAGGCTGTTATGTGGAAAGCTCATGAATACTGAATGAGCAATGAAGCTTTATGGATTTATACAACAGATACAGATACCAGATTAAGTGTTCTTCTGTATGTAGTATCTTCAGTTGTCCTGAGCTCTCTGTGCAGGATAAAGCTTCTGTGTCAGCCTTGAAGTTTTCTGTGAGGGCCATGAACTTTAGCTTCTTTCCACTAGCTTCTCAGAGCAAGAGAAGGAGGAGAAAGAAGACAAACTCCTTCCAATTTAAAAACAGTGTTTCCCTCTCACAGTCAGCAGCCAGACATTAGAAAACTGTAGGACACTGTTGGAAATAGAAAGAGAAGTCATAAATAGTGTAATTAGTATATTTCTGAGTATATGGAACCCCTAAATTCAGATTCAGAAGAAGGGATTTCTAAGAAATTCCATTTGTAAGTAAATCACTTCACTTCATGTATTCCTGCTTTATAAAGGAAATACCTAATTTACACTTTTCTTTATGTCTGTTCATATGCTGTCTCCAGACATCAGACTATGTCATGTTCTCCTGATATTTCAAAACTCCTTGGACAAAGAAGTTTCTCTTTACAAATAATGAATGGTCCTGAAGGCCCAGTACTGTGGGTTCTCAATCCAGCTGTCTTCTCAGTTTTGATGGCACCGGTGAAGAAGGGCAGTAGTGACTCTGAACAAACATCACGGAAACAAAATGTGTCAGAAGAAGATGTCTTAGCCAAGTCCTGTGCTACTTTCTTAAATCCTATAGTATATTTAGTGGCATCTTAGCTAATTTAACTTCCTCTGTTTTGCAGGAATGATTTTGAAGAGTATTTTGATGTTGTGATCACAAATGCTTTGAAACCTGGTTTCTTCTCCCACACCCCAAACCAAAGACCTTTCCGAACTCTTGGTAAGTTGCAGTCATGATTTCCTCCTCATATTCTTACATCTGCCAAGAACAAAAAAAAGTGAGGAGACAGAACCAGACTAATTGCCTGAACAATGTATTTTGAAAATCTAGCAGTGAGATTTAAAATGGATTCTACAAAAGACTCTTCTAGAGATATTAGCAAAAAATTCTCAGAAGACTGAAGAGAAGCATTGAGAAATTAAAAATGAGAATGAAAAGACAAACTTGTGGCAGTAATTAAAAATGGTATTGGTGCTCCAATATTGCATCGTCAATGAAAAATTAAAAATCTTTTTCTTTACTGTACTGACATGGTCGTACTCAGAAAATCAAATCTAGTTCTGGTAAAAAAATATATATATACCAGAAATATTTCAAGAATTTAAAGGAAATTCAAAGAACAAATAAATTTGCAAGATTAGAGGAAGTGAGGAAGTTATTTATGATAGAAATCTGAAAGTATTAAATGTGTGTACTTTGGCTAAATCACAGCAGAGTAGGCAAAAGGGAAGTGCCACCGTACTCACTTAATTCAATTAAAATATGCTAAAACATTTGGCATGTTTGACAAACTAATGCTATCCATTGGGTAATTAAGGTTGTAAAGAAAGATGTTTACAAGCACAGTGTTTTTCAAACTACAAATAAGAATAGAAACATGGTTGAAGCCAGTTAATTTTTCCATATTCTGGTAAATATCATGATGATTAAAAACTACTTAAAAATTAATCTTATATCCAAACTAGGACACGTCAGCATACATTGAACTGTATTTTAGCATTTTATGACAGGAAAATCAGCTATTCCAGACCGAAAGAAATTTTGACTGCAGAACTTTCATAGTAAAACTATGACTAGCAGTGGAAAAATATATTGAAACTGCATTTTAATGTTTCTTATATTTATATAGGAAAATAAGTAATAAAAATGTTATTAAATCTTTAAAGGATTAATTTAACTAGGAAATTGCAAGCTGACAATATTAGAAAAAATAAATTCAAGAGAGAATTTGAAACTATTTCTTTGAAATGGGAAAAAAAAGAAAAAACATAAAGGGTAAAAAAGGCTCAGTTCTGTAAACTTTTTATTTAGTTTCATATAAAGCAAACTGAAATAATACATAATTCACTTTGGATATTTTAAACAATCTTATTAGCCCCATTTCCTAAGGAAATCCTGCTGTGTCTCTCTGTCAGTAATCCAGCTAGCAACTTTTGAACCTGTTGGCCAGTTTCATTAAATTTAATAGGCAGGCAAAAGGTTTTCTGTGCAACAAGGTCAGAAGAGAGGAAAAAGACTTTAAATTACTGTCGCCTTTGAGAAATATTGTGTCGAATTAGCTTAATCACATTATTAGATTGTAAGTACCAATTTTCATGAAGCTATTACTTTTTTCTGTGTTCAGACAGGAATAGAATTCCCTGGAGCCCTCTTACTGCCTTGCTGGTTTTCATTCACTTCATATTTTGGCATTGCCAAGAGGCTCAAGTGAGGGTTGGTCACTCATTATGTGAATATTTTATTAACAGAATAAAACACAGTTTCTGGAGACCTTACTATGCAAATAGATAGGTGACACAGGCTTATATAAAGCAAACATTAGATAAACAATTAGCTCAAACTACTAACCCATGAGTGGGCTTCATTTTAATAAATTTATATTTGACGGACAGTGAATGGTTTCTTCTGAAAGACCAGCCTGAGCATTAAAAGCAAAGAATTATGTTTTAGAACAAGTTTATAGAGACATAGTTTGAAGCAGTGTAGAACTTGTTTAAGAGTATTTGAAGTTTAGTGAATAGGAATAATTATGTGAGAAAATGTCCAAAACAATAATACATTTTTATAATATAACTTTTGCTGCCCTTCCTTTGTGTTCCTCACAACAAACACAGAGCTTCAGGGCAAGCACCACGTATATGGTGGAGATTCTAATATATGGTTTTTAGGGGCTGAGTTTCCAGTTTCCAGAATTTTTTAAGACTTTGTTTCATATCAGAACCATTGAAAATTCCACGTTTCTTCTAGCTTCTTTGTTCTGCTCCTGTAGATTAAGGGCAGAAAAAGAGTTTACCTGTGCTTCAGACCCTCTCTTCTCTGAAAGGACTGGACATAATTTATAAGGGAAACAAAATTTTGTTTTTGCTTTGAAGCAGGAAAAAGATGATAGATACCACAGTAAGTATTTTCTTAAAGCACAATGGGTAAAATTTCTTTACTGTAATTTAGGGGGAAAAAAGTTCCAGTATGTAAAATAAATCTCATTCTGTGACTAAGTTTGTTGTGGAAAATGAAGAGAAATAATTGCTTATCAATCCTATCCATTTCTCCAGGGCTGAGTTTTAGCTGTGTTCTTCCACCCATCAGTGCATTTGAGTTAGAGTACATTCCTAATAATACACCTTGCTAGATTTGCCCTTCTACTCCAAGGGAAAATGTTGTAAGTGTATTTAAGGCACAAAATATGTTTTAATTTCAAACACCCCAAGTGTTGCATTGTGAACTGGCAATGAATTTTAATCATACATAAAAGGATTTTTGCTTCAGATTTGCTTTGAGGAAATCTTTGAAGCTTATGGAATAGAAAAATAAATTCTTTTCAGTGAATAATTTCAAAAAGATGGCTGTGTTCAGTAAACATTTGAAGGAGGACAAGAAACAGCAATATGACAAAGAAGTCATTGTCTAGATGTGTGAGATTGGATAACTGTTGTGCAGAAATGGTCTTTTCAGTTGGCAATAATTTTAAAACTAATCCATTCAGAACAATGAAGGATGATTTTAATTGTGCAGTTAAAAAGTTATTTAAGTGCATTTATTTAGAAGTTATTTAGTGCATTTAAGTTTCAAAACATGCATCATTTAAAGAAACCAAAACACAGGTTGAAGTGTTAAGAGAATTGTGTGACTGCTTTCAGTGACTACGTCTAGCTTAAAATAACATACCATCCTGTGATGGACTTGAAGGAAGACAAGTAGAAAATATAGCTGTGATTCATCTGATAAAAAGCACTACACGAAGTTTTCTGTTACATTTGAGAGCAGAGCTTTCCCTATGTCTCATCACTTGCTAATGAATGTTTAATTACTGTCCTGACAGTCAGTTCTGATCATTGTCAATTGTATTTTTTGGATTGAAGAGTTAAAATAGAAATACTAAATAATACTAAAGATAGCCCTAATTTCCTTGAAAACCTTCTTTAAGTCTGTAAGTACAGGGTGTTCTTACTTGGTTCTGAACAGAGCTTTTACATAGTTTATTTCCAACTCAGGAACAGTTACTGTCTATTTTGGTCAGACTTTTTGATAAACTAAGATTCTGTTGCTGATTGTTATGTGTTCAGTGTCTGAATGTACAATGCATATTTAAGAATGTATTTGCTCATATATGTTTGATATATGTTCATATATGTGTGCATATGTGTGCATACATATGCACAGGCCAAAAGAGATCCTTTATATGGAGTAGCAGTGGGTGCAGTATTTCTTTGAGCTTGTGTGCCTTTGTCCACTGCCCAGAGAAGCAAACTCACTCTCCTTCTTCCTGCAGGTAGTCTTAGGTTTTCAAAGCCCACTTTCAGTTGCACTTCCAGTCCAGGTGCCTTATTCCTGCATTTGAATTCCTGTCCTGCTTATGGTGCCTCTCCTGCACAATGTAGCCCCCAGTTTAGCAAATTCTTGCAGTCCTCCGATTTTTTCCAATTCTCTCGTTTGTAACTGCCATTTTTACAACTCAATTACTTAAGCTTTTTTCCTCCGTCAGTAATTCTTCTCAATATTTCTAAAAATATAGAAAACTGCTAAGAACTGAAAAGATCAATTAGAAAAGAAAATAAGGAGGCAGGATATAAAACACCATACTTGTAGGGTGAAGACAGTCTGATTATTATGGCCTGCAAGACTTCAAAAGAAAGAGATGGTCCCATGTCTGCTTTTTAAGTTTTCTTCTGCAACATCTGGGCTTGATTACTGCCAAAGATGGGATAGAGAAGTGGGTGGGGAATCAGAGCTGAGCCTATGAAGCTATTTTTCTGTAATTATGTTCCAAGACATTTCAGGCCCAAGTAGTAGGATCTGGAAGGAAGTGGCTTAATTTCCCAGGAAGTTAAATGTGTAAGCTGTATAACTTGTTTTTAGGTCATTCTTTTTATTTGAGACCTCTTTATTTAAAGGCAGATGAATACCAAAATGCTACTCAGTAAATATTTTCGAAGACTTTTAGTAAAACTGTAGAATATCTGTAAAAATGGGGAAAGTTTGAAACAGATGGTATTGCACCTTTATAATGGAATATAGCGTTTAAATATTCTTGCATCATTCACTTGGTTGAAGAACTTGTATGTTACCTCTAGATAATGATGACATTTTCAACCAAATCACTTTGAATTGTGTATACAGTATGGCACATTTCTTATAATTCCTATGTAATTGGTATTTCAGTTGCTACCTCTACAATAAAGACTTCCTTTATAACAAAAAAAAAATTTTTTCTTACTTTTTACATCAGCCTGAGAGGTTGAAACTCAAAGCTTACCTATTCTTTCTAGTTGTACTAGTTATTACAATCATCTCTCTTCACCCTTCTTAGAATCATAGAGTCATTTAGGTTGGAAAAGACTCTTTGGCTGGACTCATGAAGTCCAACCATCGCCTTAGACTACTAAGTCCACCACTAAACCATGTCCTTAAGCACCGCATCCACATGTCTCTTAAATACCTTCAGCCCATTTAAATGCCTAACCATCCTTTCTGTGAAGAAATCTTCCTGATATCCACCCTAAACCTTCCCTGGTGCAACTTGAGGCCATTTGCTTGTGTCCTATCACTTGTGACCTGAGAAAACAGACAACAAAAACGTAACTGGTGCCAATACTGAGCCCTGGCGAACACCACTTGTGACTGGTCACCATCTGGATTTAACACCATTCACAATGAGCCTTTGGGCCCAGCCACCCAGCTAGTTTTTTACTCAGCAAACAGCACATCTGTCCAAGCCATGAGCAGCCAGTTACTCCAGCAGAATGCTGTGGGAACAGTGTCAAATGGTTTGCTAAAGCCCAAGTAAACAACATCCACAGCCTTTTCGCATGTCCACTAAACAGGTCATCTTCTCATAGAAGATAGGTTAGTTAGATCATGTCTTGCTTTATATAAGATCTTCAGATTTCAATGTAGACTCAAATGAAATTTAAAAATGGTTTTAGTTTTGATCATTGACTTATCACAGATACAACAGCACAACTTATGTTGTTTTCACATAGAGATTTGATATTTGTCAGAGATCTGTCTCTTCCAGTAGGAATATGGTCTTTTGCTGCACCTGTGAATACATACTCAAATCATAGAATCATTTGGGTTGGAAAATAACCTTGATCCTCAATCTACAAAGACTGTCAGGTTTTCCATAAATTTGACCTGTACTGAACTGCTCCAGCCACAATCCCACAATCTTGGTTGGGATTGTATAGGACATTTTCATCAGTCATTTGACATGGGCCCTCATGCATCTTTATCACTAAACACTGAAGCTCAGGTGCCCACAGCTCCCTCAACAAGCAACAGAGGAGGTGGGAGGAATGAAAATTCCCTGACACAAATGCAGAGGTGCACAAGGGCATGTGTAAGACAAAGAATCAGGGAGAGGTTTGGAGGAACTAGATGATGGAAAGAGAGAGCAACGGAAGAGACAGAGTGAGAGCACAGCAGTAAACACACATAAGAATGTGTTTCACTCTCTGATGGAGTTTTCTGAATTTCAAGTCTTTGCTCTTTCACTTCTACCAGTGCTTTAAGGGGGACTTAGGAAATAATGTCTGATGCACCGAACAGACAGCTTAAACAGCTTTATTAGTGGCTGTGCAGATTGGCACATCCAGCGTGCCTTCCAGCCACAGCAGGGTATGCAGTGCTTCCCTCCCAGAGTCTCTCAGGGCTCAGGAAGCTTTCTGGGGAGAAGTCCACAAACGGTCTCTTTTCCTGCCCCATAGAAGATACAAGCAGAATAACACCACCCTTAGCAGAGTAATCCACTCCCTCAAATGACTCCTGGTGTTCCTTTATCTAATGCAGCTGTGCTTGCTGCCATTTTTCTGGAGATGGTGCCTCTTCATATCAGCCTGCCTGGAAATGCACTACAACATAAGGCCACATAAGAATGCATATTTGCTGAAAGCTTGTGACAGAGTGGTGTATAAAGGTTGAACTGGCTAAAGCTGCATTGTTCAGGATAAATAAAGTCCATAAATATTTCCCATATGTCTTCTAAAATGATTTCCTTTACATTATAATATTCCACAGTGCCGTATAGTCAGTGAAAGTAATGCAGTTCTTTTCATGGATATCTTATTTATCAGTTCTATGTAGTGTATTTTCACTGTTTATCATGTATTTTCTGGCTATTTTGTAAAGGAAAGGGAAATTTATAATGAGTAAATAACCTATGTTTATACTCTAGTTTTCAAATTTACATTTTTTTGTACCTTATGAGAAATTGATGTTAAGATCGAGGCTCTCCTAATCCTCTAATATCAGAAGCAGATCCTCTATCTTGCTGGCAGTAGGGGGTCCACTGTTTTGAGAGATAAAGTATCTGGTTCTATACCCAAGTTACCAGTGAAAAGTAATTTCCTACTCTTACTTTGACTAGAGATTTACATTTTATCCATCACTTCTGTAGAAAGAATTTCTTTTTAAGCAACTAATTGATATGGATGATGAAAAGCTTTAAATAACAAGAACTTCATAATCAGTAATAGATCCTGACCAGTTTTGTCTTTTATTATGAAAACCTGAAAGTATTATAGCAGTGCCTCATAAAGATAACTACTTCAGTCGACACTCTATTTGGCAGCTTGATCAAAGCCTGATTGCACTTTCTTGAAAGCAACCTAGGGTTGGTTAGGACGGCTGGTAGCAAAAACAGCTTTCTTCCTTGGCGTAAACCTTAATTTGTTCTGATAGTTTCAAAGTTCTGATGGTCATTGCCTCATAAAAACAGGTGTCTAGAATATTTTGGTTCCATTGCAGAGATATCAAATTAAGGAGAAATTGAGGGAGTAATTTTTTATTACTAGTTAGAAGTATATCATAGAATCATAGAATATCTCAAGTTGTAGTGGACCCACAAGGATCACCGCATCCAACTCCTAAGGACTCCTGTCTTTATAGCCCTGGCATAAAATGACACAAGGAGCAACTCTGCAGTTTACACCAGTTGTATATGTAAACACTTCTACAATTACATAGTTAAACCTGTGTAATTTCTGTAAATTATCATCACATAGCAGTTGGAGTGCATGGTAGCCAAAGAACAAGCAAGCCAAACTTTCCATGGCAGTACCTCCTCTTATGGTAATCTGAGCAGAGAGGCCATTCCTTTCTGTAAAGGGAAGAAATGGAGGGGACTTGTTTTATTTTTTTCTGGGAACGGGCTCTACTGCTGTTTGCTTCAGAAGTGGTGGGCACCCAGATTCTCACTGAGCCATTTGTATGTATTTGCCAATTGGAAGCTGGAGGTTTTGTGGCCAAGTTCAGTTTCTGTTTCTACAAGGGTAGCACTGTGCTGCCCAAACTAAGGCAACTTGCTGTAAATCTGGAAACCAGCCATGCTGGGATATCAGCGGATGCCCCAACTAACTGGCACGGGAGGTGCATGGCTGTCAGCTGAGCCATCTGCTGAAAAGAGGACTGGATGCTGTCTCTTGAGCATCCTTGGCTGATGCCTCAACCATATTAGCCAGAAGAGCTACCAGGCTAATTCTTCACCATTTAGTCTGTTTTCCTAAGACTCTGAGACATATGCAATCCCATGGCATCTGTCAATAGGAATTTCTGCTCATCCCCTACTGCAGACCTCTGTCAGCAATACAAGTTCAATCACATTTGAGTATGGCTTAGTATTCTCAGAGCTATTACAGACTCTACAGGCCAGAAAGGAAAAAAAATTGTCAGTCAGGTCCAGCTCAAGAAAAGGCTGCAGTGTTAGCTTACTCCTTATTAGATAGCAGAGAGGCCACACAGGAGAGACTGGCCACAGATGACCCAACTACTGGAAAAGCATCCATGAGTTGTTGCACCCTATTGACATTCAGCGAATTCAACTTCAGAGTAAACTAGGCCCCATTATTTCCACCATTTCACAAACCACTTGTTTGTAATTCTTTTTTAAATAAATAATCTTTGAAATTGGGCATCTGTTTGTTTCTGAGTATGAATATGAATGCTGAACTGTAGATGCATTCTCCAGTGTCTATCTTTATTTAAAAGGAAAAATAAAGTAAATGTGTCAAACCAAGTTCTTTGTATGTTTGCATAGTGTTCAAAGTAGCTCAGAAGATAAAAGGAATAAAAAGTTATTCATCCAAAAATCAAAACACTGAAAAACTGCAAAGTGCTTCTGTATAAAGACAGCAGGGGTTGCTTCAGCTGCTTACCTTTGATATTAAATACTACATTTGGCACTAAACTGATAAGAATATTATAGAAAGCTATTTCAAAGAAAGCTAAAGTTTCTGCTTTCAAAAGCTGGATGTAAATAATATTCCTTTTGTTAAAACTGGAAAACATGATTAGCATAATTGCCAACTACTCCAAAACCAGAATTCTTTGTCTATGGAAAGTGTGTTTTCATTTTCAAAAGAAGCAGCAGTGATTAACATTACTGCAAAATCCTAGTTATTGGTTATATTACATTATATTCAAGGCCCGGATAAAACTCAAAACCCTGTTCTTTAAGATACTGTGCAAGCAACTGATAAGAGTCAGTCTCTTCCAGGTGTCCACAGGCAGACCAGTTAAACAAATGGCAGAAAAACAGAAGTACTAGCTTTTCTGTTAGAGCCAAAGAACTGAAACACAAAAAGATTGAATGACTTACCCATAATTATATCTCTGGCAAATTTGCATATTTATCCAAGATCTCTAATGTCCTAGTCCAGAAGCAGTGAAGAGCTGTAAACTGTGTTTGCCTAAGGACTCCTTGAGAGTCTTGACCGTGAAAATCCTATTAGCTCTTTCCAAAGATATAAAATGAGGAAATTAAGATAATAGAATTGCAATTAATTCTGGTAGGTTTACTTTTTATGGTTCAGTGATGTATCCTTTATAAGTTTAAGGGATTGGACCTACTAACTTGATGTGTTCTACACTGAAATTTTTCAAACAATGCAACAATTATTCAGTAATTATTTTAAGTTAATGAAAACAGTAGGCTAGAGTACGTTTTATTTTGGAAGACAGTTCCATACCACTGATTTCTTAAAATTGGTTATTGGCTATCAAGTCATGTTTATGTTTTAATTTAGTGGAAGTAACTTTCTTCATAGAGAAGTATGTCAAGTATCTTCCTGATTTTCTGAATTATTTTGTCTCCCAAGTATTGATATTTAGAAATAGTTTATCAAACTTCTGGAAATAATGTTGCAAAATCTTTAACTCATGTCGATGAGTCTAAATGTGGTTGATGAAAATGTGATTTCAACACATAAACCATGTGATAGGAAGGTCATAAGAAGTCAGGATCAGTAGAAAATTCTCAATCATAATTTTGAAGTCACTTTCTATTTTCTTTTATTTCAGAGTATTAGCAAAGAATGGAACTGTAATACAAGCAAATCAATACATAAGTACCAGGAATGGATATAGAGACCAATGTATATGGAAACTAGGCTAGCTAGCTATCATTTTTAGATATTACGCAACTTACTCTCATTATAGACAATGAGGAGCTAGCCAATACAGTCAGCTGAGAGCTGTACAATTGCCCAAATGGAAGTGCCTGCACTGTACTCTGTAGGATACATTTGCCCCATTGACTTCATAGTGCAATCAGCAGTGGCTGTGCTGCCTATCATAGACCCTTTATGCTATGTTTCTCCATTTGGAGCTGAATCCCAGTTATGGTGCACTTGTGGCTAGAGCATAGGCCTCCAGGGCTAATTGAGAGCCCAAACATAAGTCTTGCAGAAGTGACACAGAACATGCGGAAGAACTATGCCCTCTCAGCTTGCAACCGGACTAAGGTGCTAGAGCACCACAGGGCATCTCAAATGTCACCAGGCAGCAGTATTTTAGCAACTGAATTGAACCAGAGTTCAATACTGGGTAGAAAGCTGTGATCTGTGCAGGCCTACGTCCATGCCTAGAGCAGCCGAAGTCTGGCTGTTTGCGAGATGAATCAATACCAGTTTGTAAAATTTACCACTGCTCTAAGACTCAGAGGAAACATGTGTGAGTTTGGCTGGTGGACATTTAGCTTAAACTTCACATAATAGTCCTTAAACCACTGGAATTCCACAAGGAATTTTTGGAAGAAAGATTCCCTGCATCGCGGGTAGATTTAGCAATATGACTTCACAGGGAAGAATCATTCTTTGGCATAGCTTACATATATGTAAGCCATAAGTGATGAAAGGGTTTTTTTTATTATTTATTTTTGTTCTCTGCGTAATTGTTTTCATCCTAGACAACCTGTTAAGAGTTACCTCGTGGTTTGATTTTTCATCAGTTTGGAAACTGGGATTGAAGCAGTTTATAGTAGAGCAAAAATAGAGGGTTGTGTATGGTACGTTCCTGGCAGACGGGGGCTGGCAACCACTGCCAAAAGCTTCCCTTCAGCATAGTTTCCATGAATCCGTATGTGCTGGTTTTCATTAAGAAGCTTTAGAACTCTCTTGTGTGTTCTTCCAAAATTTCAAGCTTTTATTAAGGTTAGTTTGTAGAACTGTTTTTCACTGAAAGCCCATGTTGCTTTTTGTACTGCAGACATCAGATCTGCTATTGGAAGCAAGTAGTGACAGAAGCTGGTTAGGAAGGGCTGGAAATTTGCTGAGAACAGTCGGGTGAATCATGAGGAAAGCCTGGACTGAGATCTGGTCCACTTTGCTTTGGTAGGAAACTGAACTCCTGCGTCAATTTCCTAATTTCTAAATATTGAGGCTTACTGAATGTTTATGAAGTGGTTGGGAGAATTGCAAAGCGTTAAGTAGCATAGGAGAGCTGCAATAAATAGCAGGTGTGGACTTATTGTGCACTGGGGAAATCTTAGGTGGGTAGAGAACTAACTAGCTCTGCAGCAGCTCTGCCTCTCCCACCCCATACAGGAGAAATAAAACGTCAGGGAACATAGAGCTGAAAGCTCAGGAAAAGGTAAAAATGACGTTCCATAATTCTTCTTCACTCTCTTTGTTCTTCAGTCTGTCTTTATTATTCATGTAGATGAATAATACAGACATAAATAAATGTGTATATTGCATGTCTTTCTGGGTAGGGTTAGCAACCCCAGGACTTTTTCTCTTCATCCGTAAATGCATTCATTTTGAACTGATTCACATCTGCTGCAAAACAAATTTATATATTATTACTGTCCACAGATCCCAGGTGATGCCAGACTAAAGCTGAGCATTCCAAGATGATTATTTTTTCTGGAATAATAGTAGCGTGAGATTTTATCTGTGAAATTCCTGCATATGGAGATATGACACAGTGCCCTTGATTCTGAGAAACAAGGTAAATCGCATGCTCATATAGACACTGAGTGGTTTTGCAAACCGCAGGAAGTGCATAGATGAGGAGCTGCAGAATTATAGGAAGTGCCATGGGGATCATTTCTCTTTTACATCTTCAAAAAAAATCATTACTACAAATCTTTCGTGTCAGTCTTCCTGTCAAGCAGTACCTAAGCTTACTTTGCCAGAAAGTAGTTGTTTCCTTTCTTCCTTGCCATCTCCAGCTCAATTATGTTGTTCTGAGATTTACAGTGACTGTTTGACACATAAAAGCTTTCCCTCATTCTTAGAACATTAATTTCCTAATGTTTTTTCATTTAGTTTATTAAATTTACACTGTATCTCAATAGGTTTAATATAGTTTTTAGGAACAGGGTTTCTTACTGCTTTTCATTCTGATGTTCCCTGATGCCCAAGACACTCATCTGGCTCAAGCACTGTGATCATTTGATATTTTATTCTTTTCTGATATGTTTGCTATTCTGTTACATTTTGATATTGTTTTATTTATTTATTGAGTGTAAGGTGCTTTTCTTGGACAGTGTACTAAGAAGAGTGAACAGGAGTCAGAACCCTCTTCTCAGCAAAACCACAGTTTCTGTAACAGACTGATTGTTCTGAACAAAACCGGTTTTGTTTAGAAATATTAGGAGTGAGCATCCTTCACAAATTCTACATAAATAGCAGGATGCCTGTGAAGCACTGAGAGAGTAAGTCAAATGACTTTTGGGGGGCTTGGGGATTTTTTTTTTTTTGAGACCTTTCCTCTTTTCAGAGAGGGAAGAAAAGTTTTGCTTTTTTAATAAGAGGGCTGGAGAAGAATTTCTTAAAAACCATTTCCACATCTTTTCACCTACAGTGGAACAGGCAGAGCGCAGCCAGGCCCCCGGCCCTGCAGCAGCGGGAGGTGCCCAGGCTACAGGAAGGCTCTCGCTGCCGGCTGCTGGCCTGGCCAGACATGGAGGAAACTGCCCTAGGCTTAGGTGAGGTTGCTCTCTTGTAATTGCTGAGGCAGAAGGGGCTGGGCCAGGTTTAAATAACCACTGGCTGCAGCTGCCGTACACTTGGGCAGCCATTAGCAGGCAGAAGGCTGTATGGGTATTTTTTATTCCCCAGGTTACATGGAAGGCTTTGTTGTTTCTTTTTAATACACAATGCATGTGGTAGTTGAAATAAATCACAGCAAATATTTTAATAAAATGTTTGTTTATTTAAAGATCTTTCAACTGTTTTGCTTTTCGCGTACAGTTAATGACTTTTAGGTAAGCAGTTCAGCAGAAAAATTGAGTAATACAAGTTTTCACAAAAACAGGGTGTAACAGAAAAAGGTCCCAAAACTCTTCCGACTACGCCATTTTCTCTTCTCTTTCATTCTCCAGCTTCTCAAAACTGTTCCTCAATCCTCTCTCTCAAGCTTCTTCTTTCTCAAGCTTCTTCCTCCAGCTGCTCCCTCAAGCTCCTCCTTCTCTGTCTGGCTGGCCTTTATCTAAGCCTGGGGCAGCTCCGCCCCATGTCCCCCCCCCTTCCAGTCACAGGTGCAAGTGATTCACCTGTATTCCCCAGGCCAGCCACGTCCCTCCACCATGTGCTCAATCATCAGCTCACGCTGGGATCAACTGTTTCCCTACACAGGGGCAGTAGAAAATTACTGTGTACGTGACAAGGAATTTGCCTTAACTTTCTCTGTGTCAGTTATATACCTCCTTTCATGCTTCCCAGTTTGCCTAGATCTATTTATGTATTCCTGCAGGAATCAGCTGCTCAGGCACAGGACTTGTCTGCAGTTCTTCCTTCCAGCTTTTCCCTAGCTACTTAGAGTACATGCTAAAGAAGGTCACAGGAGCAGATGAGATACACACTCTTTTTTTTTTTTAAAAAAAAAAAAATACTTATGTGTGAATAATAATATACTATTTAAGTTTTTATATAGCTGCACAACGTGGCATCATCTGGCTAGTGAATGAGAGTTGAAGAAGTGTATTATCTAGTTGTTAATCCTTGTTTGTACAAGGTAACTTAAATCAACAAATCCTGCAGGATGTCTTCTACCATTTTTGAACAGATTAAGAAAACTATTTTGCCTTCTCAGAGATTGGGAAGTTTTTGTTTTGTTTCAGTTTTTACCTATGGAATTTCAAATCTTGAGTTAGTGTTTAAAGTTTTACACTAAACTATAATTTTCTCCCCCTCAGAGGCAGCCAGTATTGGAGAAAGAATAAATTAAGAGAATTAAAGTAAGGATTTTAGGAAGTGTGCTGAATTAGGAAAAATAAATGGAACTTTCATATAAATCAGAACTCAACTTTGCTATATAAATAATTTTAATAATATATTAAAATAATAATGTATTTCCTATATCATTATTTTAATAAGTTAATGAAAATTTCTATTTTGTAGCAAATGAACATGTGCAATAACTATGCACATTCACACCTGGTCACAATTACTATGCTTTTTAAAAGCAGATATTCGGGGGGGGGGGACTGAAGGAATAAAAATCAAAGGCCTGTGCAGCAGATCCCATATATCGCTGTATAGCTTTTTCAGAATCAAGTTGTCTATTCACTTTGCATAATACAGTTTATACCTGAAATATTAAGATACAGGAAAAAATCTTATTCATGCTGTGGCTGACTATAATAAAGAACCGTTGTTCTTTCTTCCTCTTCTTCTAATGTCTATGGCCAAAATAAATGAATGGCAGGAAGTTTTTCCCCACTGCATTGCAATGTCGATTTTCAGTGTAAAAAAGCATGGTCCAAGAGCAAGTCCCAGCATGCTGTATTTCAGTAGATGCTGCTAGAGAGACATACAGGGTTATGATGAACTGTGTGACTGCAGGTTAGATCAGAATGTCTGGCTGGTGGGCCTCATCTCATCACCTGTGCCTCCCTCCAGTTTATCCCTTTTCCTGAAAACTTCACAAAATGCTTGTTCGGCCATCTTACCCTAAAAGCTGTTTCTCCCTGTCACGGAAAAAGTCCCAAAACTCTCACAGCTACACCATTTTCTCTTCTCTTTCATTCTCCAGCTTCTCAAAACCGTTCCTCAATTCTCTCTCTCAAACTTTCTCCCTCAACCCTCTCAAGCAGCTGCTTCTCAAGCTGCTCCTTCAAGCTTCTTCCTCCAGCTACTTTCTTCTCTGGCTGGCTGGCCTTTATTTAAGCCTGGGGCAACTCCGCCCCAGGTCCACCCCTTCCAGTCACAGGTGCAAGTGATTCCCCAGGCCAGCCAGGCCCCTCCACCATGTGGTCAATCATCAGTTCATGCTGGGATCAACTGTTTCCCTACACTCCCATAACACTTAGCCACGACCTATTGCTGTCAGCCACAACATCTGCTTGAGAGGATTGGCCTTTCTCCACAGCGATGCAGCTCCACACTTAGGACACGGTCCAAAATAGCCCAAAACAGTCTCTCAGCCCTGTTCAAGTTAAGCCACTTCAGTTTAGATTAGCATGGTTTCGAAAGTAAAGAACTTATTTGGAAAATAACCCCAGAAGAGCCTCTTAGCATCTGAACAGGGCCAAGGGATCCTTTGGCTTTACTGTTCTGTGTGTCTATAGCATCCCTGGGGCAGCCCTTCGTCGGAGGTGATGCATCCTGCAAATTCTCCACGGTTGGAGCAGCTTCTTTCTGAACACAATCATGGTAGAAAAAGAGCTTAATTAGTTGAACTCATACTTCCTGAGAATTAATTCAGTAAATACTGATTGTAACACAGACATCCAATATTTCAGTAAAAGAAAGGGCATTTTGCAAATGTCAAATTTTTGTACAGCAGCAGAGCACACCCTGGTAAGAAAGATTATATAGAGACAGTTGCTTGAACTAAGCTTGAACCATTTTGAAATGATTGTGTGTTTTGTTTTGTTTTGTTTTCTATGTTACCTTATCTCTCCTGGCTTATTTGAATCTGAAATGCTTTCTGAAAAAGCCTGTCTCTCACCATAATTATGTAGGGATCTCTAGGAGGACTATAGTATTAATATTGATAGGGACATTTGGGGACATTTGTCTGATTATTGGGAGCTCCTCATTTATGAAGCTCTGGAATCTCCTTACAAAACTAATGAGGTTTAGCTGTCCAGAATTCAACCGTTCTGGGTAGGGAATTTATTTCTTATCTTGCCATCTGGCACCTCTCCAAAGATCACAATTTAAAAAAAAAAGAAACATACATTAAATATATAGAAGGAAGAAATGCAATTCTGCATTTGTGCCCCTCTTATCTTTCCAAAATAGAAGTTCTCTGAGCTATAATACAATTAATAAAATTATGAAAAGGCTTCACCAAATCTCTGTATGAACTATAGTTAGAAATGAACTTGCAAATGAATCATTTTCCAAAAATAAGGAAAAAAGGCCTTGCTTGTACTTCATCATATCACTGTTTTAAATAGAAATGCTTTGTTCATTAGCCAGACTGTTCCTGGGGAGGTATAAAATTAATACTTGAACAGATTTGAAAACAAATAGCTGAATCTGTAATGATATATTTTCATTTCCAGTAGCGCAGTAACCAAACCAAAAGAAATTTACTTGCTGACTGCTATAAAGGAAATACTGATTTTCTTACAAACAAGTAAAACTTCAATCTTGTCTCTTCATATCCTAATGCGTAGCACAATTAATCTTTAGCAGCAATGCAGTTTTCAATCAAAAAATAAAAATGTTTTAGCGAAACTGGAAATATAAAACATTTTTAAATTGTTTTTCTTTTCTCTACAAAGCCTGTGGTTCTTACATGCCATGGGCAGTTTGAAAGTACACCATATCTTTTACTTTGATCTTATCAGGCCTCATAATTGAGTCCTTAGGAGCTTTGGTAAGGGCTGCTCTGGTGCTGTAACACATTATCCATCACCCGTGCTGCCCCTAGGGGATCAAGTTTTGCCCCTTCAAGCTCCTGAGTACCAGCTTTTTTCATGGAGGACATGGTCTGTAGAGAAACTCTGCCATTTATCTCATTCCATCTCCTTGTATTTACAACTGGAAGAAGTCAACAGAGAGATTTTACTTAGCCATGTCCTTTCTATCACACCTGTGAGAAGATGTCGTTTGCTGCCCTGAGTAATTTGCTGAAAAAGAGGGCTTGTATTTCTTAAGTGAACTCAAAATGCCATCCAGGATCAGACTGTGCCAGCAAGCCAGGCTGGAACATAACCAGACTTTTATATTAATGTCATCAGGGCCTGAAATGACATTCTTGTAACTTCCAGAGAGGCATATGACAGTGCTGGGTCATGGTGTGCATTTGTTTTACAGTAGCCCGTTGAGGTTGTAGCCAGGGCCTCAGTAAACACATCTGTGCTAAGTGCCTGCACGTAGTGAGAGCCTGTGAGAGCTGCCTATCATTAGGAGGAAGCAGGACAGCCATATACATGGGTGGCAACAGACCCTGATGATGTTTTTATTCCATTGCACAGTTCAGAGGAACAAAAAATAAAAGTAACCCTAAGGAGCGCAATGAGGTTTGTACAGAAATTCCCAGTAACAAGTATCAGAAGAAAGACAGGAGGGCAGAGTAACAGACTGCTAAGGAGCTGCACCCAGATTGGAGTTACACCATAGCACACCTGAGGCTGGCATCACCCACAGGCACCCAGAATTTCTTCCTTACTGCAGCCTCTGCCCAGCCATGTCGGTGCAAGTGTCCTCGGGCTCCCTGACAAGCCACCAGTGGGTTCTTGGCCTGCTGTGACTAACGCACACCGTGCAGCCTGCCAGCTCAATCAGCAGTGTGAGGGTGGCTGCCTGGGTGAGCTGATGGGAATTCGCCTCATCACAGGCCCAGACCCTGACTTCACGTTCAGTGCGGACATAACCTCAAGACCTCACGTGTTCAGACACCCATCTGGGCAGGTGGGGCCAATAAACAGCAGAGCATGCCGTAGGAAGCATGTGCAGTCATTCCGAGGAAGCCATTCGGTGCCAAAGTAAATTACCGACAGTTGTCATTTAAATGAGAGTAAGCTTCAGTGATTACTTTTTGCATATTTGTTTAGAATGGAACCAGCTGTTCCTCAGCCCATGTTATAAACTTGCAGTGTGTATTTAAGAAAATTATGAAGAGTAGTTTACTGAGTTGTGTTAGTGAGTTGGCTTATCTAAAGAAATGTATCTCGTTATGGTGACTGGGTTAAATTTCTGAATCAGAATACATTTCCCAAGCTGTTAGCCCCAGCAATGTGCAAATTGGCCATCCTGCAATTTTAATATTGCCCCAGCATGAGTCAAGCTTTTGTTGATGTTGTTAGAAAGGAACATCATCTGCCCCTTAGGAAAATTGCTCTGAATCACTTTTGAGGTTTGGGTGATTGTGTTACTAGAATCATTTTCTGGTTTTAATAATTTTAATTTTACTTGCTTGATGCTTTTGCATTTCTTGTCATGGCATGCTTTTAGTCTGCAGCCAGGAATCCGGGCTGCAGTGATATATTAGACTTCAGAAGGAAGCAAGTTGCTCTATCTAAATCATCTGAGAAATTCTTTTTGGTTATCCAGTCTGTTTGAAATTGTCAGGACATCTCCCTTTCCGCCCAAGTTATAAGAGCTGAAGCATTAGCATCTCCACCTATATATGTGTGGCTTCCTGTTAAAGTAGTATTTATAGCATTTATGACCTTTGAATGAACTTTTAAGAATCAATAACAGCAAGATGGAAGGAATGTCAGCAGCAGTTTTCCTCTTGTGCAGCCAACGTTACACTTGGGATATCTAAGATGTACTAATTGGGAGCTATCATTGTCACGTTTATGCAGCATTTTTGGAGAAAACAGATGGATTTCTTAAGCACTGTCATGTAGCCACTATTGCAGGGAAGTAATACAACATCAGAGTCAATTGTGTCATTAATGATTTTTAAGCTGTTGTGTATTCATTTTCACATGGCAGAACTACCTCAAGAGGCCTTAACAGGCAGTGCTGAAGAATAATTTTCTTGTCTATATTTTGCCACTGGGAAAGTGGAACTGGATTAGAAACCCTTCTTGTTAATGACTTGCTGCAACTGAAACACCACTAAAGTGTACATTTCTTCCCACTTTATATTACAGAAATACAATTGACATAGTCACCACATATTTGAGGTAGCTGTCTGAGCACAAGCAGCCATATAACATTGTTCAAGATACAAGGTTTGCCTGTTCAGATCCATTAGCCTAATTCCTCAGCTTTCTGAAGCTCCTTCCAAAATCAAGATGTTCCTGTAACAAATTAGACATCTTGACGCTGCTTGCTGCCTCCATGTATTAAGGAAACCAAGCCTTGAAATTTCCCCTAATTTCACTACCCAAAAGTGAAGTTCTAGCTTAATTAAGCATTTTACTTCTACAGAGCTGGCACCTCTAGAAAGTGCTTTTTGCACTCCTTTGCCTACCAAGGGAGCCTGGCCAACTAGTTTAGACTGTAACTATAAATTAAAGCCTGACTTCAGGATGCATCAAGTTAAGTGAGATGAATCCCATTGCTAAGGGGTGACAGTAATGGGTCTCACAGAGTGAGGGATCTTCTACCTTGTAATTAGAGTGAATTTTTTCAGCCAGGGTTGCCCATGTCTTTCCATTGAAGCAGCAAAACAGAGCTTTGTTCTTTGCTGGGGCCACCTGGTGCTGCTGTAATACCTAGAGCCTATATTTGCAACTGTAGCATTGTTATTCTAAAGACACCTTATTAATATCTCAATTTTTCTCTTGTATTTTCCTGACTGACTGAATGCAGAGATCATTGTCATAGACAGGGGAAGCTACAGAAACCTTCGCAAATTTCAATAAACTTTTGGTAGCAGCTCAAAAGAGTTGTCTTGAGAAGTGTTCTTTTTCTATGTCCGTGTTGTTTGAAAATTGTGTCTACTCATTCAACCAGCCTAACAAATATGTCTAAAAATAAATGGAAAATAAAGCAAATTTGCTGGAGTTTGACAACTTCCATTTGATGAAAAGTTGTTTGGTCAAAAGTAGTTTAAAAGACAGGAAATGTAAAACAAAGGAGATTTTTTTTCATGGATATCATTGTACTTATAATTTTCTGAAAGAGAACAAAGGAAAAGACATTTCCACACAAGTTCTACATGAATTGTTAGTATCAGCTTTGAATTTCCTTATTTTTTCCTACTTTATAAAATATCCTTGATATAGAATTGTTTTGTTTGAGAATAAATTGTGTTTATACAAATTCTCAGATGCACAATATGAAAGAATGATTTCCTGCCTTACTCTATGTATCTCTTCCCTTTTTTCCTTCTTTTTTTTTAACTCCTTCAAAAGGACCGATGTAGTTTGCCGTGTACATCTAAGTGCTCTTAAACATAAACCCATCTTGTAACTTCCCCAAAACTGGATGATGGCTGAAACTGCTCATTTTGTGCGCTGATCTAAGGCTGGCTAATGCCCCTAAGAATGCCCAATGAATGCCCATTCATTCCATTTATGTCAGTGTTTGAAAGTAACAGCTATTTTTGCTCTTGGGAAAGGCACAGGCTGTTACTTACAGTCTGTTTCATCTCAGAGTTTCCCCTTAGATCTGTAGCATCTCCTCCATCAGTCTGCAGTGTGATTTTCTACCTTTCCTGCTGCAGTACTTAGGAGGCAAAGCCATTCTGTAGCCCTGCAAGTGAGGCTCAGCTGCTTCTTTCCTCACAGATTTCTGCATACCCCAATTCCTTTTTATCTCCTGCTTGCTGAACAAGGTAGTGTGCAAGGTCATATCTTGAGTGCCACTTTCTACCCAAGCAGTCCCCAACTACCAAACATCCTGACTGAACCCACAGTCCGAACCAGGACTTGAGCCTCTCGCCAGACACTGGAGCTGTTTTCATGTCAAAACAGACCACATTCTCCAAGCATCGCACAGGCAGCTTCTCACACATCTCACAAATACAGGAGCCTGTGCTGCTCTTACTAACAGCAGGCAATTTTGCTTGATGGTTCCAGAAAATGACGAGGAGCAAGAGGCTCTGTTATCACTGGACAAGCCGGGTTGGTATTCCCAAGGTAATGCTATCCATCTTTATGAACTACTGAAGAAGATGACTGGCAAGCTGGACCCCAAGGTATGTTAAAAGTGAGATTAAATCTTTGTAAAAGTACCCTGTTTCAGTATGAAAATCACCAGATGATCTTGCATTACACTTAATGATGTGGTAAGTCACCAATTTTTGTTCTGCATACACTGCTTTGTGGTAGAGCAATTCCATTACATGTCAAAACTGACTATTTCATCCAGCTTCACTGCTGGTGTTTACTGAAGTGGCCTATTAATGCACAAAGTGAGAGACTCACCTTTGTTAGCTTACTCCACATTTCCCCAGTGTTCCCCAATATTTCCTATCTTGTTCTTGGTGAAAAGGTCTGTGCACACTCCCTGTACTGAAAGGAAGGCAGAGCATGCAGTTGCTACTTCCTTAGATGGATGACAAAAGCTGCATCTGGAGTGACATACTACAGATAAAGTTGCCTGCTTCTTCACTGTCTTCCATTAACGAACTATTTATCAATTATTTAGCAATCATGGGCCTGTTCTAGAGTCCAAAATGCCATACTATTCCTGATGGGTACAAGTCTAAAAAACTGCAGTCCAGAACTGGAGCGAGTATTTATTGGTAGAATATGTAAACTTTCTAGGTAAGATGTTTTATTCCGGGTGCATGGTCATGCATTTCTGCAGTTTCATGTAGAATTGGATTGTCATCAGAAAATCAGTCTCCCTGAGGATATAGCTGAAATAGATGAAGGAATGGTATCAGTGAAAATTAGGATCATTTTATTTTAATGACAGTTCTGGATGGATGAAAAGGCCACACATAGGTGGGACTACATTTTCTGTAGTGGTTTGACTGCCATCTGGGTACAGAAGAGTTCTGAATCCCTGAGATGTTCGGTGTTTTCCCCCATTTCCAAAGCTGACCAAAATGCATCCCAGTTGTTCAGTGCATTTTCTTTTTAGTCTTTTCCACTGCTTCCTGACAAGCTACTTCTGTCAGTCAAAGATCTCAGCACCGTCCTGTGTGCCTGTCCCACATGGGCATTCCTGGGCAGTGCCCCCAGAGGGTCAGAGTGAGGAGGGGATGTGGAGCCAGCCTTTTCCTTACTAAACTGTTTGAAGATAAAACCCCAAACATTAATAAGATCTGTGTGTGTTGTGGCCAACTATACGCACAGAGGAATTTTTATTAGGTTGTTTTAAAGCTCTTTTCCTCTCTCTGCAAAATACAGTTTGCTTGTGATTTCCTCCTATACAAAGAACTTTTAATTTGCTGCTTCCCTCATAGGTTGTTTATTTTGGTGACAGCATGCACTCAGATATTTTCCCAGCTCATCACTATAGCAACTGGGAAACTGTCTTCATCTTGGAGGAGCTTCTAGGGGACAAAGTTATGGTGCCTGCAGAGACTGAATTTGAGCCCTTGGAGAAGAAAGGAAAATATGAGGTAAGGGTTCCATGCCGAAATTTCATAGACCAGAAGAAACCAAGCTACAAAAAAGCCTCCTGCCACCTGTGCTGAGCATGAGCCTGCTTATCTCAGCAGGCTGCTGGCCCCCTCCCTCATGGATGTACCCTCCTGGCCACATCAGGACGACATCATCCTGTCTCAGCTTGGCACTGTGTGGGTGCCACAGAGCCTTTGTTACTCTGCAGTAACTCATAGATCTCAGGGAAGAGCCATGTATATGGTCCATTATTCATAATACAGAGTCTCCCCCTTTCCAGTTACAAGAACCTGCTCTGTGTCCTGCAAGAAGTTTCACAGCAGCTTATCGGGTCCAGTACCTGAGCTCCACTGGGCTCATGACATTTCCCTGCATGTAATGGCTGTAATTTTTGTCAGCTTGTTTTAAAGCTCTTCTTCTGTCTCTGAAATACACTTTGCTTGTGTTTTCCTTATATACAAACAGTCTTTAATTCGCTGCTTCCCGCATAGGCTGTTTATGTTGATGATAGCTACACTCAGATAAGAGGAACTGTTCCTAAGCCTGGTCAGATGTGAACTACTGATGGTTACCTCAGATAAATAATAAAGTTTTCAGGTTGATTGCAGTTGGAAAGCAGGCCCTTAACACTAGCACCACTCTAATTGCTCCTCAGACTGAAACTTTACTACAGTTTATCCTTCTCTCCGCTGCTGAAGAACAAAGTAGGTAAGGAATGGCACTCGGATGGCAGTTGTACCTCCAGTGTGTCATGCTGAGGGACTGCTGTCCAGTTTCAGCAAGGGACCTCTGCAAACCTGCCTGCAGATAACTAAAATAAGGAAATTCATCCTCTTTAGTAATTGCGTACTTTTTTAATAGACCTGTCTAATGTTTTCCCTCAGTATCCTGGTTTCTAAACTAAGGTCAAACAAGGACATTTCCCTTAGTGAAATAAATAAGGAAAGGTAATCATTCATGTTTAGGGTTTTTCCTGAAGTGTGAGGGGAAAAAAATGAAAAAAGGAAGGCAAAGTCTCCTATCAAGAAAAATGTGATCCTCAGAAAAAAAAAAAAAA
>WBMW01005529.1:615618-629081 GCA_013396635.1 Penelope pileata
GGAGTAGAGGGTGAGGGAGCCTTTGTTTTAAACAGAGCTGTTGGAAATGGACTCGGCAGCCAGTAACACCACTGGTCCCTCAGCAGAGTGAGGACATCTGCCTGTTCTGCTGTGCTCAGAAAGAGCCCTAGAGATTCCCCTGACTAAGACAAAATGAGAAAACGTGCTTCTTTGACAAGTCAAAGTAATCCACTTAACAGAGCGTAATTCACTTACAACCAAGTCTCCTCCCATTACTTCTTTATTCCAGCCTGTATCTGATTTCTCAGCTGGATCTAGATGCTGATTTGTTTGCTTCAGCTGTGTTTTATATGGTCTTAAAGCTGCAGGCCTTGATGCTAACCCTATGTATGCATATGAGTTGCTGATGAGACGGAGCTGAACTTCCTGTTGTTTGGTCTGAAACTGCTACGACTGTCTTTTTCTGTTTCACAAAAGCAGCTGAGCGCAAAAAATTTTGAAGCGTGTAGCAACTGGATATTATCAGCCCAAATGTACCTCAAATAAAAAAAAAAAGTTCAGTTGAGCCAAGTAATAGTTTTTATATTTTGCTTTGGTTCTAAACAGACAACTAGGTAGGAGGTAAGGTGTTTTGTTTGTTTGTTCATTTACTAGAAGGGTAATTGTTGAAAATTTTACCTGTGTGGGTTTTTTTTGTTCAGTTTCTTGAACTTCGAATAAGAGGTAAGTATGAGAAGTATCAGTTTCCTGGCTGCAGGGGGGGCAGGAGGCACTGCTGGCAGTAAAGACTTTTTTCAAAAAGAATGAAAGAAAAGAAAGCTTTGACTGTTCAGAACTATTTAAATGTATTCACTGTTCTTTACAGACTGGAAGTGATGAGTATGCCAAGTTACGAGTGCAGATTTCTAAGAATGCTTGATACAAAATGATGGTGTTAACATTGGACTTCAAGAAAGTCCAAGAGTGGGCTTTTGGGGATCTTGCTTTTGGGAAATCTTGCTACAATGATTACCAAAAAAAAAAAAAAAAAATGGAGGAGGGGGGAGAGAAAGAACTTCTTTGTTTTAAATGTAGCCCTTATAAGTAGATTGCTGAGATAAAAGAGAAAAGTGTCAGCTTGAAGAACCTGAAACTATTCTAGTGGGAAAATTCCATCTAGGCTCAAAGAAGATTTTTGTTTAATTTTTAAGCATTCATCCAATCATTTTCTATGACTAGCATTATTTCAGCAATCAAAGAACTGAATATCCTTTACTGCAGTTGAGTGAACTCTGAAAGTCAATCCCTTGGACAGCTGAAGATGTCAAATAAATATGTAATCATGCAATCTGATTGAGTTCTAATGCCACTAAGCAAACAGCTCAAGGGCTTAAGAAGTACTGCTGTTCACCACAGGCTTATTTTTTATGTGATATGGACTGTGCTGCTAATCAGATGTGGTATATTTCTGTCTTTCAGATTTACCACTGGATTATAGATTTACACGATTTTCCTCAAATAGCTCAGCAACTGCCGGGTACTACCCAAGCCCTCCAAGAGCACTGCTGCCAAGTGAGGAATCAGTGACTATGAAATAGATTGTTGGCTTTTCCTTAAATAACCCTGTGGTCCTTTCTTAACTGCTATTAAATGCTAATTGGTGAAAATGCTGTTTGATGCTTCATAAAATAGAATGATGAATTAAAGCAGACTCCTGTGTAGACTTGTGTTTCCCTTGTTTCTCTAGTCCAGATGGGACAGGTGAGCAATGCATACCTTGTAAATCCCCTTACCAGCACTACCTTTCACACAGTTATTGGCTTTTTCCATGCGCTGCCCAAAAGCTCTAAGAGAAATGTACAGTTAATAACTCTTCCCAACTTACATACTTAATTTTCAAGGACATCTTTAGTACTATCCCCACTTAAGGTGATGCCGCTGCTGCCGTAAGCCCCAGGAAAGACATGGAACTAGGTCCTCGGCCATATCCTGTTAAGAGTTACCTTGGGCAGCCCAGATTATCACAGTAGATCACTGTTTTGCAAGCCATGAGGAACTTTCTCACTATTTAAACAAAGGAGAGAAGTACTGCAACCGTTCTTGGAGAAATGGAAATACTGAGACCCAAAGAGAAAGATGCATCGTAGCCAAAAAGAGACTTGAGTGGAATTTAGTCTGCAAAATACAGATTTATAGTCCTGGAAGCCTTGCCTACATGCTTTGTATTCCTTAAAGTGCCTAACTAGCAGAAAGATTCTCATCACAACTCCTCCTCCTTTAGTCCCCAACACCTCGGCGTCGGCGCTCTTCTGTGGAATATAGGAAACCTGTGTACAGTACCCTGTTCAGCTTAAATGGACTCAAACCCACATTTTCCACCCTGCTGGAAAATTCTTCCAAGAGCAGGAAGGAGATAGCACCAAGCTGCATCTATTCACCTTTGCTAAGTGCAGCCTAAGCCCAGAAGAGAAGCAAGACTCAAGTCATAAACTGAATGTTTGCATTCTCATTGGCGAATCTAAGCAAACAGGCATCCTGCTCTCTGTGGATTCTCTCCAGAGGTGTCGTTCTGCAGTGCCTTGAGCAGGGCTACCTTCAGCACCTAATGGAGGGTGACTAGTGCAAGAAAACATCTGAGACATTTGCTGAGTTAGCGACTATGTTCAGGCAAACTAAGGTGGCAAAATTTTAAATAAATTTCCCTCCAAGTTTAAAGAATATTACACTGAAACTTAATTTTTTTTTTGTTTCAAGAAAAGCTCACAATAAGAAGTTACTTTCTCAGGCCCAGACAATTCTCCAAATGGATTTGACTTGTGGTAATTCCTGATGTGTCATGATAGCTCACTATTTTTGCGGTTTCACCAGTTAAACAATATTTTGTGTCAAAAACAGATGCAAACACCATTACGCCTCATTTCAGAGATACCAGTCTTTGTTTCATACTTTTTCCTACCTTTATTTCACTTATATAGGGAAGGTATTTTAAAATTTCAGCATACTTACAAGTGATTTGCAACTTTTCCAGTTTAACATTAGGCATTATTTTTTCGAAGGGAAAAATAACACAAGTGAGAAAAAGAATTGAGCAAAACTTTCCTTAAGAGAAAGTGAGTCAGAAAGGAAAATGAAAGTGCCATTCTCTTCCTGATAAAGCATAGTCTGAAAATATTAGGAAGGTAGCAATAAGTAAAATACTTGGGTTTAGTTTGAAATATATAAATTAGCATCAACATCTTGGGCTGCAGATCTGGTTCAAGATAAGGGTATGATTTGTTTTAAGCAGGGAAAGACTCAGATTAAAGTCTCAGATCCCTGATGACTGCATCACTTGAAATTGTGACCTGAATCAGGTAATCCTTTGAAAATAATTTCTAACTAGGTTGCAATCCAAACCATTATGAACCCTCATGCTTTTATTTTTCTGAATTTGAAACTGATTTTTTTCAAGTTCGAGATTTGTTTTGTTTTTAAAGAAAATTAAAATTTTCTTTAATTTTTAAAGAAAATTAAAATTTTAATTTAATGCCCAATGAAAATGAAATTTTCATTAGTCCTTGGTTCCTGCTATCTCAGTATGTTTTTTTGAATGAAAATGTGACAGATTCTAGGGATAGTCTGAACCTCACCAGAAAAAAATACACAATCGGACTTAACTGGTAGGTAGCAGTATACATTTTTGCCAGAGGCTGTCACCTGCCATTTGCATTTGCTGCCAGAAGGATTATGTAGTGGCAGAGAAAGAAGTTAACAACAGATGACTACCGGAAGCATGACTCCACGTGTCTGTGGCTGCAGGAAGATGTAGGAAACATAGTGGAAGCATTTTCAAAAAAAATGAAAAACAGTTCCTGTGAAATCAGTACTTAAAGACTCTTACTGATGACTCCTCTTACTAAAGAACCTCTGAAGATGCTACAAGTGTTATTACAAAGCCCTCCAAAATAAAACAGAACATTTTCTTGAGGTTGAATGGTTTCATAAACCCACACAATTGTTCTGGTCTTTCTGAAAATATTTGTTGCCCAGTATATTTTGACTCAGCCACCAGCTTGAAGAGTTACCGCATGCTCAGCAGTGCTGAGGTGAGGCCTGGCTGCCCAAGAGGCTGCCAGAGTGGAGGCCAGCAATGGGGGACCTTCAGGAGGCCAGCTGGACAGCCCTTGAAAATGAAGGTGGCGTGGGGACCAGGGAGAAGAAATGCAGATGAAAGAAAATTGGTAGAGCTGACCCCACTGAACAAGGCACTGTGAAGTCACAATCTTTGCTTCTTTCTTCTTTCCATTTTTTTTTCATTATTTGAACATTTGGAAATCTCAGACATTTATTGGATTCTGCTGTGAGAGATCAGTGACAGAAAGATCACTAAGTACCTGCAAAATTATCAGCAGAGAGGCATAAAGCTGAAAAGAGTCATTAAAATCACCACATCTGTTTACACAGCCCTGAAAGCCACGGTTTGGCTTAAAACCTGACATGAGCAACGAGTCTCTTTTGACGTCCACTTTGATATAAAGCATATGTATCTTAATTTTAAAATAAAAAGAATTTATTTCTGAAAAAGTTATGTTCTCTGAATTTACTTTATAGCTGAGCAGCAAAAACAAAATGGGGGGGGGGGGGGGCTNAAGGAGAGGTCAATGCTGCAGCCTCCAATAAGGCAAAACAACTTAAAATAACAGATATGTAAATCAATCAAAATGTTGTATAAACTAACACTTTTAATGAATCAATACCTTTAATACCTATAGGAAAGTCAGCTTTGATGGAGAGCAGAGTCCAGAGTAAGTGTTCCCTGAATAGGACTTGTTCCTGAAAACTAAAGGCTTCCCAATCCCCAGTGAGTAAAAGTCAAACAAACAAATGCAGATAGCTTATCTGTGGTAGATGCAAGGCACCGCCAGAGCGGGCTTTTCTGAGTCCAGCACTTTGTGAGGCTGTGGGAGGCAGGCTCCTTAGCCCAGCTGGGTCCTACAGCTGCCTGGAGCCCAAGGTGTGTGATGAGACAATGGTGCTGAAGCAATTCCTAAGGGAATTCTCATGAAAATCTGCTTGCTCTAGTAAGTGATGCTTAAGTTGACCACACTGATGGTAGGCACCAGAAACCACCAAACCTAAAACTGGTTTAAACCTGCCGGTAGCAACTAGCTGTTGTCCTGGCTGGTATGACAGCCAGAAACCTAACCTACTTGGTTACCACCTATTGAACAGGGGCATGGTAACACAATAAGGGGAGTTCTGAAACAGGTATGCAATGGGAAGGTCTTAGGGGATATGAAAAGACTCCAGGGCACTCTTCCTCTTATCAGTCTACAGCTAGCTTCGTGCAACCCTCAGTAAAGGCTGAGTCACTGCGTATCACAACTGAGATGGCTTTAATTCAAAATAATTCTCCTGTTTTCCTGCAAAACAGCCATCCTCCTGCAGAAGCCTCAATTCTCTTCTTTCCAGATTAGTATGGAGATACCAACAAACAAAACATAATGACTGACCTTCAACGTCAATGTTCTTTTGCTAGCACAGAGGACAAAAATACAGCAAGTATACACTTTTGTATACAATGTTGGTATTTTACAGTAGTGAGAGTTTCTCAGAAAGTAGGGTTTAGTATTAAAGTGGGTACTGTGCAAAAAATTAGTCACACACTACAACCTACAGCTAGGGATCTGGTACAAAGATGTTGCCTGCCTAATGGTCTTTGCCTATAGGATGTCTTCTAAATTCCCTGATGAAGGCATATGGCCTACTGCTCCTCAGCATTATGGAGGGAGCAGGACAAGTTTTCTGGCAGATCTGAAGCAGCTATTTTCACCTGAAAAAGCAGATATTTTCACCTATTGAAGCAGATATTTTCACCTGATACATTTAAGCAACTGACTTTTAAAACAAAAATATTCCTCTTTCTGTACACTTGCTTGGTGGCAGATGATAGCATTTCACGTGAAGCCTAGTGCCAGATTTAGAAGGGAAACCACTTGGCTAAGCTACAGGAACCTTATCTCTGCAGAGTGCCAGCTGTAGTGGTACAACGGTGATAATGGTGCAGCCACAGACATCTGTTTTTAACTGCCCAAGAACCACCCCCTCACAGCAGGCATAGAGCCTTCTGGAAAAGGCTCAGTCCCATTATCAGCCCCATTTCCTGTAGCCATGTTTCTACAGCTCTGAGTGGAACATCAGACCTCCTCAGAGAGTCACAGGAGAGAAAAAAATGTACAAAAAAAAATGGAGGTTGTCTTCAGAAAGATTTCAGTGCAAGGAACAAATCCTGCTTTTCCATAAGCACTATAAATAGAAATGCCTACTTGAAAACTGAGCATGGATTAGGGCCAAAATAAGATGGAATCCAGGAAGCTAAACAGACTTGGGGATGTTTGCCAACAACTTTACAGAGCAAAATGGGGATTCCTGTGTGCAGGTTAATGGTGCTGCGGCCAGCATGAGTCGTCATTTTCTTGAATGTAGGCTGAAGGCCGAAGGGATGTGCTGAGTGCCCACAGCAGCTCTCTGACAAGCACAGTGAGACCACAGAGGGCTTGCAGCTGACCAGATGTCACAGTTCAGAGACGAAAGAACATCTGAAGCACTGCATCTAACTTCTGCCCCCACCAGAGCTAACCCGATTTAATCAGAACTGCTAAAAACCCTGCACGCTTCCCACTCATGCTGCCAGGACTCACATGTTGGTCTCTCATACATGGTTATAACAGCTTTTAAATGCTTAACTGGAGGGAGAAACCATCCCAGCAACTTCAAAACCATGTTATGGCTTCCATCCTTCTGCAAATTAGAGGGTGCAAGGCACAAAATGACAGCGGCACAAGTGGAACCACACAGCACCAGACATGGATCAGAGCCAGATCTTCTCCTCTTGAAAGTCTGAAGAACATGGGTTCTTTTTAAAAATGAAGAAAACAATCATAAAATAGATTAAACTCTTTATACAAGACAAACAAAAATGAGATTTTCTTGTCCAAAACTTATGAGAGTTGTATTTTGAGGGTATATTTTAGGAAAGCAAGTCCACTGACATTCGGCAGGGCTCGTTCTGTCACAACACAAATGGAACTCTGAAAATTGTGGCTCCATGTGCCTAACAAACTTATATTAAAATGATCTGCTTTTAAAGGCTCCACTGTCCCTGAGGAATACAAGTATCTACGTGAATAACTCTTCTCTTGCCTTATCTCATAACAGTACCTGAGAACTGCGGCTTTCATGCAACATCATCCCCTGGGATCTGAGGCCCACACTGAGAATTGAAGTGGGTGCCCCTAGCTGCTGAGCAATCTGCAAATTGTGTTAATCCACAGAAAGATGATGCTGCTTAAAACTTGCTGAAAAGAAACATGATGTTATGAAATGGAGAGACAGAAATTCTTTATCTTATACTGACAGAAGACTTCCGAAACAGCTACTGGAGGGCTGCTGATGAAGCGGCTGCAGTGGTGTTGGAGACCAATGGCACAGTGAACTTTTATCTGTTTTCTCCCTCAAAGCTGCCCAGAAAAAAGGCAGGAATGCCCACTATATATACATGTCTTATATACACATGAACGGGGGCAAGGACCCCATGACCTGAGAATGCAGAGACTGAGGGAATGAGGGAATTATCTGCCTTTTATAGGAGGTTGGTTTTGTGGGTTTTTTTGGTTTTGTTTTGCTCTCAGTTAAATAAACTAACTGCACTTAGGCAGGAAGCAGGGAAATTTCTACATCAGCAGTAGCAAGGCAAAAAAAAAAATGTAACCAGAAGACAGTTGCATGAATTTAAGAAAATAGATTTGATAACAACTATTAATATGACAGCAGTTAGGTAGATATTATTCAAATTGCTGTTAAAAGCATTTGTATGTGTATATATATATGTCTACATATATTGTTAATGGGCGCTGTTGCTTCAGAATCAAGTGTACAGAACTGATCCCTGTGGTATCCCATGATGCAGCCCCTGCAAGTATTATTGTTATGCAGAAATTAGTCTCCAATACCCATGCTTGTGTTTGATCAAGTACCCCACCTTTGAGTTTCAGCTGTAACCGGACTGCAGCAAATCAGAGTGAGATGGCTCTGAAGAGAAATGAAGAGGCAGCAGCAAACTCAGAAGCAATTTCTAAGCCACACCTTTAGCACTGATACATCTCCAGCATAAGGAGAAGTGAGAGCATAAAACACAAGAATTGCGGGGAAGTAGGTGGCTTTTAAACATTTTCATGAATTTCAGCAGTTGTTTAGTTGTCTACTTGGCTTTCCATGTAACAAGTAACCCTATAAAATAGGTGGATTCCATTCATTGAAAACAGTGTGTCACAAATGGAAAACATTATTGCAACATATCTGGCATCCAGAGGGGGAGAGCGTGGCAGGCGGCTGCGAGGCAGTGCTGATGAGGCCCATCTGAAGGTTTCTCTCGGAATGAGCACTGATGGTTTGTTCTCCTGGGAACTCTGCTCAGTTCGTAACACTGCAGAAAGTTGGAAGGAGAGATGTTGACACGTTGAGGAAGATCCCACATCTGAGAATATAAAGTAACAGCAAGTTCAGCTGAAGGGAGAGCCCCGTGGTTCTGGGCCCCGCACCCCAGCCTGCTAGGATCGCCCGAAGAGGAAGCAGACGGTGAGTGCTGAAGGAGGAGTGGCAGTGGCAGTGCAGCAGACCGTGTCTCCAGCGATGGAAAAGCAATAACAGTGATGCTGCCCTTCTGCTTTGTAGTGGACTCTGCTGCTGAAAGGCAGAGATCAGATGATGCATGGCATCTTTTATTGGAGCCATGTATTTTTTCAGTGTCTCAGGATAAGCAATTTTGCACCTGCTTCGTGGCTGCTTCCCTCCTTGAGGCATCTGAGGAGCATCAGCCTGTCCCTGCTCAGCAGTGCCTCAGCCCTCCTCACTGAGGTGTCTGGGTGCAGCTCCTCATTCACTACAGAATCTGCAGGAATTTCTTCTGGTCTGACTTCATCTGCTGGCATCGGGCTGGCCCAAGCTGAACACATGGTGAGAGCTAGAGAGAGGGAAAGAGAGGAAACGCAAAGCAGAGAAAGATGTTCCATTTACATACAAAGAAGTGCTGTTTAGGAAACACAGTCAGTGCCTTCCCCTTCCCGCTGCCCTATTCCTACTTCGGCTGCCACAGCATAAAGGAGTAAAAGACATCTGTGTGACATAGAGAACCATGCCCTCTGTGTAGATGTGGCAGAAGACAAAGGGAGGGGGAGCCTTTGCTGCACTAGGGCACTATTCCAGTCCCATAAATGTGCCTGGCACCTGACAGACCCCTAAGGAACATCGGTCTAGATGCTCTTGTGAGAGAACCTGCTTTGTGTATGGCACTGTGTATGCCATAGCCTGGATGGTATCTGAGCTAGTTAAGAGTTCCAGATCTCCGATCCTTTCCAATTCTCAGGGCTGATTTCAGTCCACTCCTTCAATTACTTAGCTCTGGAGCTGTGACTGTTTCTGCCCATTGCCGGCACTGTGAGCCAGAGCCCCAAATCCCCAAGTAGTAAATGGTATGAATCACGCAATACTCTCATAAACTTGAAGGACATAGCAGTAACAACTGAGTTAGGACACTGTCTGGTCCACACCCTGCCTGGAAAAGAGGCCACAGCCAACATTCCTCCACATGGAATTAGGATAAATTTTGAAAATTAGAGCTCCTTTCATGTGGCACTAATGCAGTCTGGGGGAACCACTGGGCAGAGCAGCTCAGAGAGGGGAGGGCTGGGTGAGCATTGTGCAAGGATGCAAATCTGCAGTTCTGCAGCTCTGTGACAAGTAGAGGCTGCTCCAGTGCTCCTGTACTGAAGGTTTCAGCTCATGGTGCTGAGATCAGAAACCATCACAGCTGGGCACAAGAGGTGAAGGGAACAGGAGGGTTACAGTCGTAAGAAAATCAATTGTTTTGGAGTATTACTGAAAGAATCTGGAGAATTTTGTACTTTTCTTGTTTGAAGAGTTTCATCACTTAATGAGAAAAGTAGAAGTGCCCCTACACAGAAATCAGAGATGGAACACATCACACTGAATAGGTCTTCAGTGAGAGGGAGGTACTTGGAAAAAAAAAAAACACAGAGGAAAAATGAAACAAGAAAAATTGTTGTTGCATTGGCTTGGGAGGAAGCAAGATAAAAATGACCAAGACTGTGCATGTGAAACAGAAGAGGTGACATGCAGCTTCCCTCTGTAAGCTAGCATCTTCAGTTCTAAAGAAAGGTACCTTCCCCACATTTTCACATCTAAGTAAGAACCAAACGTATGAAGCATCAGCAGGCATTTCCTGTCTCCTCCAGAAAGGACAAGCCCCACCTCACTGCTTCATTGCCCTTATACCTGTGTGTAAGGCAGTGACTTCTGTGTGTGCACACTGCAAACCTGCCACTGCCGGAACGGGGCAACCTCTCCCACATGCATCTTTCTCAGTCACAGAGGCACCAGGCTTTTCATGTTACTGCTAACTCTGCTTGTCAGAAAGACCAAGGAAAAATAAATAAAGAGCATATGACGTATGAGTAGAGAAGTTTCTGACCTGAGCAGTTTTCAGACAATTTCCATGGAACATACTCTCACAACTAGCCAAGCCAATGGTCTTCAGCTCCAAAAGGTAAATTTAGCTCCTCTCCTCAATCCGTATTGGAGCAATGCCACCTGAAAGGTCAATGTGCTGTATGTTTCAGTGCTGAATGATGTAACTTAAGGAAATGATAGCTACAACATTTACTAACCTCAGTGGGAACTTTCCAATTTAGAAAAAAAAAAAAAAAAAAGGGCTTCTGATCCTTGGAGGCAAAGAGGGAGTGAAAGACTTTAGGGACAGAAGTACCACGGGATTGAAAATTGTGGGATGAGATGTTACTGAGTCAGTCACTTAACCCAGCTTTGGGGCTGGTGGCAAGAACAGGCAGCTTGGGTGCATGATTCATCACCTCCCAGAGAAGACATCTGAAACAGGTCAGATGAATTCTGTTCTGAAAGAATTTATTCTTCTCTGGAGTTATAATGTGACTAGATCAGAGATAGTTTGCAGGAGGTAGGGCAAGCAGCACTTTGAGTATAACCATATGAAGAGGACTGGAAGGGACCTTGATGAGTCGTGTGGTGATGAGCAAGGTGCCCCTGACTCTAAGGGCAAGCTCCACCAGACTTTCAAGACCTCTTCCTGTTAAATGCATGTTCAACTGTTCTTAAAAGCCTTCAGGGACAGAGATGCCATTTACTCCTGATAGTTTATGTACCCTTACAGATACTTTTTTTTCCTACTTAGCTTAAAATTCTCTCACTGCAACTTGCATGCTGCTCCCAGAGGACGTGGATAAGAAATTATTCTTTTCAGCAGCTTTTACATAGCTGAAGTCTGTTGTCATATCTTCCTCCAGTCCTTCTCATCCCTGGGATAATTTTTTCAGTCTCCTTGTCGAGATTATGGCTGACAGACCTGGGGTCTTTCTCATTTCTCTCCTATCTACTACGATGCAGTAGTCCGGCTGAGGCCTTTTTTGCTTAGAGCCTCATATATAATTCTTTTGTTTTTACGTAAGTGAATGGAAAACTCAAGAATTCTTAAGAAATGCTGGAATAAACCCTTCATGATTCTTGGGAAGATTATGAAGTAAGCAGCATGTTCAGGATGTAAAAGGAAAGCTATTAGTGGTAATGATGAAATTATCTAGAATGGAAATATCTCGCCTCTCAGGTATCTCGGAATGACCTTATAAATCTCACTGCATTTATCTAGCCTGACAAGCACCCTGTGGGTTATTGGGCAGTAAAATGAGCCCCATTTTATACAGAAGAGATGAGGTAGAGAGGCTTCGTGGCTCTCCACTCTGCACAGGTACATCCACCAGTGCCCAACTCCACATCAGAGCAAGACCCAAGCACATCTCAACTTGTCCTCTGAGACAGGAATGGGAGTGCAGAGGCTCTGCGAGACCACAGTGTGCTTTGCCCAGGTATTCAGCCATGACAAAGCATCACAGTGCAGTTTATCTGAAATACAGGTAGGCACAACCAGGGACTAACATCAGGGTTTCAAGTCATGCTGTTCAGAAGTGCAAGTTCTAATTCCATGTTGCACAGAATCAGATACTCAATACATTTAAATACCTGAGGATGCCGAAATACAACTAGTACGAGGACATCTCCCTCCTCATCACTTCAGGCATCCGCACAATTTTGGAAATTCCAGTAGAATTTCCCTCTGAGCCACATCTGACTGATGGCGGTTGTAGCTCTGCTCATGCTCATTTGTATCACAACATAGATATTTTGCAACCAAAGCACCAATGTAGTACAGCACAATGCTATTCAAAGAGGTGTTTAGAAACAGATCTTCCAATGATGAATCTGCTGCTTGCGTGACTGAAAGCGAAGCACGCTGTGCTTTTAGGCATGTCCCTACCGGCACCAAGCGGGGCTTCATTCCAGGCTCTGGCTCTACTTTGGGTTTGCAGCGACTGCTGGTGAACCCCAACGCCTCGCACTAAGGCTGTCAATAGGCAGAGAAATACCTCAGGAGAGGATTAAAAAGAAATGTATAGTTTCTAGTTTTGTGTGGTTTCTCAAGTTTAATAATGTTTATAGAACAGCAGAAAATCAGACTGCCATAAACTACAAAGAGCCTGTTTAAAACCATCCTCGATGATCCTTGAGGTCCCTTCCAACCCACGGCATTCTATGATTCTACGATCCTCAGAAAATCAGTTTTACATTCTAAGAGCCATGGAACTGAGCGCCTGCAGCCCAGGGATGATTCAGTAATGCCACCAAGGTGATGGTTAAGATAAAGAAAAGCTTTGGGAAATCCATACCTCAAGTGGCAGCACAGCACCCTGACCTATTGCATGTAAACGTTTTGGTTTGACCCCAGCCCAGTAGACTGACGATGATAGAACATGCTTAGTTTTCTGAAGCCAAGGAACATTTGAAGTTCTTCGTTTTGTACTTTTTCCTGGTTATAGTGACAAAGACCATTGCTCTAGAGAATCAGTTATTTTGTCCTATTTTCCACACCATTCCATTCCGTTCCATTCCATTCCTAAGGATCTTCATCGAAGTGGCTACATGAAGGGTCAGGATGATGGGCTCGGATGGTGCTGGTGTTCCACACTTCTGTTCCACATGGGACACATTCATACAGAGTCGCACCACACAAGAGCTGATGGGCAAATTGCTTTTAGTTTAATCGTGGGGAAAGGGAGGGCTGAGGGGACTTTGGGACGGACCGACCCACCCCGCAGCGCGGTGAGGCGATGCGGAAGGGTCCCCGGGCCGCTCTCCTCTCCGCAGCCCCGCGCGGAGCCGCACAGAAGCCCACGCGCTGCCCACAGGCGCCGTCGGGGCCGGGCGCGCTCTCCCTTTCTTTTCGGCCGGCGCTGCCGCAGGCTCGCCCCTGCAAGAAGGGGACACCCGGAGGGGACAGCGGAGCCCGGCAGAGGGGCGGCGGGGCCAGGGGTGCCCGGGGGCTGCGGGCGGAGCGGTGCCGCGCCGCCGCCATGGCGCGAGGGGCCAGGGGGGGAGGAGGA
>WBMW01005529.1:629152-649164 GCA_013396635.1 Penelope pileata
GGCACCGCTCGGCGGGGCTGGGGCTGGGGGTGCCGGCGAGGCGTGGGCCGGGCCCCGCGCAGGGGAGGGGCGTGCTCTGCGCTCCCCGCGGCACCGCCGGAGCCGTCCGCAGGCGCTGAGTGAGGGCTCCCAGACGCGCCCGTGCGAGAGGTAAGTGCAGCATCCTCACCCTGCGCCCGGGGGAGCCGAGAGGCAGGAAAAGGGAGATTGGCCCGATGCAACTTCCTGCTGCTTTTCTTGTTGTTGTTGTTGGAAAAGTCGGGGTGAGCGGTGCCCGCGGCCCTCCGGCTGCCCCCGCGTCAGCCGCGCACCGCCGCCCCCCGCCCGTCCGGCTCCGCTCCCGGTGCGGCCGCCCCGCTCCTCTGTCCGACGTTCGTTCCTTCTCGGAACTGTGCAACGCTGCGGTGCTCCCCGGGCTGCCTTCTGCACATAGGCAGCGGCAACATAAGTGAATGCAGCTGGGAATGACATACAGGAAGCGTTTGTTGAGTAGCCGCAGGGGTTTGGGCACCCCCAGGAGATCGATTGCAGTTGAAATAGCGTGAAAGTTTTAATATAGTACCAACAGAGACAAATCAGATCTCAGCTGAACACTGCCACATGATGTTTATCGTGCCAGCAATGATTGTAACTCAGCGCGGGGCTTCAAGAAGGGAGCAGTGCAGCAGTGGGGATCCATAACTCACATTCTGTTCCCTGCTCTGAAAGGCTCTCGCTGCGTTGCCCGGAGCCAACTGCCCCACCTCGCTGTGCCGCTTCCTCCCCACAAAGCAGATACATGCGCCCGCTTGGCTTCGCGGAGGTGCTGAGAGCCGTAATTAATTAATTTCTTTCATAACTGCCTGGAGATCCCCGGGTGGGTTTTTCAACAGAAGCGCTGAGTGTTGTCCCAACGAGGGGTCTCACATTGTGTGGCGCTGCTTCCATGGGTCTCCTCTGTCACCTCCGTTGGCTGAAGTTCTTCATGGAAGCCAACAAAGTGCCACTCCTGGCTTGGCATGTTCTTGACTGTCTGTGGACTTTGCTGGCAAGCAGATCTGCAATGCACTGCTCTTAGGCTGTTCCACTGGGAAAGAGCTGTTAGTGCTTTAACAAAGTATTTCCTTATTATTCAAAATAAGTTTGCTTTTGTTGCTCGAAGTACTGGGATACTCAGCATAATCTTGTAATGTCATGGAAAAAAATACTGTTATTTAATAGAAGAGCAAGATAAGAGGACAGCTTATAAACTGTATCCTGTGTGTGGATGCTGACCTCAGAAGACATTGGGTGCTCCTCTGCCATTCCCTATTCCTGTACAGACACTTCCAAACCGAGCACTTTGGTCCTAGAGAATACGTTCTGCAAAGGGTCCACCAGTGTATGAATTGGTTTCCTATGGTAAAAGCTGATAGATTTTAGTTGCCTGAGCGAGCTCAGGTGTTAGCGCTGTTTATTTTAGTTGTTCCAACTATGTGTTTAGTAAACTTCTGCATCACAGTAGAGAAAGAAATACGTTAAATTACCTGGCTAAATGTTAGGTGTTATTTCCATAGGTTGCATATAGTTATAACAAAGTTAAAGGTAGCTTCCAGCTACTCCTTTTTGAGCGGTGACTCTGTTTTGGTACTTCTTCTTTTGGCACTCTAAAAAAAAGGAAAAAAAGAAAGAAAGAAAGAAGAAGTTTTTCAAATAAAAAAAGCCCAAGTCAGTGGTGGTAGAAAGTCTCTGCCATCAGCAGGTAGCTACTGGGCTGGGAACGGGTATCGCCATCTTATTTGCAGGTGGAGGAGTGGTCACATCCATCAGTACCTGGCAGCCTGAGCAGTGGGAGCCGGGGTTACGCGAGGCTGTAAACAGGGCCGTGCAGCTGAGATGTCAGCATGGAGCTGTGACTCAGTTTTAACTAAATGCAATTGCAGAAGTTTAGTTACAACTCAGTCACGTTCCTACGACTGTGTTTGGAAACGTGCATGTCTGGTACCCACATCATACTCCAGCAATAAGTAGAAAAATTCAATTACTACTGCTATCATTCCTGGACATTTTAATGCAATTTAACTTGGTAATCCAAGTGTGAGGAGAGTAGAAGAGAATAAGACTTTGCTAAGCAAGTTGCATTTAATTGGCAAAGAGGATATCTCAGAAGCGTGTCCTGTCTGGTTGCACTTCCTTTGCTGTTTCCATTCAGCGGGGTTAGATGAAGGAGCTTGGTTACAGTGGTGTAGTCCCCTAAAGTTGCTACAATACAGTGCCAATTTGTGTTCACAGCTGCAGCCGCCTCTTTATTATAACTAGGCTTAATACTTGGTTGGAAGCCTTTCTTTGAGCTGTTCTCTGTTTGAGTGCATGAGCTTTGTGCCAAATTGTGGAGCACGACCCAGGGATGACATCCCAGTTGTGCACAGCTCTTCCACACTGTAATCCAGAGGGCAAGGTTCTGCTCACTTTATGGAAACAGTAGGATTTATTCACTCCACAGATTCAAAATGTTCTCATGTGAGACCCATGTTATGTGTCTGTTAGCACAGCTAAGCACAGGAGGGATATGATGAGGTGTGACAACTTCATTAGCAAAAAACCCCAAACCCTCATGCACTGCACTTTTTCTGGACTCAGTTATTTGCTCAGGATGGGAACAGAGCAGAGGATGGGATTAAAGCTGCCAGAAAAATGAAATTTTGCTGATGTGACCTGGGTCCTATCTCACGAACGCTTGGCCAGCAGTTTAGCACATACAAGGTGTTGGTAACGCAGACCTGACCTATGAGGTCTGGTCCTTTTGGGAGCCATGCGGAAGGCAGAGCACTGGAAATAGCTTCTCCCATCAGATGCTGACATCACACGCTCACTGCTGTTGGGATGCAGTCAGGTATTAAAGCCCAGGCACAGTGAGGCCATTATTTACATGGTCTGAAATTACCTTTGTTTGGTCTTCCTTTCTTTTTTTTCCCCCTAGCTGACTCAGAGTAACGTAGAGGTTGGCAATAGCCTTTTTTAGAGCAGACAATGGATCATAGGGACTCTGGTAAAATTTCTCAGGTAAGTATAGTATTTCAGTAGCAGATAAGCTTAATTTTAACATTAGTGTTCTTTCGCTACACTTTTCTTGGTTTATGTTCTTGTTTGTTTTTGTTTTTGTTTGTTTGTTTTTATCAGAAATAGCAAACGTTGAATGTTTGATAGAAAGCATGTATGTCATCTTAAGTCTTCAATCACATGGCTGCTAGAGCTATCAAAGAATTTTCAAAAGCTGTTTGAGAACATTTGTGTGGATGTACTGTCATTTTAAAGCTTTTTGGTCGGTACCTTGTAACTGGGTGCATCATGTTTTTTGCTGAAGTGCCATGTAAGCTTTCAGTTGTGCTATGAGAACCATACCTGCACAGCTCAAGGCCAGAAATGAGATTTTACAATTCTAAGTTTCAAGATTAACCTGTAATTTAATGATTATCACAGAATTGCAGGGGTTGGAAGGGACCTCAAGAGATCATTGAGTCGAACCCCCCAAATGTTGAAGCCTACTCAAGCAAATTGGTTATGCCAACTACGAGTAGCTTAACTTCTCAGGAGTAGTGGAACCTTTAGCTGTATCTGTATCTGAGGCTTCTTTCCATGAAAATACAACTTCTTGTCAAGGCTGTTCTTGGCAGCAGTGAAGATAACAATAACCCCAAAGGAGCTACATGACAATATATTTTATGGTCTCTCCAAGTTTGTACCCTGAAAAAAGTCAGGTGCATCTGGCACATGCATGTTATATCTATAGATATAGATCTATTATATCTATAGATATAGATATCTATATAGAGACTATATAGGTCAAGAAAGTATATGCTCTACCTATATGTACATCTGTATGTTTAGAAACTGAAGATAATGAGATGTAAAGTGATGAAAAATGAATGTAGCAGAACAGAAACTGTACCAATAATAATGAACAGAATATTAATTTGGGGTGAGAGGAGGCTGCTAGGTAGGGTGGTGCAATTGAGGTCCACAAACACAGAGACATTTATATGGCAGCAAATGAAAGGGTAGTTCTATGTGAACATACACATCTTTAAGATGTAAATAATATAAAAGCAAGTGTTGATTTAAATCAGATTGCAGTCTTTTTAGGTTCATGACTTGACTAGAATAGATGTCTTTGGTTTTTACCAGTGCTTCTTAGATGTCAGTATAATGTAAATAAAGTCATATTATAGTTTTGTATGAAAGACTGAGTCATTAACAGGGTATGGAGACAGTTAAAATGCACTTTGATCCCATAATAAGTGAAGGATGTGATGCATTGCCATCTATTGATCCAATGGAAATGCTTTACAAATATAAATATTTGATATCTTCAACTGCTGAAGTCTGTAGATAGGTGTAGATGTGCAGAGGGAAAGAACTGGATTTGTAGAACTCCAGCTGGGACATTGATCTCCATTCATCTTGCAGGCAGCTGAATTAAGGGCAATTAAAACAATAAGCAGGAAAGTTTAAAACTGTCAATTATACATAGTAGAGGTGAACAACCAGCCAGGGGACTTGAAGCATTTACAGATAGTTGGCAGAGTAAAGAGCAAGGCTAATAAAGAAGTATTAGTTGGAAAAGAGCATAGAAACTGAAGTCAGAAATGGAACACCGGTGTCAGAAGTTTCTGGTAATCAGCCTCCTGAAAAAGCAAGGGAAGCTCCATGGCATGCAACGGTCTGAGTAGGCTGGATTAAGCACAAGGAGGAATTTTGTTTTGGCAGCAGTAAAATTGCCTTTCCCCTTTTACATGTATGATTAATTTTTTCTGTCCTTTATTTGCGCCTCCTGGGCATTGCAATCACACGCTGAATGTTCTGCAGCTTTTCCTGTGCACTGTGCTTCTGCCTCTTGATCCCTGCATAGATCACGCTTTGGGTAACCTCAAATAATCTCTTCCTTTGCCTACTTCCCGTTGTGAGACGCTGTTTCACTTCTGGCTGGTAGGCTGCTGTCACAGGAAACCTTCTGCGTGGTTTCTGCTGCCCCAAACTTAGGTGTTCACATGCTTCCAGACCTGAAGAATGGGTCAGAAAGATCTGTGCTTCTTAGTAACTGCCAAAATAATACTCGTGATTTCACCACCCAAATTGTTACAGGCTCATTTGTTCTATGTTTCTGCTCCATGATGATGATAGCTGTAGTCCCAAAAAGCATCCTGCATGTTATAACAGTGTAACAGATGGACAAGTGGTTTGCAGATTGACCTCTGGGACATCAATGGAGTGGGCCAAAGTAATTAATTTGTTCTTTTGGCCTATAGGAAGAGTCTCAAACTTTCTTTCATTAGTGCTAGCTTCTGTGAAAAATAATTGTTCCTAATTATTTAAATGGCCTTTTAAAAATTATTTCAGCTTAGGATAACACAAAAAATGCCGGTGCTCTCAAGGAGATCTTTCTGTGGTGGTTTGTTGTTTTGTCTTTGATGGTAAAAGTGACTGAACTTTTCATTCACTGAATGTGAATGCCTTAACAGGCATGTCTGTACTGGTTGGGAGTTAGTGCCTTTATGGTGCTGCATATCAAAACTACTTTCTTATTCACTCTACACAGTGAAGTATGGAATAAAGCATCCCGGTAAGAATTAGGAATAGTAATGTTAGTGCAACCAGAAAATTAAGAAAGCATGTGTATGGTGGAATAAATCATAAAACAGAAGAAAATTCCAAATTCTCAGGCTATGGTTTGGGCATGCAAACAGTTTAAATCCTGTTTTTGCTTGAGGCAGAGAAAAGTTTATGCATTCGGTATGTGTAGTCCATGTTAATTTATATATATATATATGGTGGTAAAACAGACAAGATTTTAGATGAAAGGACTAAGCAGATAGAGCTTCCATAGCAGATAACTTACACATCCTCCAGTGAACTTATAAGCATACTTTGCAGTTGCTGTCCTATCTGCAGCATAGTGAGGAATGAGTGCCACCCATCATTCTCACAGAATGATACACAGCTGCATGCTGTGCTAAATAGATCCATTGAAATTTGTGCATAGATCAAAGGGCAGGCACAAGTTTAAATCTTGACTGCTGGCATGATGTCATATACTGATAATTAGTTTAGGAACTGCTTCCTTTTGGTCGCCTTTATGATTTTCAGAGTACAGCTATTACTCAGACATGCGAGTTTATGCAAAACCTCTTTTAAGGTATTTCAGTTCGTATTAGAACAAGTACAAAACAAACACATGGCTGCCTGAGCTTTACTTTCTTTATTGTAGGTTTAATTCTGAATTATATTTAGCATTTCAATATTTAAGCTTTAAAATACTTCTGAAGTTATGTAATTGTGATGTAGCGTATTTCTCATAGCGGAAGAATGTCAGAGGAAGAAGTGATGTCCCCTGGTGGTTAAGGTTGTAATAGGTATTTTTCAAGTTGTAAGCAGTGATTCTGTGCCTTTCCAGCATTGTCACTGGAGGGACAGATGATTGATCACTGGTTCTATCTGTCTGCCCAGAAATGGTCTGGAGGAAGGGCTCCCAGCTGCTCTTGTCCTGGGACATGCAAAGCTCCTGCACTGTTGTCCAGCCCTGCAGCTCTGAAAGGGACCTGGTAGTACCTGCTGATGGGGCAGCTGCTTGGCTTGGGAGTTTGGATGCCAGATTTGTTATGATTACTACAGCACACAGATAAGTTTATACTTTTCTTGGTCCTACTTGGTCCCAATTTTACCCATGAATAGTTCTGTGAGTCAGTAGGAAATGAATGGCAATATATGGGAATTGTTCTCTATCGACCCTTTCACCTCTCTGTTTTCATGGACTTAGCCTGCATTGTTTTGTCCTTAAATGTGACTGGATTCAGTTAGATGACTTAATTGCTTTCCCATTTGTAAGCATGTTTGCAAAATATTCGGATCAGTGGTAAAATCAATATTGCTCAACAAAGTGACTTTCCAGTTGATATGCTCGTGGTTTTAAAACATCACTATTTCCAACTGAAATTCAATTTTATAGGTGCTGATCCTCCACCACGAGATGGAGAGCCCATAGCATCTGCAGGTGTAGGCAAGAGCAGTGCACTGTGACAGTCACTCCTCGTGGGACTGAGTGGTCAGGGGTGTTTTTATGTGCCCTAGCCCTGAACTCTGGGGAAGTTCTCATTCAGTAACCTGAATAATCCATGCTGTTGGGATTTCCAGTGATTAAAACTTTGCTGATCCTGGATGTACATGCTGATGAGATGCCATGTCAGAGGTGGGACAAGGACTAGCCTTGGAGATGCTATCAGGGACACGCATGGTTTCTTTTTTCTAGGAGGTGATACAAGTGTTGTCCCAGCAAAAGTCATCCACTAAGTAAAGCGACTCTTCAGAACTGAGATCACAATTCTCTAAATGTTTTAATTTTTTTTTTAGTCATGCACAAGGTCAGAGTGCTCCAAGGGTGGCTGTGCTGGCTGTTGGTCCTGACAGTGCTTTTCTTTCCCCACTGTCCTCTACCCTCCTGTCCTGCTCCAGTTCTCTCACATCTGGAGCTGTCTTCCAGTGCACAAGCAGCTGGAGTAAACAGGGCCTCTGTTTTCCTTTAATCGGTGTTTATTTGGTGAACCTACTGTGTGTAACAATGTGTATAACAGTTAGTAGCATCTATTTTCTGATACTTTTTTTTTTTTCTCCAGTTGAATATCCAGTCTTTAATGCAGATGGGGAAAATTGAAATAGTTAAGATCTAGTCTGTTTTTCTTCTAGAGTAAATGGTGTTCTCTACTGTTTTGTTTCTGCTGGCAATGGAGTGGAAGTCATGGCAAACGCTCTTTCAGTCTAGGACTGAGTGACAACCTTTCAAAGCACATGATATATTAACATTTTCTTCTACGGGTAAGCACCCTTCACTCTCCTTATTTTTAATACTTTATCAGGTTGTGGTTTCCAAACTGAATTAAAAACCATTTTCAGAAAAGGTCGAGTTGCATGGTAAAGTTTTTCTTGGAAGATGTGGTTGGTAATGATGTAGTGTAATATGAGATTAAGGAATTCTTTTAACTTTAAAAAATAGTATTATGAGTGAGATTTAAGCGATCAGAAAGCCCAAGCTCCTTTTCTTTTCAGCCTTGTGTATCGAGCAAACTTGTTGCAGGTTCACCCACAACCAGTAAGCTGGAGTTTATGTGGCCAGTTAGCTATCCATGTTTGGCTTCACCTAGGCTATGGAGATAATCGTGATTCAGATGTATGTTTCCAAATAGTGCTGTATGTTCCTTTAGGCTTCAGTAGGCAAGTAAGTTAGCCAAGGAAACATCAAAATATGGAGTTCAACACATAAAGCACATGCATTCTACTTCAATGGTTTGAGGCTGTCCTCCTCTCCTCCCCAAGGACATTTGTACCATTGTAATGAATTTTAAATAATCTCCAAATCTTACTGGTTTTGGCCAGGTTGTCCTGTCAAAGGAGCTTTGGTTCTTTTGCACTCTGTAGCCTCTCCCATGTGATAATTTTTGAAGTGGTTTTGTAGATATCTTGCAAACCAGGTTAGTTTCTATCCTGCTGCAGAAGTGAGGAAGAGCGGTCACACCCCAGAGCGCTGTGGAGTTGCTGGGACAGGTCAGTAAGTCAGGACGGTGTCTGGCCAAGCCTGGCCCTAGTCTGGGAAGGCCTCACTCCTGTGTCTGGGTCAGGGCAGCTCAGTTGCTTGAAGCCTCTGTGGAGATGACTTGTCAGGGCTTTATGTCTAACCATATAGTCTGTATTTCCTCAATGTCTGGCCGGTAGTGTGCATCCACATTTGTGATTCTTTTCATTATCACTTTTATTAGCCCTGCTCGTAAGGACATTGCAGTCAAGAAAACGCAGAACATCCCTCTCTTTCCTCCCTCTGTAGCATCAATCAGGCCACGCTTACACCACCATGCACCATCACCTCTTTGACTCTCGCCATGGTTGTGGCTGGTGCCTCCTCAGGGGTGTGCGTGGAGAGGAAGGTGCACTCTCGGTGTGATTTGACAAAGAATAAGTAAGAATGACTTTGTAGTCTTGTTTTTGTCACCGCCTGCTGACTGTCTTCCAGACTCTCATTCTGAATATGCTGGTTATGAATATACTACATATCCATTTTCCAGCTATTCTATTTTTAGGCCAGACAATGTGGTATGGTGGCTGCCTCTGATGTATAACAGGGCTTGCCATTATTAAATGCACAGATGCACAAGGGGAAAAGATGAGGGGGTTATTGAAATTATAAAATACAGACTATGCGTTTTAGACAACTCTGCAAGTGCTTGATGATGGTGTAATGCTTGGAAATGTGTGTCCAAATATAAAGGGCGGGCGTCCTGGGAAACTGTACAGTATAATCCCTGGTCAGAAAGACCCTAATTTAGGGAGATCTTAAAATTATCCCTAAATTCAGGTATGTGTTTAATTTCTTACTGATGTGCAAGAGTCCTTACAGAGATCAAACCAAGGCAAGGAATGAGTGAAGTCCTTTCTGCTATGTGGGATTTTAAGTTCTTTCCTTTCCCGCTTCTTCTAAAGGAACATAAAGGTTTTTTAAAGAATGTGGTTTTTTAACCATGAAAAAGGAGTTCTTCTCAACAGGTTATTTTTTTTTGTATTTATTTTTTAAAAAGACACTGCATTTCAAACATGATGTGCTGGTTTGGCTGCTTTTTAAGATGTATTTACCCTTCCTTTCAAAATACATTGTTGTGTGTATTCATTATTTAGAGATGAGGATACCAACAGAATTGAGTCTGTTTGGATAAACTACAGGGCATGTTTCTTTGTGTACATGTATGTGGTGAGAGAATATATAAGGCAGAGTAGAAGTATTACCAACTAAAACACTCTTTGATCTGTGTAATGTATCCTGTAATGATTGGTTTACATCCAAAAAAGCACAAAACTTACATGCGAAGTGCATTAGCATAATATGAAAATGTCATCTTCCATTACTCCATTAAAGCAATTATGCTATGCACTGTAATACATAAATGTAGACTGTTATAGAGTACAACGTTATTTTTACCTTAAGGAGGAATACACAAGAAAAGATGTACTTGGCCAAAAATACTTTCTCCTGAATTAATTTTAGGTGCTGAACACAAACGACTGGGGGTCTGTGCGCCCAGTAACTGTTGAGGGACCCAGTCCAACAAAGTTGCCTCAATGTTTGCGCACGCATTAATGACATTGTAGAATCAGGATGTGGGTCTCTAAATCAGATTTTAGCAGCCTAAATTTCTGTTAGGAAATTTTGGTGTCTATACATAAGGAGCTATGGGGAGAAATAAAAGGTTTCTTTGTGCTTCAGCTTCTTAAGAGTTTTATTACTGAATCCTATGAAACAGGTTTTCCATGGAAAAAAAGATTTCATATTTGTTTTCACTTTTTCTTTCCTTCTATTTCTTTTTTTTTAATAATTGAAAACTACTGTTCATTATTTACATAAAACTGTCTCTCTTGAGTCTGCTTTCTGTAACCTTTCCCCTGTGAAGAATTTGAGGAATTTGCTGGCTTTCCTCAGGGGGATCCTGGCCATGTTTTATCTGAGACTTCAGGCTAGATATTTTCTACAAAGTAGCTTACTATGTTTAAATACTTGCATTTAACCTCAGTATAGATTTGTCATTTGAGCACATTTTCAGAAGTTGTGTATGTAGGAAAATATGTACTTTAACATTCAGCCTTCTTGGTAGCTGGCAGTAAATCTCCAAATGCAAAATCGGGAGCTGCTTAGGAAAAAAAATAATGATACAAAATACCTAAATGCCCTGAAGGCTAGGTATTTCAGCTGTTTTTCTGAGGCTTTGCCTGTTCCTTTCCCCCTTTTTCCTTTGTCTTTTTTTTTTTTTTTTTTTTGAAAATGAGGACGTGTCAGAGCGCAGTATAAAATGACCCCTACACAAACTCCAGCATTCCACATCCTTCGTTCTCCAGCTGTTAACATCAGCCAATGCAGCACGCAGGCTTGGCTGCCGCTAGCACCATCTCGGTGGCTGTCCCCACTCCTTCTTCCTTCCCTCCCTCTCTCCCTCCTCTTTTTGCCAGTACAGTCAGCAGTACTTTGAATTAGGTACCATTGCAATTACTTGAAATTTCAGTGAGTCCTCAGCACCAGAGCTGTCAGTGTGTTTATTCGCCTCATATCTACTCCTGATGAGTATATCAGTTTCAAAGCATATAGATTTTTCTTTAGAATGAATTGCTCAGTAGATATTTTGTCTGAATGATTCATATAGAAATGATTTGAAAGCCACATGGACAAAACTTTTTTTAAAGTCTTGGTGGAATCGTATTTCCTCAAAAGCATCCTTAATTATACTGCCCCGCAGATTATTTTTCTAACTTTCTTTCAAATCTGTCTGCCATAGGATATTTCAAAGATGGTTTGGCTCCCACTGGGACTTGGAGATCTGATGCCACAATGAGGACTCACACCCGGGGAGCCCCCAGTGTGTTTTTCATACACGTGATGTGCTTCGCCTTTGCCTGTGGAGTCAGGGAGGACACGGATGCCATGGTTCCTTTTGTCAATGCCAACTACGACAGCTACCCCATGCTCTACTTTTCCAAGGGGGACGTGGAGGGTCTGCGTCTCCAGGCAGCGACCACACACCGGCACATTGCAGCTCGGCTGATGGAGGCAGTGCAGACAATGCTGTCGAACCCCCTGGAGTACCTGCCGCCCTGGGACCCAAAGGAGTTCAGTGCTCGGTGGAACGAAATCTATGGCAACAACCTTGGGGCCCTGGCGATGTTCTGTGTGCTCTACCCTGACAACACTGAGGCCATTGGCATGGCCAAGGATTACATGGAGAGGATGGCGGCTCAGCCTAGTTGGTAGATTTTTGTCTTTTTTTTTTTTAAGTTGTTGTTGTTATTGTATAAACTGCCTGCAGTTGAAAGAGTGAGTTGGATGAGTGGATTACTTAAGTTATTTCAATTGTTCTAACACTTACTTTAACAGTGACTAACTTGCTGAATGCATTTACCCTCATCTGGACCAGCAGTGCCACACAGCTTTTTACCTTCACCATAGCTACTCTGTTGTAAATTAGTGCTGAAAGAAGGAGTGAGACCTTTTGTGTGCCATCCCAACGACTCTGAAGTCAAATATATATATCCAAAGCCACCACACATCAGAAGCAAGGATTTCCCAACTGATTTGTAGTGAGAAGTGCTGAAAGCGTTACTGTTTCCAGACTTGCACATTTCCTTTGTGTAATGTTTCCTTAGGAAGACTTTGGGAAAGAGTGCCCTGTGAAAAAATATCATTAGGTGTAGGTACAAGTGACACTCTGAGTTTCCTCAGCAAAGTGTTTAATGAATTCTCTAACATCTGTCTGAGCTTCAGTCCAGGCTTGCAGCTCTGCTTTGTTGTGTAGTTCTTGGGCTTCTCCTAGAGACATTCTAGACATGATAAAAATATTTGTCCTTCTAAGTGCTTTACTGCAACTGTTGGAGTATCTGGCATTTTGATGACCTACGTTAACTTCAGCTGGATGTGAGTTGCCATATGTGTCTGTCCTCAGTGTCCCGCAGCCTTTCTGCAAGGGCAGAAATTAACGTTCTCCTTGTATGCATGAGTCTAGCAATTGGGACCCTAAGGTCTCTCTCCTTCTCCTCATCTTTCTTTTTCGTACCTGATTATCTCCCATTTTCTCAGGCAGCTGCATTTCCCCTACCCACTAGCAGCAGTTGCCACTTGGTGCACCCTGCTGACTGTGCCCCAGGGTTTCTGCCATCATGAAGAGGTCAAATGATGGAAATATGGTCTTTGCCAGGACAGTGGCTTCTGCCGATGGCAGTGAGCTGTCGTTGCAGTGGGACATCGTGTCCTTCCATGTCAACTGCTGTCCTACAGCTCTATGGCAGCAGCAGCTCACCAGACATCTAAGTCAGGTTTTGAGTCAGCACAGAAGGAAGCACTAGCTGTTCAAGCAGTATTCATTGCTCAAACCACTGTTCCCTACCTTCTCTGGGGAAAGACCAACTAGTAATGTGCTAGAAATGTCATCCAACCACACACCTTCATGGGAAATATGCTAGAATGAGCTAGCAGTCCCTAACTTAGGATCTAGATCTTCCCGATGGGCATGATTTGAAAGGCATCACAGAGCTGGGGTTCCCCTATACCAAATATTAAGGTGTTGAATGCCACAGAAGTATAGGCACTGGAACAAAAGAAGTGATGGGAGATACAAGAGTCGCAGTAGGCAGTAGGATTGTGTTTAGTTTGAAGTTTTTCCATCGATGCATAGCAATACAAACCCTCAGTCTGTCTTCATTTCACTATATGGCCTGGGAGACCATCTGTAGAACAGCTTTTCTCCTGACACACTGGCAGACTGATAGTTGTACAGGGATGAACCTTGAGATGTGTTACCATCTCCAGCAGGACCTACAGACTACTCCAAACTCAACACCTTCCTCCCTAGTCTCGCTTTTCATGCGAATATAGTGGAAATACATGGCCATCTGTCGCTGCTTCAATTGAGTAAAGAGGAGAAGCAAGTGATTTTGTAATCAGCGGAGCTTATTAATTTCTGTCTTTCTCAGGTCCCTACATCTCACTTACTGTTACAATAACCTCATTTTCGTTCCTTGTTTCACATGATCCCTGCCCTGGAATAGCTGTGGTTGTCTCGGGAGGAGATGGAGTTGCCTCCTTGGACGTCTTCAAAAGTCATTTGGACATGGTCCTGAGCAACCTGCTCTGGGTGGCCCTGCTTGAGTAGGGGACAAGGTGACCTCCAGAAGTCTCTTGCAAACTCAGCCATCCTATAGTTCCTATGTCCTTTACCACAACGCTGCAGCATTACTTTACTTGTTTTTTTTTTGATATTTACTTTGCCAAAATGACTGCTTTTCTCAAGCAAGTATCTCAGTGAAAGAGAAGCCATGCTTTTCCCATCTTTCCCATTAGACTTGCTGTTCAGCAAACAATCTAAGTTTAATCAAGGTTCTTCTACTTTAGAAAGAAAAAAAAAAAGAAGTAGTAATGCCCTTAGTAGGGGAAGTACAGAAGGAAGAAATTGGAAGCATAGGTGATATAACTGGGGTAAACTGCCGTTTGTATAACCTCCAAGCATGTATAGTGGTCAGCTTTTCAAGTGTTGTAACAGAAAAAGAGACCTGGTTTACATTTTTGCTTTTCCCCAAAGAACTTATGGCTGAAAATGCTTTCAGCATGAAGTTCACACTGTAGCTCCATCAGTGATAGCAGTAATGTAGGTCCCTCTTCCTCATCCAGCAGTGGTTTTCAGGGAAGCTATAGCAGTCTAACCTCCCTGGGGCATGTATTGCTCTGTCTGACTTTGCTCAAATAGGTCAACAGGTTCAGAAGCTGAAGGAGTGAGCAGAGAGATTTCATAAATCTGTTCTTCCTAAGAAACACAATTAAAAAATACCAGCAAAACATGTTACTGCACACACTTCTCCACTTACGATAAGACTAGGAGAACAAGCACGGCACGTACAAGAGTTCTTGCCTGACTGCTACTAGAAGACATTTAGATGTTCTGGAGATAAGCCCTGAATAAGAGTGGATGTGGATTGTTCTTGCGATATCACAGTAACGGAACTATTAAAAAACAATATTGTTCAGTCTATTTAGTCAAGTTTAGTTCCCTCAGACTTTGAGGAAAATATTATTCTAGCTGATGTATTAAGAATATTATCCTTATTAAATAATTTGAGGGTAATGTTCTTAACAGGAGAGTGGGAAGAGGGAAGTGTTTTGAGGACACCCAAGTTTAAAGCCTTGAATATTATGAGACTTATGTGCAATACTGCTTATGTCAGCAGTAAAGAGGGCTTGTCCAGAGAGATATCAGTAAGTTAAGTGAATCTGGAGAAACGTCTCTCCTTAGACTTCTTCTGTAATGTAAGTGCCTGGACTGCCATGTAAATTGCCCTAAAAATGTCATAAATGTCCTTTTAACTCTGAGGGGTAATCAGCACGTGTTGGCAAGTTAAGTCTGGCTGTCATATACATTACTTTTGGGCAACTTAATTCTTTCAAAAGTATAATCTGGGTTTCTTTTGACTTCCTCTGAAATGACATGGACACTAAAAACTCTAGAGTTAAAAAAAAAAAGAAAGTTGAGTTGGGTGAGTTTCCTCTAATTTTTATAGTCATCATAAGTAAAAGTGTATTTTGGTAGTGTATGCAGTAGTTGGATAGAATAAATCAAATTTCCAGCATCACTGATTATTTGTCCCAGAATGTCAAGAGATTAAGGGGATTGACATTTTTAAAATTCATCTTTATGTTATTGAGAATCCTCTGTAGTCCAAATATAGTTCAATATATCAGGACACAGTTATGATAAAGTCTACTGATAATTGATACATGCTTGGAAAAGGGAGTGTAATTAAGCACTTATGTCTTTCTCAACTATTGAACAATCATTTTATATCACATAATAAAAGACACTCTTAACTGAATTCCCATTCGTGTAGGGTAACAGACCTTGAGCTGTTTGTCATAACAACCGCTGCTGAGAGGCACACTGCTCATAACAGAGCATCCGTAATTGCTACATCCTGGAGTAGGTTTACATTTAAATTAAACAAAAGGTCAATGGCTAATAGCTAGCTATAATAATCATCAAAATCGTATGGGAACAGACAATGTTTTGGAGGCTAGTAAGAGCAGGGAAATGTAATGCATTAACGTTTTGATAAAAATAGATTAAATGTTACTGTTTTGCCTGTAAAACTTAAAAGCTGTTGTTAAACAATGTGCTTGGTCTTGCTGGGATTCAATATCTAAATGCTGCCTGAAAACATAGGGAAAGTTTGTCCTTATTTAAGCCATCTTATCTTATTTTACAGAGAGCAGAGGATATAGATCAGTTTTCTGGCATTTTATCTGCAAGCCGCTTCTCGCACACTCCCTACCAGACACGCGTTGTTGGCCGAGGGATCTACACTAGTGATTCTTTCCATATGCTGTCTCGGCCTCTTCCAGCACCAAGGGAAGTGATGTAATTAGAGTCAAACACCATGCAGAAATAAGAGTCCAGTCAGATTTTGTATTTTGGACAAAGCAGTGAAAAAGCTTTTTCTTTACAAAGTCTGTTGTGCAAACAAGTACCTTAGAAATTCACAAATTCTGCACCCGTTTCACAGGGAAAGAGATTCCCCTGTTTAGAATTGCCAGACAAGGGATTTCTGTACTTTTTTTTTTTTTTTTGACACATAGTTCATGCACCATTTTTGAACACGAGTATGTTACCAATGTGCAGTAAGGTGTAGGATTTGACAGCAAGCCTGACTTTGTGTGTTTCACATTGGAGATAATTGCTGTCAAGCACATGCAAACATTCCAAGGAAATAGCAGCAAGTAAGTAGAAAATAGCACGAGGCTTCAGCATAGCAAATCTGTGACCCTCCTGGTGTTTCTTGTTATCCAGCAATCCTATAGCCTTCTGTTAGCCCATGTTTTTTGAAAGTATGGGAGCATGCTGTACACTGTTGACATTAGTGTCCAGATAGTGGTCAGTGTCCAACAACATGAACTGTGCAGTAAAAATACCTGAATACAAATACTTAAAATAGGTAAATAAAGTAAGTTCATGTGCTGAGCTAAAATAGAGCGAGGCTCCATCCTGACAACACAAGTTTGGGACATCTTTTTGGCTCCCAATAACCAACCATAAGGCACATTCAAAGAATACTGAGGAGGGTTTTATAAGATTGTTACATTGAAGTCAGTATGTAAGAAGCTTGGAGGACGCTGCTGAGGTAGTCTCCTATGATGAGAAAGAAAAAGAAGGGTAGGAGGATGAATTCAGTATCTGGAATATATATTATGTTAGCAAGTGAAATATCAAACTCTCACATTCTTATCTTTTTCATATGTAGCATTTAAAAATAGAAATTGTGTGTGACTGTGAAATTAAATGGCTAGCTGCAGTCTGAAGAATTTCTTCTATACCTTCTGTTTTAACGTACAGTTCCAGCCTGGTTTTCTAGGAGATAAATAGGTGCTGAAGTTCTGTGGTGACTACAGGGAGCTCACTTGCCTAATTGCAATAACCAGAGCTAGAGGTAATCTGCTGAAACAGTAACAGCTAAATTTCTTTGTTTTATGTGGCATTGAGAGCTGCCAAAACAAATTTGGTTCTTGTTTGTTAATATGTCAGTGTAGAAGGATTGTGACTAATACCAAGAAAGGGCCAAGTTTGAAAGGGACTCTCATGATCAAAGGCAAAACTGAGAGAAAAGGATATGAAAACAATTAGAGAAGCAGCAGAATTATGGCTACAAGCCCATAGGGAAACAGGGAGAAAGAGAGGACAGAAAGTAGCTAAGAGTTTCCAAAGGAGTAAAGCTTTACTTGCCTCCTCAACGCATTAAGCAGTATGACCCTACTTGTGTAATAAGCTCTTAAAACTTCTGAAAAATACATTGCCTGTATGTTGTCTTTTTTTCCACTATGAATTTTGGCTTCTGTATTTAAGCACTCCTTTGTCTCTCTTCTTATGAAATGAGGTAAAATGAGCATGAGTGCCTACTGCTGAAACATGACTGATAAAGGAATACGAGCAAACTTGTGATGTTTTACCTTAGACACCAGAAATATAGATCATCAGTTTTTCAAGGACTTCAGAAAAATTAACATTTTTGTCATTACAAAATTGTAGAGCACTCGGGTTTTGCAGATAATGGAATTTTTGCTTTGGTGGCAACCAGAAAAATGTTGGAAGGGTGAAAGCTGAGAGATTGTTTTGGATGGAACAGAATTTTTCAAGGATTTTCCTTTTTCTCTTCAAAACAAAAATGGAAGATATTGTTCTGATAGTGAACAATTTGTTGAATTGAGCCCAAGAAAATATTTTGCTTTGGAGACTTTGTAAGAAAAATACTGAGCACTGAGTCTAGTTTATAAAGCGAGTGCTGGTGGTCTCATTTCCCTTGGTGCGTATACTCCCTCTTGGTATGGATGCTTCCTCTGGTCAGGGGGAATGTTTCTCTCCTTTACCTGATGGAGAGTTCAAAGCTGTATCTCCTGCCCTGAGAAGTGGGTCAGAACAGTAGCAAGGATATCTAGATTGCCAGGGCGTTGGTGTTGGCATTGGCAGATCAGTACGATTACGCAGTTGGACACAGGTCTGAGAGCTCACTTGGCCCTATTACATGCCACATTTGCATCACGCTTGGCATTTATCACGCATTAAGCTCAACCATGCTGTTACCTAGCTACCATGTCTAAGATGGATTGCATCTAAATACACTGAGGGGATGTCCTTGGACTAACTTTCAGTTGAAAGCCTTCTGAATAGAGCCCTGATTCATTGCATTTGCATCCACGTAGCACAGATGAGTGTTTCAGTACTGAGGAGTGATTTCTGCCATACTTCCTGCAATCATTAGCTTAATCTGCCCTTAACCTCCAAGTTGTTCTGCAGTAAGTAATTTGTCATGGGGAGGTTTGGAACATTAAGCTTCAGGATGTGGATTACATGTGTAATGTATGTGTCAGGACATGCTTAATGCTTCGTTTTGCATGCAGTGGTATTATTTATCAATGCAGAGGTGGGAAATCAGATATCACACTTCCCAGAAGGGTTTTCTGTTTCTCAAGTTAGTATGTCATTTTCCTGTTTGCTTCAATCTGTTGTTAAGAATTGGATGCAAAGTGAAGGAAGGGTGATTCTAAATATCCCAAGGGCCACGATCGGGGACCCCACTTAAGCAAGAGAGTTTTGCTTGTTTTAAATCCTGCCCTGAACTGGGTAGACAGTGTTTTTTCCTGTTGGCTTATGTCTCTTAGAGAAATGATGATAGTTTTGTTTTTGATAAGGCAGAAGTCATTAGCAGAGAGACATGAGAGAAAAACACAGTAACAGTTTCTACTGAGAGAAGAGACGTTAGCAGTATTATCAGTGTTGTCAAGAAATGGGGAGGTTGGGGTAATCTTATCATGATTTTTCTTGCTTTTGTTTCAAGGGAACAGGATATTGATTTTCTTACTTCCCATGCAAAATAGTATGCGGTTTGTACTGTTATTTAGAGCATGGAATCCCAGTTGATGAAGTTGGTGTGTACATTGTTAGTCTGGGACAGTGCATTGCACACGTGCTGGTTTGTGACATCGTAAGCTGATGACTGCTGAGTTGAGCCACAACCCCCTCCAAGTTCATTGTTCATTGCAGAAGGTGGCAAATCTTAAAACAGACACCACCTTGCATGGTCCTATAGTTCTCAAAACATGTAGGAAAATCATACTACTTACATAAGTTGTGTCCAGAATCTCTTCATTTCTCTGCAGTTTCCTCACGGAGGATCTATGTCAGTGTTTAAAATAAAGTAACAAAAAGTATTTTAAACAACAAAGATGAAGAGAAGCTAAAAGAGCATCTCAGGCATGCGTTTATATTTGCAACCAAGAAGTTGTTCTGTACTGAAGAATCCATTGTAGACATTTTTATTTACTCTGGATTCTTTTTTGTAGTGTCTGATACCTTTGAAAGACAAGAAAGGCTACTACAGCAATAAAATAAAGGTCACTTGCTGCCTTCAGACACAGTTAGCTGCTAAGCTGAGGTTCATGCTGTCTGATGCTTTACTCTTGAGAAGATTAGAAAACAGCTGTTTTTCAGCATGTTTTTACCCATCCTTATTTGAATAAATGCAAACAACTTTCCTTTTACATTTCAGAGAAAAGTAGTTTATAATAGCCTTGAAAACTTTATTCTCAGACCATGGTCAGTGCAGGCATGTGGTCCCGTGCTTTCCCACGGCTTATCAGCCAGGCTGTTTACCACATCAGACACTGGAGATCTACTTGAAAAATGAGAGCGCAATTTAGATACAAAAAGTGTTTAATGCTTGCTACTTGACCATTCTTGTGGATCATTTTACACATTGTTTGGTGTACATTGCTTGATTCCATTGAAATTCACTTAATGGAGGAGCACTGATTTATATTAGTTAAATAGTTACCTCTTACAAGCAAAGTTCATTTTAAGAACAAACGTTGGCTGTGGTTTTTGTATGTTTAAAAATAAGGATTTTTAAATCCTTATTATTATACATTAATCATAGAATCATAG
>WBMW01005530.1:0-27175 GCA_013396635.1 Penelope pileata
AAGATCATATCCCTCACCCCAGCCATAAATGGAGCTAGGTCGGGACTGTTGAAGTTTTCATTGTAAATAGCCCCCTTCATTCTTAGTTCTTGTATATAGGTTTGGAGATCTTCCACGTTACTCCAGGACCCAGTGTGAGTAGGCAAAGTGCTCTCATTAGGCCAAGTAAGCCTGCACGCAACGATGAGCCATTGTAATAACAACGGTTCTCATCGCCGTGCCTAGCAGACCAGTATAACCTTTGCCACATGGTCAGGTGGGATGTAATGGGAGCCAGTTTTGACATCTCAGGACCACTAACGAGAATGCCTTCTGCCCCCATGTCCCATAATCTTAACGACCACACGGAGACGCTTTCCCTCGGCCTTTGTTTAAATTTCTGAACTAGATCCATTAACTCGGCTGCTGTATATGGGCAAGCTGTAGTATGCATGGTCATTTTGGCAGGAGGCCATGCCTCAGGTGGTAAACCAGCTGACCTGCCCTGAAACGTCTTCATTTTTTAGTTACTATTGGTCTAGCTTTAAGAGGTTCCAGTTGTACCAGAGCCTCTAGTTGAACTTTCTTTATACCATTTTGTGTAATTTTACCAACAGTGTCTGCATTAGAAGAGGCATTCATTGTATTTTGAGGATCCCATTGCTTCAGGTTCCAGTCAAATTTTGAGACTATACTACGGATTTTTTTTAGGGGTAAATTTTTACCTGTACTTTGGGCATACTGTCCCACCAATGAAGTGAGTTTTTTCTCTAATTGCTGCACTCGAGCAAGCAGCATCTCATTTTCTTCCCTTAGATCTTCTTCTGCAGATTTAGTATTATTTAAGGCTATTACAAGTGGGCAGGTGACGACGCAACAAGCCGCCTTTCTGTAGAGGTCAGGATGTTGTTCCCTAACTTTTCCAGGAAGTCAACCATACAAGATGAGGACTTCAGGATATCCCCATAGCTATGAAATGGTCCCCACTGCTCCACTATTTCTGCAGCAGGATGCTATAAGGATGCCAGGAATCCTAGGATGTACCTGGGCAATTCCTTTTCCAGGGTTTCAGAGTTTCCCCATTCAAACCACTTTGGGATGTTTTTAAGGAAAGCCATATCATTTTTCAGATTCCTAATACTTTCCCTGGGATCCTGCCGACTATGCCAAGTGTGGTGCAATCACAGAAGCAATCCCAGGTAAAGCTTTAAAAGGTTTAACGATTGTAGACAAAAGGTTTTAACTTACACAACAGCAATCTCCCACCAAGACAAGGAACAGCCAGGTCCCACACAGGAGATCCTTCCCCCTTGGTGGCTAGCTCTTAAATAAGACAAGGGTCGTTCCCACCCTGGGTCCACCCCTCCTGGTCACATGGAGGGGAGGTACAGGTGTTCCTTAGGCCAGCCACTGCCCTTCACCAGGTGCTCAATCACTAATTCAGGCAGTGACATCATGTTTCCCTTACACCACGTTTTAGTGGCTGCTGGGAATCCAAGAGGATTTCTCAGCAATGATATGGAGAGGAATGTCAAACTCATACGGTTTGGTGCTAAGCACCATACACAAGATGTTGCATTCTCTCAAGCCCTGTCAATTTCAATTGAGTTGGAAGACCCTCTTCGCAATTATTCTCTCTGGATAAGTAAAATAAATCCTGCTAGCTCCAGTGAGTTTTGGGTCAATACATCTTAACTAAAGAAACCAAAAGCAAGAGGGGTTAAAATGTCTTTAGGAACCTTTGGGCATCCTGCATTCTCAGACCTGGCCAGTCTCTAAAGCAAGGCAAAGCAGCTTCATTGTGGCTAGAATTTACATTCTGCACATGGTACTACATACCTTTTAAGTGCTGCTTTGTAAAAGAGGGCAATTTTTCTCATTTCACATTTTCAACTTCTCTGTATTCTGGAGTCCGGAAAATAAGTGGCATAGCTCCTAGGAATTTACCTCTATGCTTTCCTACTTCTCTGACACCCTCCAAGAGTACCTTTAGTAATCAATTTTCAGCTCTGTTTACTTTAGCACACTATTCAAATTAAATTGGAAAAATGATATTGCAGACATTAGTTGGTCATTCAGCAGGTGCCAAGAACTTCATTTAATTACAGGTTTGAGTTCCTTTAGAAAAATGTTCTTGTGTAAATGTAAACCTTACTTATATAAATATAAATATATATGTACGTATATGTGTGTGTATGCAAGCCATTACTGTAAATGTTATCTTGATTATTTATTTCGTTATTTATTTTCAGTGGTTATTTCTGCTTTTGTGTTCACTTTGTTCCACTATTTCGTCTGGGAAAAATAAAATGAAAGAAAGAGAAAAGAAAATGTGTCACTTCCTGTCAGAAAACATAGCTCTAAAATTTATTTTCTTCTGTTTTTAATCCTACTTTAATCCTTTAGAGCTATAAACCAAAGAAAATGTCTTTTTTCTACCGTATATATTTACAGTCTCTATTATGAATAACTTTAGTGCTTTAGGGTTTGCAATCACCATAATTTCTTGTATGGAAGAAAAAAGAAAATCAAACTTTTAAGGCCCGTATGGAACAATTCAGCTCCACTGGTTTCTTTAGTGTGAGATCCACATAAACACAATCAGAGCCATTACTTCTCCATTCCAGCTATTTGTCACCCTTTCTGCCACTGCCTGATATGTTTTAACCTTCAGTTCTTGGGTACAGATGCATTTAATAATCAAATGCACTGAATCAGTTATTAAAATCACCATTGTGATTCTCCCAAGATGTGTAAAGGATGGACAAAACCTAGAATCTTCTTCCAAAGATAATCATTCTACAGTTCATTTACATGTACAAATTTATCTCACACAACCTGCAGATGTACTATAAAGAAAATTGTTGACGGAATTTAAACAAAAAAGTGACCGTGAGCTTATTAAATCAGTTTCATCATATGAGGTTCAACAATACGGCTTCTCATGACTCTATCTTTCAGTTTGCTACTTCTATGTACATTAAGTAAAATGCACACAAGAATAGGGAACAGAGATGAAAAACTCATTAAGTCATCATAGTTTTTTGTCAGTATAGTGTTGTTCTGTATATATATTCTCATTCTCCTAGGACAATAAAAAGAGAAAGGAAAACATTTCCTAATGTATGTTTTCATAACAAGAATATTGAATATGAGCTGTGGGACTTTTCCATGTGACCATGTTCGTGAAATATCTTGAAAGTTAATCTATTAGCCTGAAGCTACAGAAGTATTCTCTTACTAACTCTTACTGTGCTCAAAGGTAGCATAGCACTTACATGAAATTCAAAAGCAATCCTTAAAGTAACAAACCTAGAATGTACTTTCTGGGTTCTGAAATTTAGCTTGCTTGTGTCACATCTTATTAAAAATTCCACTCCTGATATGTTCATATTAGTCAGCTGCTAATATGATGGCTAGCAATTTCCCAGCTTTTTCAGACTGCCAGTCCTCTACCGTTTTGCACTGGAAGACTGAACAGTTGTTCAGAAGTTTGAAGCCTATTGACAGCAGGCTTGTTCTTTTTAGTTGCCTGTCATGGATTGCTAAGACCTATTGCACAGCTTTCTCTAATGTAAGAACTAAGTTTTCTTGCTCATATGAAATATATTTCTAAACTCCAGATCATCATAGCTACTTTATTCTATGCCTGCTACATTTAAGATTTAAAGTTATTTAGTTTTGATTTTCTTCCGAACTATCAGTGGGATTGATGATGGCTGGACAATGTGTAGAAACAGCTCTGGTCCTAAGAGTCATCAAGGATAAGCACTACATGGAGACCAAAATCATAGAATTGTAGAATCATAATCATATAATCATAGACTCAATTATAAAATCATAGAATCACAGAATGATTTGGTTTGAATGGGACGTTATAGGTTGTCAGATCCAAAATGACGAAACACAACTTTAATTTATTAATCTACAAGAGAAGTAAGGATCACCACTTAATGATATGTTGTTGGGGGAAAAAAAAAAAAAAAACAGCAATCTCTGACTAAATGTTGTGGTTCATATGATTATAATACGAACTCTTAAGAGCACAGAGGAAGATCTCCTTTAAAAGGAGATCTACTAGACCACCTGAGAAATCAAAATCACTGCCACTAAACAGTAATTTTTAGTGGAAATTCATACTTGTTTTTTCATATTTTAAGCAAAATTTTTGAAGTTGGGAAAACCAGAAAATATAACTGAGTGGATTAAAACAAATTAATTCCTGTTCGGATTCACTGATAGCTAAGTAGGGTAGTTTTGGTCACTGATTGAAATTATATAATTTTTTCCATTTTTTTCCATCTCTCTTCATCACACAGTTGCCAGTGTTTATAGTTGTTGAATGAACTTAGTATCAAATAATTATTTACATTTTTCTTAGATTTTAGTGAAAAAAATATATGTAAGAATGTATCCAATAGAACAAATGAGAATGAAGTATCTTTAACATTTAAAAAATGCTATGAAAAATGTGTATTATTTTCCCAATCAACTCTCAAATCTACCTGACTTAGAAAACTAAAATGCCCTGAATTATTATACAATAGAACTGATGTGTCCATAACACTGAAAGACTGCTCATAATACATCAGTTCATAACATATCAGTTCATTTTGGCTTCAGTCTTTTAGCACATGCTGTCATGCTTTTGAGTTTGAGCTGGTAACAGAAAAACAACTACATGCAATGAGAAAATGTTGTAAAAAGAGTATTAGTAGTTTGGCTGAAAGCATTGTGCCCTTGAAAGCTTATAAGAAAACTTATTCTTTTGATCATCCTAATGTCAAGAACAAAGTTACAGTGGTAGTTGGAGACCATTTCTCAACCGACATCTATTGGCATTGCTGCACAGTGGAACTATTCTGGATGGAACATTTTTGATTTCCCTTTACAAAGGATTTGGTTTTAATCTTCTGATACCTACTACCATTATAGTCTTCTCCAAATGATTTAAAATAAAAGATCAACTCTTTTCCTTTGGGTAATGCAGGATGGTCCCCCAATGTTTATATTAAGTATTAAATGATTAACACTGTAGAGAGAATGATTTTGGCTACACTAATCTTAAACACTCTTGTATCTGTGGGAATCAAGAAAATGAGCAGGAATAACTGATTAAAATATGATGCTTTTCAGCATTTCTTTTGCATAGCATTGTCATAAAAAATAAAAATAAAAAATCTTTGTATCTACTACTTTATAGGTCAGAAAATTTGGTATTTTATTTTCTTGTTTTAACAGTTGCTTTTGTATTACACTTTGAATATATTTATTTATTTATTATAAATCCTCTCTTTGCTTCCAGTCTTTATTTCTTTTCTTTGTTATTTACCAGTAAGGAGACTTAGATAGTCTCAATCTTCTTAATCCTCTTTATAAATTTATAAAAACCAATTAAGTCTGCACAAAGTCTTGTTTTTTGTTGATTTCTTTTTTTTTTTTCCCTTGATGGAAAAGAAAATCAGACTTCCTGCAAAATAATAATGCTTTGCACTTTTATAGAAGCTTTTATCTGAGGTTCTCAAGTAGCTGTAAAACATGCATTCATTAATTAAGCCTTGAAAGAGACATGAGACAAGTCATTATGCCTCGGCTGCAGAAAGGCAAACTAAGAAACAGAAGTTACATATTCTGTCAGAAGAAACCCAGATTGTTAGAGTTCAGTCAGGACTCAGAAGTCTTAATTTCTAAATAAGAGCTTTCAAGTTCAGTGCAGGTTGTTTTAACACACTCTAACCAGTATTTCATCTGGATTTTCCAAAAAAATATCTAATTTTTTGTTACCTAAAATATTTCTATACCACAACCTAATTTCTAAATGATAAGACCAGCATGCAAGTTCTTAGTATGTATAAACTTCTATAGCTGAGCAAGATCAGTCTATGTCCTGGATAAGAAGAGCCTGTCCTTCAGCTTTCACATACTTCATGGGCAATAGTAGTACTATGACTGTATAACCACCACTGAAAATTTAGTGGCTATGCCTCTTAGAGATATGTTGTGTGCAGAATGCAAGCAAAAATGTACTGGCTTTCTAAGAATAGTGTTGAAAGACAAAGTGAATTATATGTTCTAATAATTGGACATTACTTTTTAGCAACATCAAGGAGAGAGAAAGTGTTAGGAGATTTATAATTTGCCAATCTTCACAGAATAAGAGAGACAAAGGAAAAAAAAAGAAAAAAAAGCTGCTTGCTCATTTCCATGCACAGATCAGCTGCCTCTGTTTATTCCTGATGATATAAAACAGAGAGAAACAACCACAGCTTTTATATTAAAGATTGAAATTCACCCCACAGGTGGCATTTCAGAGTTGTGCTATGTATGGTTTGAGGGAGCACAGCATCATGCATTAGATGATTTGAGGGAACACACTTTAAAGATATTATTAAGGAAACAAGACAATTTGTTTAATCTGCAGCTTCTTTAAATATTTGCTCCTTGAATCCTTACAGTAAGATTCAAAAGAATATTTATACTATTTCTTAAGCATAAATGCATAAGAGATCAAATTGAGATTTCAAATTCTAAACTATTTTTATCAAAATTTTAAAATGCTTTGTTTCAATATGAGTAAGATTTACTTTATCTAACCATAGACACCTAAAAGTTAAATATCTGAGTTATCCAGTCTCAAGGAACAGTAGTATCTTAAGAGGCGTTTGTTCTGATAGTGTCCATTTCTCACCACTTAGTATAAAAGAAACTTTGGATGATTAGTTCAACCATATACAGACAAATTAAGAACAACTTAAAATGGAGCTCAAGCTCAACTAGTTTCCATAAAAGGCACTCGTATAACAGTGTACACACTTAACAACCAGCCTTTGCTAGTGGAATGAAACTTCCACCATCTCCCTGGCACACCGAAAATAATTTGTTTCAACGCAGAGATTCTTCAATGAATCTTTTCATCCAAAAGGAGGAGCTGATTAGCAATCTAGAAGATGAATTACAGCACAAAATGACAGAGTACATGATATTTAAGAAGGTGGAACAGAAAACAAAATAATTCATGAATAAGAGTTCAGAAAGGTAAATTTCAATAAATTCAGAGAGTTAGTTGACAAGAAGTCATGAAGGAAAAGTAATGGATAGGCAGTATTTCTTTAAACTTACAATATTAAAAGAACAAGTTATCTTAATATGAAGGAAGAATGGAAACTTTAGCAAAGGATATTAGCTATATTGACATTTCTTTACTGATCTTAAATACAGAAAAGAAGAAAATGGAAATGAGAAGAAATTTCAAAGCTAGCTTAGGTTGACCTCTGTCTGTGTTACTGATGAACTGAAGATATGACAAACCTTCTCTCACTCTTTTCAACTTCACTTGTGCTTTCCCTATAGTTCCTCTTGAGCTGATCCAGCTAGCCAGCCCCTTACAAAAATTGATTACTTTCTCTCAGATCAACAAGTTGATCTGTTTCATTGAGAAGCTGAATAATTACTAGTGCCAATAAAAGGGACAGGATGAAAGTGTGATAAAATCTTGCTGCCTGTTTCATTAGTAGAATGATTTTGCCTAGAATATGTTGATCATAAAGCTTCACTCTCACTTTGTTTAATGAAGTCTCTAAAGATAATAGTTTAAAAATATAAGGACAAAATAATAATAATAAAAAAGAACAATGCACAAAGTTAAATTGTGCTACAAATATATGTAGTATGCTAATAGTAAAGGAGAACTAAGAAAGGATTATTATCTTTTTGTAGCAGAGACAGATTGATCAACAAAAATCTAAAAAGGGATAGACATTTCAAAAAGGAAAGTTTTAACTTTGGTGTCAACTTCAGTGAAATATCTTGGAACATATAACCTATATGTTAGATTCTAGGAAAATAACAAAACAAAATAGGAATAGTCGACGTGGCTTGGACACCAAGAAATCTGAACTCTTGAGACGTACTGAAAAAGTTGAATGTCATGAATTACGTTAGGTTTTTTGAAGTGTGTGATGTGACATACTATAAAGTAAATTGAAGAAATGCATCCTAGATTAAACTACTACAGTATATGCTCAAAATCACAGAAGGCCACAACTACAGAGGAGCTATCAGAGTTTCACTGTGAAAGCTGATGGATTTGTCAAGCAGAGTTTTGCTATTGTATGCTCTGTAAACGGTTCCTTTTTTATTTGTTTTTTCACTAACAGTTGGAATGATAGCATCAGTTAGGTGCTTGATGCATTACTTTAAGACTCCATTTGTCCAGCAAGGAGAGTCACTTTTTCTATGGGAGCTAATGATGTGCTATAGAATCTCCTATGGAAAAATAGGCATCTTAGTAAATAGTAACTAGATATGTTCATTTTTCCCTCTTTTTGATCATACATAAACTTTAACATGTTACTAACTTAAACATGTAAATACAAAATTATGTGGCCAGATTGTGCTAGGCATTATCTTTAAGGAAAAATACTAGAAAAAAAGATAATAATCTACTATAGATTTCAAAGATTCTTCCCAGCTTATGCTACCATGTTATTGCAGAGCACAGTTGCTGCTGGATAAAATACAATTTGCTTATATATTATTTTTCCCCTTAGACTTTGAAAATGTCACATATATTTCTGCTAAGTACATTATAGATACATACTGTAGTGCATTTATCTAAAATGTATATGTGCATAATAAGTGCACATGAGCTTCCTGCTTGTATAGAGAATAAAGGTTTTATGAATAAAATGATAGTATATAAAGAAATGCATGTATACTGTTATTAACATCTATATATTACATCTTAGAAAAACTGATGATTCAACTGTTCTAATATTTATTCTACTTTTATTTTATTTGATTAATTTTTGATTTCCTTAACATTTAACATTTAATAAAGAAAAAAATGTACATTGTTTCAAGAGAAATAGATATGTAGAAAGACATATATATATATTTTGCAACAGTAAAAAAATTACATTTTTTGTGGACTACAGACTGCTTTAGTTTATCAGAAATAAATCTGACACATTTCTATAATAAAAGAACAAAACAAAAACAAAAAAACCAAGCAAACAAAAACCATTCTATCATGAATATTTAAGCAAATTAATTTAAACAAGACACATATAAATTAGAAAATCCACAACCAAACAAAATAATATATATACCAAACCCATAAACAGCAAATCTCTCAGTATACTTTTCCAGATTGTTATAACAATTTGAGACATCTGTAGACAATACGGTGAAACAGAAACCTTTAAGAGGATGTATCAAGATAGCAACTAGCTCTAAATTCAGAAGTTACATAGATCTATCAGCATGATGTTTTATTAAAGGCTTTTTAGCTATTCTAGCTAACACACTAGCTTAATGCTCTTTTTTCAGTGGTGCATTGTTTTTAAGACTACAAATTTCATCTCTGAGTGGGATCATTCCTTTCACACATGTGAACGTTCAGTGGTGCAGATGTTACACTGTACTTCATTGTCAAAGTAGATGTCCGCTAAAGGAATACTGATGAAAAGTATCATTATTCCTATCTACTCATAAGACAATCAAGGTGCTGGCAGATGACATCCCTTCTCTCTCTCCTGAAAAATCAATAGCAGTCTTGCAAATGGAGGCTGCACAACACCTGAGTCTCACTCCAAAGCCTAAAAGAAAATCAAACAATAACAAACTCAGTTTTCCTCCTGTCCTTTTTCTATGACACAAACAGATTACTCTCATTTAGAGCAATTCCGTTGTTGACCTTGAAACTGAACCTAGTTCCTACACAAAAACCTTTGAATCTCCTTGAGCGTACCTTTCATGTGAAATTATACTTCATGTTTTGAAGTTGACCGTTCTTTACTCATCTGTTGACTTTTCTTTTTGGATTTCTTTGGATTTCAATTGTAAAATACTCCTCACATTTGTCATATGTTGCCACTAAATATGATCTACTCATCAGATTTGGACATATTTATGTAATGAAGGTTTGTGGATTGACAGTGAGACCATTTTTTAAACTTCAGTAGCTGTCCTACCAAAACCCCCAGATGCTTGATACAAAGAGTGTAGGTATTTCTGCATTTTATTTCTCTCTTTATTTTTTTTTTTTTCCACCTGAAGGAAACCAAATTCCTGTTAACTAAGAAGTATAGATTATTGTTTTCTGTGTTTCTTTCCCCATCCTTCTTCCCCTCTCTCCTGCATATTTTCTTCTATTTTTTTAATTCTTTTTTTATCTTTATTTGCAGTCTGCTGTTTTATTTCTAGAGATAATTATGGTAAATAAATACAGATTCAATCTTCAAATCCCCCATCAATAAGAAATGCACAGTCCAAATGTACAGAGGAAAAATAGACAAGAATGGAAGGGGAGAATATAAATAAAAGAGAAATCACTCTGCTGATCAAATCTTTCATTTCCAAACAGAAATAATTACAGTGATGGTCAATAGGGAGAATTTGGCAATTTACAGTTGTATAGAAGAAAGGTCATATCAACAAGATTTGATATTCAGGGCAAACCAAAGAACTAAAGGGCCTGAAGCATTGCCTATAATCTTTGTTTCACTTTAGATGTTATGCTGTAATGAAATGTAAAAAGGGAATACACAAAAATTTATAGAGGTGGGAAAAAAACATGGTATGAAGTTGTATGGCATTTCTCGACAGGGCATGTTCCTAAGGATATGCAGAGAATAACAAATGCTGTTTGAAATAAGTACAGCAGAGATCTGAAACCAGATTGAAAACCCAAGTCAATTTTCCTGAGTGTCATTTGATTAGCTTTCTTATATAGAACCAACGCTTAAACAATACTGGGGATTCAGAATGGAGAGGTGTTTGGGAACACAGTGAGAAATGGGTTACTCCTACCAATTTCATTTCTGCAGCTTTACAACATTATCATTGCACATTGTTTCAGTGTTTCTGCAATAATCCATAAATGAAACAATGTCAGAGGGAATTTGATTGATAGCTGGGAAAACACAAAAACTGTGCAAGTTATTTCTTTGCTCTCTCTCTATCACTGCCTTCTGGGCAAGAGATGTTATGAGTAACTACATAAAATAGCTAGAGCCCATTGTCTAGCTATGTGTAAGGGAAAACACTGATGAGTTCATGGATATTGCTTTGGACAAACAAAAGGCATCCAATATGCATGTAACATATTTGACCTTTGGATTGTTTTGAGTGGTTTGTGTTGCTGATGCATTTTTCACCACATATTGCTAACTTTTTAGTTCTGAATTTAGCAAAAGAAGAAAAAGGTGTTTTGGAACAGAATTGACATCAAACTTGGTTTTCAATTTTGGAGAACTCTAGATTGAAGATGAGTACACGGAAAGTATCTTGATCTGAATATAAAATAGAAAAGTCTTCAAGACTTCAAATTTCAGCTTTGCATATTTATACATACAATTACAGCTCTTCCCAAAAGCTTCAGATAACAGCCACTTCATACTCATTAAAATATATTCTTTTCTGTTTCACCTGTATTCTCCATTTCTCTCTTCTTTTGCCAGTATTTTAGTATTCACATCCTCTAAATCTTCATTGAAATTATGTTACTGAAAAAAGACAATTTGTCAGAAAGCATTAAAAAAAGAATCCCATAGAAGAACATAAATTTCTGGTAAGGAAATATTTCTAGAGACTGTTTTATGCGTAAGATCTAACATCTAGGTACTCACTGGAGACAGTAAGAGAGATTGACCTAAGTGAATCAGGGAACAACGCACTTTGAATCCTGCACAGGTGGTCTTTTAAGCAATAACATTATTCATGACTCCAGGGGAAAAAATGAAACTTTAAGAGATGTTTTATACTAACATTGTTGTTTTCACTTTCTCTGACTCTCAGTACTCTGTCAGTTTCTCTGTCTATTCAGTTAGCCTTGTGGTCAAGGGGCCTCAGTTTGAATAGTAGTAAGAGTGCTAAATGACATGGTTTAGAGGGCGTGGTGGTGATGGGTTTACAGCTGTATTAGATTATTTAGAGGTCTTTTTCAACTTTAATGATTCCATTATTCTCTTCTATGATTTTATGAATTCTCAGTAAAATTCCTAAAATACATACATTGAAAGTAACATGAAGTACTTAGCTCATGACTAATGAAAAAGATGCATAATTTTAAAGTTATAAATCTTCATCTTCCATTTGATCTACTTCTGTTCTACAATTTCTGTATGCCATGGCCTCCTCTAATGAATGTTGATAAAAATTCCAATTCATGTTGTGCACTGTGGCACATACTATGTTTGAGTGCTGACTGCTGACATACTTGGTAGACTCTCAGAGTAAATCTTGCCCATGGGGAAAAGACACTTTGAAGGTTGTGGGAAACTGTCTCAAAATACTATTTGTTTTCCTTTTCTTTAGGATTTATTGTATTTTACTGTGTATTATATATTTTATTCACAGAAGTCTTTCTAGAGATAAGGATTTCAGTACATAATAACAGCTCCCTTGAGTGGGAGATATCAGGGCGACCTGCCAGTTCTTCTTGCTGCAGATGTCAGGCCATCTGGCTGACATCTCTGGGGCAGGACACATCAAGGGAGTTGGCTGGCACATCTCCTCAGCAGGAGCTTTGGAACGAGTAGAGAAAGGAGGGAAGTGCATGAGGAAAAGATATAGCTAGCTGCCACAATGAGAATTTTGTGAGTATGATTGTCTTTATGTGTATATATATATACATATAAATACACAGGGAAGTACTGAGAGGCAGTACTTCCAACAAAGATTGTTTGGGATTAAAACTGAGCTTGATAAAATGCCTGCAAAAGCCATCCCATTTACGGTTTCTAACATTTCTTGAGTTTTTATTCTACCCTTGTATATTTGTCTTAATTGTTTCTTATGACAATGAAGATAATGTTTGCAGGCATGATGTAAGAATTCAGGTATATTTTATGAAAGTGAGGAACCACTGAATGTGTTTGGATAGACAGACATTTGTTTTCTAGAGAGGTAGAAATCTTTCTCTGATCTGAAACACTGGAAAGCTGTTCATTTAGATAATCTTCCATTTAAAGCACTGCACCTTGAAACCAGATAATAGTGCAACCTCAGAAATCTGAGATTTCTCCTTTTTCTTCAAGGATGATGATTTGACACAGTACATATTCTTAAACAGAACTGAAAACCAAAGAGTGGTAAAAAGAAAATTAGATAAATAGAGAGATGGCCATCAAAAACTGAGATGCTTGGAGATTCACGAAACACAGAACATTTCTGAAACTAGAACAGCTTTTAAATGCTGGATCAAGTTAAAATGACTAGAGTGTGCTGCAGGAATTTTAAAAAATAGTTAGAAATGGATGAGAAAGTGGTAGCAGTGGAAGATTTCTGAGAAGACCCTGTTAAAGTTTGAGCAATGATCACCAAGAAGGTGGAATTACTGAATACCTTCTTTGTTTCAGTCTTCACTATTAAGACTGCACTTGGGAATCCCAGTCCTTGGAGATAAGAGAGAGTGTCTGGGGAAAGGAACACTTTTTCTTGGTCAGTGATCATCTGAGCAAACACAATGCACACAGATCCACAGGCCATGATGAGATAGATATGCACACACAAATGCTGAGGGAGTCAGTAGAAGTGATTGCCAAGCCACTATCATCTATGAAAAGTCATGAAGAATGGGAGAGGTGCCTGAGGACTGCAGAAAAGCAAGTCACTCCAGTCTTCAAAAAGGGCAAGCAAGAGGACCCAAGATACTACAAGCCGGTCAGCCTCACCTCCATCCCTGGAAAGGTGATGGAAAAGCTTATTTTGGATGTCATCTCCAAATGAGTGGAAAAAAAAAATGTTATCAGAAATAGTCAACACGGATTCATGAAAGAAGAATCATGCTTGACCAGTCTGGTAGCCCTCAATGATAACATGATCATCTGCATAGATAAGAGGAGAGAAGTGGTTGTTGTCTGCCTTGACTTCAGCAAGACTTTTGACACTGTCTCCCATAACTTCCACATAGGTAAGCTTAGGAAGTGTGGGATAGATGAGTGGACAGTGAGGTGGATTGAGAACTGGCTGACTAGCTGAGCTCAGAGGGTTGTGATCAGTGGTGCAGAGTATAGTTGGACGCCTGTGCCTAGCGGTGCTCCTCAGATGTCGGTACTGGGTCCAGTCTTGTTAAACATCTTCAACGATGACCTAGATGAAAGGATAGAATGCACCCTCAGCAAGTTTGCTGATGATACAAAGCTGGGAGGAGTGGCTGATGCACCAGAAGGCTGTGCTACTGTTTAGTGAGACATGGAAAGGCTGGAGAGTTGGAAGGAGAGGAACCTGATGTTATTTAACAAGAGCAAGTTGCAGGGTTCTACACACAGAGAGGAATATCCACACTCATCAGTACAGACTGGGGGCTGACATGCTAGAAAGGAGCTCTGCAGAGAAGGATCTAGGTGTCCTGGAGGACAGCAAGATGACCATGAGCCAGTAGTGTGCTTTTTTGGCCAAGACAGCCAACGGTATCCTGGGGTACATTAAAGAATGTGGCCAGCAGGTCAAGGGAGGTGATCCTCCCCCTCTACTATGCTTTGATGAGGCTACATCTGGAGCACCTGTGTCCAGTTCAAGAAAGACAAGGAACTACTAGGGGGAATCCGGTGGAGGACCACAATTATGGTTGGAGGCCTGCAGCATATTCATTATGAGAAAAGGCTGAGGGACCTGGGACTCTTCAGCCTGGAGAAAAGAAGACTGAGAGGGGATCTTATGAATGCTTATAAAAATCTAAAGGACGAATGTCAAGTGGTTGGGGCCAGACTCTTTCCAATGGTGTCCAGTGACAGAACGAGGGGCAAAGGGCAGAAATTGGAACATAGGAATTTCCATATGAACATGAGGATGAACTTCTTTACTTTGAGGGTGACAAAATACTAGAACAGACTACTCAGTGAAGTCTCCTTCTCTAGATATATTCAAGACCTGCCTGGATGCTTTCATGTGCAACTTACTGTAGGGAACCTGCTTTAACAGTGTGGTTGGACTGGATGATCTCCAGAGATTCTGTGATTTGGATAAGCTCAGAACCTTTTCCCTTTTCCCACTCTTCAACTTTTTGTCAGCAGTGGAAAGGACAGATATCCCATCTTTCTGAGTGTTGTCATTACAGTCAGGTAGACAAGATTAAGATGAGAATTTGACAAAAGATTTTCCCATCAATGTCCCTTTTTGGGGGAATAGTCAGAGAAAAGAGGAAAAAAATCTCAAAAAGTATTTTTTTTTTTCAGTGTGCACCTTGTTCTCAGAGTCAACTACATAATCAGGCTGTTTAATGTATCTTTTTTGCAAATTTCTTAAAGTGCTAGACAGCCAAATAATATGATGCTTTCAGGTACCATCTGTTAGCCAAATATTGGGAAATAATGTGCTAAAGTTCTTCATGAAGCTTGGACTCAAAATATAAGGAGGGACAATAGGAATTGAATGAGTCTTACACTTTCCATCAACAACAACTGAAATTACCTGAGTGGGTTATTTAAGATGTTGCCCTTGTGTAATCTCTGAGGCAACATTTGTAATCTTTGTCTTCCAACATTTCATTTATTAATACCACTANTTCTTATGCTTTCTCTTCTTTTTCAATTTCTGCCCTTGTTTAAAATACAGGAATCCACAAATGATATTTAGAATTAGTCAAGTGTGGTTTAAGGCCATGAGGCGCTCTCAGTAAATGCAATCTGTCCTCCATAGACCTAATATGTGTGGAGACAAAACAAAATGCTGTTTACTGAATCAACACTAACCACAGCATGGCCTATGTGAGGGAACTAGGCACACATTATTGCAGAGGATAAAGAGTGTAAAACCACTGATCCTGCAGTTACAGGGTCATAAAACTCTGCTTTCTATGTGAAAAGCATTTAACAGTGGACATTTTTAATACCTCCTCTCTGGGAGACACAAAATACATGGGACCTTGAATAATTACTCAGTATAAAATATTGGGAGTAAACTTCTGTCAACAAAGCAGATGGTCCTCCCCCTCCCTCCAACACCCCCTGAATCCTCCAGCCTTGAACACACAAAGTGCGTTCTGATAATTTGACAGTTGATAAGAAAAAGACATTTACCATTAACTCTAAATAGAAACAAGAAGCATAAAATGAGAATAAGGCCCAATGATGAACATAAATGTGAGTTCCAGTCTGCTGATCTTTCTTGTGCTTTGTGAAATGGGACTGTTTTGGCTGTCCCTGTGTGTGTTATTTTTGATGGTAATAAATAGAGCTTAACTGAGTAATTTTTCAAATAGGTTGCAAGCTGCAGCTTTATTTGAAGTTGTGGCTGCTCTTCGTGTTGGTCAAGTGAAGAAGCTCTATGCAATCATCACATCTATTTGTTGAGTTTGTATTATACTTTCTGGATTTCTGTGGAAAGGAAGTGTGTTATCATTTGCCTTAATTGTAGTGAAGCACTTGAGGTGGAGATTATACTCACAAGGGCAGGATTCTTATCTCAGCATTTACAGGCATCAGAATTGCATTTATTTTAACCAAGGACAGATTGGATTTATGATGATGAATGTAAAAGGGTTGAAACCCACAGTGTTCCTTGTGGCTCAGAATTATGAATGGTTATGAAATTACTCATTTGGATTTTGAATTTAGTATTTTACTTTAATTTTATATTAAAAAAAAAAAAGAATCTTCTTGTACTCGCTAAACAAGTCTATACTGATGATGCAAAGTCATCATCAGTATGATGATCACATCTTCATTCATCTCAGCCCATGGAAGGATAAGATACAGGCATAATGACCTGCAATAGTATTCTTATACTGACGATTTGGATGGAAAATGTTTTTTCTTACCAGGTAATATGCTCTTTTAAGAATTTGTTCCTACTCAATTGTCCAAATTCTGCCATTGGATGAAACCATCCTTCCAATAAATAGTGAATTATCAGCACGAAGTGATCAGAATAGAAATAAAAAAGCTATTCCTTCCTTCTTGCTCATTAGCCAGTGCCATGTTTCTTTTTCTTCATAGCATGGAATTATTCCATCTACTTTAATCTCACCATTAGGAACCCTCTGTATTCGTGGTAATAGTTATAATCCTCAAGGCTCTCTGAATCACAGTTCAAGACAACTTAGGGAGGATGCCTGGCTTTAGAACAGATGATCACTGTCTCCATGTCTTATGTTACACAAGATAATTCCCACCTTTTCTTGTCCCAGTGATTTCAGTATCATTGCCACTCTAGATAGTTCTGAATCAAGGGGAACGTATATGTCAAGAGGGTATGTGACTTGTCCTATTGTTGTAATACATCTATATGAAGACAAAGCTACAAAGCCCTGCAGTTTAGATGTCTCTATTTATGTTTCTCTCCAGAGTAAACAGAAAGCTCTGTTGGTCTTGTCTTAAACAAATATATGAAACTGGAAAGGCAGTTCCAAATTCCTAAGAGTTGTGAGTGATTTGAGTTCTGATACAGATTTCATACCCTGTATCTACAGTTTGAGACTTTCTGCAGAACTTGGGAAAAGAGAGGGGCATTATCACTCTAATGGTATTCATTGATTGAGTCAGAAAAAAAAAAAAAAAACCACAACGTGAATCCAAGACGCATTTTTGATTTTTGAAGAATTACTCAAGGGTTACAGGATGTAATGGAGACACAGATTTCATCCTTTGTATACAACAGCACAATAATGGAGTAGAAATAAGGCCAGGACCTCAGGTCCACTAATCATAATGTTCTTATACCAATGCACAATAGATAAGACTCTACCCTGTTGACTACAGTGTATGTGCAATGATTTTAAGATTAACCATTTCTAATAGTCTACATACATACAAAAGGACAGTATTACAGGGATAACAGCTTGTAATTATATACCAGCCCTGTCTGAATAATGCCACGTTGCAAATGGCTGTAAACTTTTATGAACAGTTTCTTCAGTTGTGAATTGTGTTGTACTTTATTGCAGAGACTCTTGAAACAGAGAGCTTAGTCTTTGATTAGAAGGGTTTTCAGGTGCAAATTTTCAGGTGAACTTATTTTCAGGTGCAAATCATTTGCATTGTGCTTATTTTAAAAGATATCTAGTTGCTACCTGTTGTGGAAAGAACTGTGATACTGCTGCTGGAAGATCACAGAATCAGATTTGTAGGGGTTGGAAGGGACCTTGAGAGGTCATCGAGTTCAACCCCCCTGCCAAAGCAGGTTTCCTACAGCAGGTTGCACAGGTAGGCGTCCAGGCAGGTCTTGAATATTTCCAGAGAAGGAGACTCCACAACCTCCCTGGGCAGCCTGTTCCAGTGCTCCATCATCTGCACCGTGAAGAAGTTCCTTCACAGGTTGTTGCAGAAGTTCCTATGTTTCAGTTTATGACCATTTCCCCTTGTCCTGTCACCACACACCACTGAAAAGAGTCTGGCCTCTTCCCTTTGCCTCCTGTGCTTTAGACATTTATAAACATTGATAGGATCTCCTCCCAGTCTTCTCTTCTCAAGACTGAACAAATCCAATTCACTCAGCCTTTCCTCATAAGGGAGATGCCCTTTATCATCTTTGTGGCCCTTCGCTGGACTCTTTCCAGGAGGTTCCTGTCTTTTCTGTACTGGGAAGTCCAAAACTGGACACAGCACTCCAGGTGAGCCCTGACCAGGGCAGAGCAAAGGAGGAGGATCACCTCCCTCAGCCTGCTGGCCATGTTCTTCTAAATGCACCCTGAGATACCATTGGCCCTCTTGGCCACCAGGGCACACAGTATTACTTGACTTTAATGTATCTGTGTCTTGAATTATGATTTCTTCTCCTTCTCTACCCAGTAAAATTAAGAGTGGTACTCTGAAGACAGTAAAAGCATAAGAATAACAAGGAGAGACATACACCTGTTGGAACGTGTCCAGAAGAGGGCTACAAAAATGGACCAAGGGGTGGAACACTACCCATGTGAAGGCAGGTTGACAGAGCTGGGGCTGTCCAACCTGGAGAAAAGAAGGCTCTAGGAAGACATGACAGTAGCCTTTCAGTATCTAAAGGAGAGATAAAAGAAAGAAAGGGACAGACTCTTCATCAGTGTCTCTGGTGATAGGACAAGGGGAAATGATTTCAAACTAAGAGAGGGGAGATTTAGACTGCTTACAAACAAAAAGGGTTTTTATGCTATAAAGGCTAGTGAGGCACAGGAACAAGTTGCCTAGAGAGGTGATGGATGCTCTGTCTTTGGAGGCATTCAAGATTAGGCTGCACGGGGCCCTAAGCAACCTGATCTAGCTGTAGATATTCCTGTTGGACCAGATGATCTTTAAAGGTCTCTTTCTACTCAAACAATTGTATGATTCTATACTTCTATGATTTTGTGCATAATTGACAGCTCTGTTTTTCAATATTCAGATGGGGCAGCAACAAAGTTTTTCAGAGTTTAAAAAAAATGATGAAAGAAGAATGACAAATATAATAAGGAAAAAAATAAAAGTAGAAACAACTTCATTTTGAAAGATAAAAACATTTTCTCATTATATGTAATTGTATCGATACCTCAACCATAGTGACATATCTGGGATGTGATCATAACTGCATCTACTTTCCATAGTGGTTTGTAAGTGCAAGAAATTCAGAAGTGCTTAACTATGTAAATCCCAAAGATCTATTTTTTTATAAATAAATAAATAATAATTGTCTTTACAGCTCAAATCAGATGAAAAGGGGTAAAGAAGAAAGGAGAGGAAATGATCATCTCAGACATATACAAAAGGCTAATGAGCAACACATCAATAGGAAAATAGAAAAACTAATTTAGCATGCAAGAATAAAGAGATGGTATAGGTAGGCACTGTTATCCTGCAATTATCCTGAGATATACCAACTGGATACTCAGTTCTGTCTTCTGTTTAACCAAACATAAATAATTTGTTGCCATTTCAATCTCATAAAAGGAAAATGTAGAGTGGCGTATGCATATGAATTCTTACACTTATAGTAAGTAGCCTTTTAATACATTTAAAACATTTACTGTCCATGAATCTGTTCATCCTAGAAGTTTGATTCTTAGCAACCTTGAATTGACTGAGAGACATTTTTGGCCCAAGTACAGTTTAAAAACAATGTACAGGAAGAGACATCTGAGAACAGTAAAATATACCATGATAAGATTACATCTCTTTATTTCTCAGATTTCTGTGACTCTAAGGGAGAACGTAAAGATCTGAAGATTCTCAGCAAATTCTTTATGCTACCAAGTGATCCCCTTCTCCTAAGGAGTCCCTGCTGTGACTGTCCAGCTCATTATTCTGGCTTTTTGCCTGAGCAGAATAAAGCTGCGGCAGAGTCTATAGTCCGTCACTGTAAATAAGTTGATTTATTTCCTCTTAATGAAAGCTTTGATATAAAACAAGATTTAAGGCAGGTAAGTAAGGCGGTTTGCAAAAATTGCAAAACTGCCTAAGAGGGCAGTGATCTCCACATGTACATTTATGTAGTTACATACTGATAATAAAAATGACTAAAATTGTCAAAGTGCCTCTGTAAATCTCTTTACTGAAATAGCAGTGTAGGAGCCTCCTAGGAACTGCTACACTACAGATGCAAAAGCCTAATATCTCGCCGCAGTAGACTGTAGCTGGACCACCACTGTAGGTGTTGTTGTGAGAAGAGCATTTAAGTCAGGTCTCTACAGAGAGAGTAAAGAAAATAAAATTACTCTGCTTCAGTCCCTTGCTGACACACACCTCTCTAATGGAGTTTCTAGAGATGCTGAAATGTTAAAAAAAAAATGTGAAAAAAAAAAAGACAGAGAATATAGTCATATTTAAATGAAAGAAAAAGAGAAAAGCATTGAAGCTGAGCAGTTCTCAGAGAACTCACTCAGCATGTAGGAAACAGAGAACATATCTATGTGTAAGTAGCCAACATCTTGTGTCGTTTGAAAGTGTTCCTTGGTGCTGTGAAATCAATTTGCCAATGACTGGCATAACAAATTGATGATAATAGCAAGAGAGTGGTGAAGGAATTTAAAAGTCCATCATCTTTACCAAGCACTGTGTGGAGATTCAGGAAAAAGATTTGGAGTGTTTTGTATACATACATTGCAGAGCTATGTTTGAAAACCTCATGAAGAAATTCAGATTTAGACAAGCTAGTTGGCATTTTGAAGAATGTTTTCCTCAGTCTTCACTTGATGCATGCTTGATGTCTCTGTGGCAGAACATGTTCTTGTGGAGACTGAAAATCTTTGGAAGAAATCCTAAAAGAAGTAAAAATCAGTAATAAAATCAAGACTCATTGACTATATCTACTTGTTTCAAATATGAGATCTAATACAAAGCACAAATTTGACTTTTCTTTGTGTTTGAAGACTCTGGATCTACAAAACCATTAAAGGCCAGGCAAACATGGCCATGACAATGTATGAATTGTAATGAACTACACGGAACTACTAGAAGTAGAAGGGAGTTTGTCTGAATCCATGGATAAATACATTCCAGCAGAATTGCATTTGGGAAAGATTTGATTATAGGATTGGTACCAAAAATACTGATGTTAACAATCAAATGTTGTTATTCTCAGACACTAAGCTAGAGAGCCACAGCTACATTTTCTGCTGTATGATTATTGGCTTAAATATGTGTTGGAGGGAAGAGCCTTTTTGCTTTTTCCATCTGCATTTGTATAATTACAATGTTGAACAATTTGGCTTATTTCCTTTGTTCAGCTACTGCATTTCATTCTCTGTCAGACCAAAAAATTGTTACACATTCATAGCTTTATACTTGAGAAAACGATAAAAAAGAAAAGAAAAAAAAAGAAAAGAAAAGAAACACCTTTTCAGGACAAACAGTAGCTACTCTTACCTCACCATTGGAAGTGAGTAAAAGAGGTAACATCAAATCTAGTATGAAATACACAAAATACATTTTGGCTGCAATTATTTTTTCATAATACATACAAACAAACAAAAACAATACTCGAACTTGACATAATTGGTGACACTCTTTTATCATCAGTGAAGTTTATCATGATTTAGAAAACAGAATCATGGTAGTTTAGTAGAATGGCTAATTTAGAATTCAGGTAAGCCCAGTTATTAGTTTACACTCTCAGGACCCTTAAAATAGCCCCCAAATCTATGACTATATTTAGTGACTAATGCTGAGATGAACAGATTTTTAGGGACATATTCTTAGAGTATTTGATGTCTATGTTAATTGACATAGTCTATCAAAGAATGGAGGCTAAAGTCAGCAGAGTGCTTATGATCTAATCTGCACAACTCAGTGCTAGCACATAATCTGATGTTCTACAGTTCAGGTTCTCTAGTCAGATCCCAGGGCTGCTGTAAATGCTAAAAAGAAGTACAAGACCACCACTGTGAGATTTGTTGCTATCTTGGCTTTAAGGTAGGCATTTTTCATAAGGGTGGAACATCAGGGAGTACATGAAAACAGCTGGGGTGGGCCCTTTACAGCAAGTTCTCTGACCTGAGTATCTTTACTGTACATATTAGTCATAAAGATATGCACTCCTGGAGCGTCATAGACATCCTGTCCAGAAAGAGTTGAACAAAGACTATGGCTATGTGTATAAAGTGGGAAAAGGCATATATATATATATATAACGCATACAGGTGTATAAAAGGCATGTATATTTGTAAAATATATATATATAGAGAGAGAGAGAGAAAGAAAAAAGAAAGCGACAGTGAGAGTGCAAAGCAAAATTTAAGATGCACAGCAACAGGTGAAGTGATGATCAAATGGCCTTCCTTCCTGTACAAGCCTGGTGAAAGCCCTACTAACCCTCATTTCACAGATTTTCTCAATCTATTTGTCTACACTGCCATGACCTTTCAAATACGATGGATAGTGGCTTGGCAACCCCATCCACCAGTTCCTTCAGGACCCGTGGATGAATCTCATCAGGCCCCATGGACTTGTGTACCTTCAGATTCTTTAAGTGGTCTTGAACCTGATCTTCACTTACAGTGGGCAGATCTTCCTTCTACCAGTTCTTACCTTCTCTTTCTGCAGTTTGGGTGGTGCGACTAGAGCATTTGCCAGTGAAGACTGAGGCAAAGAAGTCATTGAGCACCTCAGCCTTCTCCACATCCCTCATGACCAGGTCTCCAATTCCCTTCCGGAGAGGGCCCACATCTTCCCTAGTCTCCCTTTTATCATTGGTACACCTATAGAAATTCTTGTTCCCCTTTATGTCCCTGGCTAGATTTAATTCTACCTGGGCTTTAGCTTTCCTAACCTGGTCCCTGGCTGCTCGGACCACCTCTTTGTATTCTTCCCAACTAAGATGGAGAATGAAAATCATCACTTGTCCATAGGAAGCCTCTCTAGGTCATTTGTAAGACAATCAAAAATTATTTTCTTGAGTACAGATTGCAGAAAACATTTAACTATTCAAATTTTTTATTGAAAATACACATTTTATCATGAGTAACTGTTGCTGAGTGATAAGGGGACATTCATATTGAAATATGTAAAACATGTTTTGTGTGGATTGATTTTCAAGACCACTGAGTAGATTGTACAATTAGGTTGACATTAACAGATTTATTCCATTTCCATTATTCTGTCCAAGATGTTCAAGCTGCCACATAAAACACAAGAAAACCTTCTAAAACTAATGGAAATAACATTAGGCATAACACTAATGAAATGAGACATTAAGCATGAATTTAAGGAATCATTAATTAAATAAAAAATAAAACCCATTATGAAATAACATTCTATCTAATTTTTCTATCCATCTAATCCATCCAATATGTACATAAACCATGGAATAAGATTTTCTTTCAGTATATTCTCACCAAAACCTGATACTTTTTGGAAGACATGTATGCATATTAATTATAATGTGTGTTACAGGTAAAGAAAGGAAGCTCTTTTCAAAAAGTCATAAGCTTTTACAATTGTTAGTCCCCATGAAGGTTGTAAAACAGTTCAAAGATTCTTTACATAATATTTAGATTTTTCAGACCATACATTCTACATAAAAGTGGGGAAACAAAAGAAAACACATTGCTTTGACCTATTATTCAACTATCTGTACTCAAAAGTGTCGTATTTGTTCTGGTTATAAGATGGCATAACAGGGTTCAAAAGCCTACACTTGCTTTTGTTAAATCTTATGTGATTTCTTACTGCCCAACTCTGCAGCCTGTCCAGGTCTCCCTGAATGGCAGCATAGCCTTCAGGTGTGTCAGCCACTCCTCCCAGCTTTGTATCATCAGCAGACTTGCTGAGGGTGGACACTGTCCACTCACCAAGTTCTTTGATGAAGATGTTGAACAAGTGCAAATGGATTTGTACACCAGACAACCAAGTGCTTCTGCCTCGTGTTCACTTCCTTTATGAAAGAGAATTATGGATAATCTAGAAATCATTTTACCATCCTCTGATACTCTGTTTTTTTTTTAGAAGGGAAAGTTCCTTTCAAAAAGAAGTGAACTTATTTATGTAAAAGACGATGTTTAGGGCCATGGACATTGATTTGGTTCATCTTTGGAATCTTAACATAATCCACCCATTAATCCTCGCTTTGCTAAATCAATTCTGATTTATGGCAATGTGAGTGTACAATAAAAAGAGAATAAAGATCCAAAACATTTTAATTGCATCTGTCATAAGATTAATTAATAGTTTACAAGTGAATATTATTCTGTATGCAACATTTTTTAAAATTTTGTTTTATTTTCTGAAAAACTTCTAAATGATTAAAATATTTTTTTGGAAACTAATACAGTGAAATTTGTTTCCATGAATTTTTTTTTGAATTTCTTATGCACTAATTTATAGTTCTTACTGAATACTAGAGCATAAAAAAATAACAAATCAAACCAAACAAACAACACCAAAACTAACATAATTTGTTCAAAATAACCTTACAATGGGAGGAATTAACAATATAATTTCATTGCCTTCTGAGTGTTCAAAGGTGGGCAATATCAATGGCATCACATTTTTCATGTCTTGCAAATAATTTGGATTCAAACTTCTTTAAGTTTAATATAAAGTAAGAGAGATTTAAGTTAGATGTCAGGGGCAAGTATGACACCAAGAAGGTGATGAGGTGCTGAAGTAGGTTGCCCAGAAAGGTTGTGAATGCCCTGTCCCTGGAGGTGTTCAAGGCCAGGTTGGATGGGGCCCTGATCAACCTGATCTAGTACTAGATCTAGTGGTTGTCAACCCTGCCTGCAGCAGGGGGTTTGAAACTTGATGATCCTTGAGGTCCCTTCCCACCCAACCCATTCTATGGCTCTACGATTCTCATGCAAACCATGAGGTCTCAAGATACATAAAACTACAGTCAAACAGCAAAATATTTTGATGCAACTTGAGTTTTCTGTGAAAAAGAATGAATGCGAGGTAGATATACAGTATGTAACAAGGTTCCCTCCAACTGAAAATAAAACAGCCAATATAAAAATACCAAGTGATAAGGCAGCAATAACACACAAGAGATTTCACGTATCACTTAGAAAAAATAGCTATTGTTAATGAGTGCGTGTTCTCCTCTTGCTGTATTTTCCTCCTTCTTTCATCTTTTTTTTTTTGTTTAATTTTTCTTGTTTGATCTACAGAAACATGTCTATAACATGATTGATTACTTAAAAGAAATATATAGCCCTAGTTCCCACTGTGACTCTCTCCTTAAAAAAGGAAACAACTTCATCTCTACAGGATCCTTTCCAAAGTCCTCATTATTACAGTGTAGTAGGCTTTGAAAGTCATGTACATAATACCTAACAAAAATGTACTCAGCGATACACTGGGCCCTCTAAACATGAGAGATAATTACACAGGGAGAATGATATTCTACTGCCAGCTCCATTTTCATGATGCATTTATTTGCCCTGTACACAGCCCTGAACAACAAAACAAGCATTAACATACAATGTAGATATGAGCTATTGCAATCTATGTGATGGAGGAAGGAAAGAAATACTACACACTATTCTTGGCATATATGTACCACCTGAATGGTATTTTTCATTATCTCCTACACTGGGAACATTGTATTATTCCACTGGGATGTCACAGTAAGGAGGATATAATTATCAGCAAAGTAATGGGGATCCTCTTGCTAATGGCCAGCTATTCAAATATCTCAATATAATCGCCTTGCCCAATCTCTCCCCATTGTCTACTCTTCTGGAGAAACTCATCACTTTTTCCACTTAGTCCAGCATAATGAATTCATTTTGCATTTTCCTTGTGAGAAATTAAGAGAAATAGCAATGTAATGTGTTGACATTTGAAATGCAGCATAAAAATTTTAGACTGGCAATTTAGTTTAACCGTCCACCAACAGGGAAAGGCTGCTTATTATATTAGTTCTTGGTGTACAGGACATGTATTTCTCAGTTGCTCTCTCTCTAGTCTGTCTTTTTCATTCATGACCCAGTTCACCAGAAGGCAGATACAAATACACTCAAGTTTTTATCTGTATATTCCCTTCTATGATTATTGATGTTGAACAAAGAGAATGAGCCATGAGTGAAAGTAGTTATATGCACACAGGAAAATACATCCGAAAAACAGTAGATGTTACCATTAAAATTATTTTAAAGGTGTGTTTACATAGCAAAGTGTTGATCAATCATTGTTACAAAAAGCTCTCATGGTACTCTTCCAAAGAGCGATCTCTGGCGTCCTACTGTAATTTCAATGTAAATATTCGCCATCCACTCCTGTTTACGCATGCTTAGAAGCTTTACTAAGAATTAGAAGTATACAGATACAAAATTATCTACTTCCAAGATCACTTATATAAGAAATGCTCTAAGTGGTAGATAAACAGCTGAACAAAATGCATATATGTATATATTTTAAGTAGAAACATTGCAGCTGGACAAATCTTAGTGATATTTTGTTTTGTTATTATTATTTGTTCTTTTCATACAAAGTATTCTGAACAAAATATAAATTGGGATACACAATTATGGACATCTGGACGTGGGATGCCAGTGAAGCCTAAAACTTGAAAATAACAATAGTGATGGGCAGATCATCCCAGCTGAGGTCAGTGTAAGAGTTCAAATTCTTCCCATCATTCAAACTTCTCTGTACTGCATATTACACCCAGCAATTTGTTATTGTAATTAATGACTGATATTTTCATAGTCTGGAAGACTTTCAAGTGCCTAAAAACAGTGAAAAATGTACTCTTATTTCCATTAAGTAAGGAAAAGAACTTTTATCGTGACTCACTTTGGACGATTCAATTTGAGAATGTAAAGATTAATTATCTTTTTATTTACCGCCCCCCCCCCCAAAAAAAA
>WBMW01005530.1:27212-48596 GCA_013396635.1 Penelope pileata
AAAAAAAAGGCTAGCCTTACTGTTAATTAAATATACTCTGAATCAAGAGATAATACCTGCAAAAAATGACATCATGTCCAAAAGAAAATGCAAAACAAACCTCTCAGGTAGTACAGCTTGATAGTGATATATAGAATGGAAAGGAATGTAACCAAATAGATGAGGTAAAAGTGTTCTGGAGAGCAAGCTGTCTGGACTGATTACCAGGGCTTTAAACTAGGTTCAATAGGGGAAAGGGGTGGAGTTTGATGTGACAGAGGAGGGCTGGGGGATGCAGTCACTTTAGAAGACTGCAGGGAAAAACTTCTGAATTGTCCCATAGGATCTAGTGAGGACTCCTCCAAGAAGGTAATGTTGCCAATACCCTGTCTGAAATCTTCTTGCGTCTCTCTAGGGATATCTACACCCTATGCTTCCCTAAAATGCCTGTATACCAATGCACGCAGCATGGAAAATAAACAAGAAGAGCTATTGATCTGTGCTCAGTCACAGGGCCATGATCTAATTGCAATCACTGAGACTTGGTGGGATAGATGCATGACTGGAATGCTGTCATGGATGACTGTGTCCTTTTTAGGAAAGACAGGCAGGTGCGGAGAGGTAGTAGAGTTGCTCTGTGTGTGAGAAAGTGACTAGAATGTATTGAGCTCTACCTGAGGGTGAATGATGAATGAGTGGAAAGCTTGTGGGTGAGAATTAAGCGGTGGGCTGGTATGGGTGACACTGTTGTGGGGGTGTCCTACAGGCCAAGCAAGGCCAGCAAGTTGATGAGGCCTTCTACAAACAGCTGGAAGTAGCCTCGTGATCCCAGTCACTGTTTCTTATGGGTGACTTTAGTCACCAAGATATTTGTTGGATAACCAACACAGCCAAGCATGCATGGTCCAGGCAGTTTCTACAATACATTGAAGATAACTTTCTGACACAGGTGGTGGAGGAGCTGATGAGCTGTGGGGGAGCGCTTCTGGACCTTGTTCTTACTAACAAGGAAGGGCTTGTTAGGGATGTGGAGACTGGTAGGTGTCCTGGGCAGAGCGACCACAAAATGGTAGGGTTCTTAATTCTTGGTGAAGCCAGAAGGGAGGTCAGCAAAACTGCTTCCTTGGACTTCCGGAGGATGGACTTTGAAATCCTCAGGACACTGGTCAGGAGGATCCCCTGGAAATCTGTCCTGAAGGGTAAAGAGGTCCAGGAAGGCTGGATGCTCCTCAAGAAGAAAGTGTTAAAGGCATAGGACCAGGCTGTCCCAGTATGCCATAAGATGAGCCAGAGGTGAAGAAGTACGGCATGTATGACCAGGGAACTTCTGCTGAGACTCTGAGAGAAAAAGAGTCTCTCTCTGGTGGAAGAAGAGATTGGGGAACTTGAGGAAATTAAAAAAGAAGTTGCCAGGAGATGCAGGGAGGAAACTAGAAAAGCAAAAGCCCAGCTTGAGCTCAACCTGGCCCCTGCAGTAAAAGACAACAAAAAATGTTTTTACAAATATCTTAACAGTAAGAGGAGAGCTAAGGAGAATCTCCATCCCTTACTGGATGCGGCAGGGAACATAATTACTGAGGATAAGGAAAAGGCTGAGGTTCTCAATGCCTTCTTTACATCTGTCTTTAGTAGTCAGACTGCTTATCCTTGGGATGGTCTACCCCCTGGCCAGGAAGTGCCAGGAAAAGTTATGGAAGAGATTTTCTTGAGTCACACAGCATGTGTGAGACAAAAGGGCAATCAGGCCTACCCAGCATGAGTTCACAAAAGGCAAGTCCTGCTTGACCAACCTCATCTCTTTTTATTACCGGGTGACTCGCCTGGCGGATGAGGAAAAGGCTGTTGATGCATGTCTACGTGGACATTAGCAAAGCCTTTGACACAGTCTGCCACAGTATTCTCCTGGAGAAGCTGGCAGCTCGTGATGTGGACAAGTTCACACTTTGCTGGGTTAAAAACTGGCTGGAGGGCCTGGCTCAGAGAGTTAAAAGGAGTTAAAACCAACTGAAGTCCATTCATGAGTAGTGTTCCCCAGGGGTCAGTATTGGGGCCCACCCTGCTTAATATCTTTGTTGATGATCTGGACGAGAGAATTGAGTACACCTTTACTAAGTTTGCATATAACACCATGTTTAGAGGAAGAGTCAGCCTGCCTGTGGGTAGGAAGGCCCTGCAGACTGATCTAGACAGGCTGGATTGTTGGGCTGAGGTCAATGTGATGAGGTTCAATAAGACCAAGTGTTGGGTCCTGCACTTTGGTCACAACAACCCCATGCAATGCTATAGGCTTGGGGCAGAGTGGCTGGGAGACTGCGCCAAGGAAAAGGACCTAGGGATATTGGTCAATGCTTGACTTAACATGAGCCAGGAGCGTGCCCAGGTGGCCAAGAAGGCCAATGACATCCTGGCCTGTATCAGAAATAGTGTGGCCAGCAGGACCGGGGAGTTGATTGTCCTCCTGTACTCAGCTCTGGTGAGGCTGCAGCTTGAGTACTGTGTTCAGTTTTGGGGTTTTGGGCCACTCACTACAAGAAAGACATTGAGGCCCTGGAACATGTCCATAGAAGGACAATGAAGCTGATGAGGGGTCTGGAGCACAAATCTTATGAGGAGCAGCTGAGGGAGCTGGGAATGTTTAGTGTGGAAAAAAAGAAGCTCAGGGGCAATCTTATTGCACTCTACAACTATCTGAAAGGAGGTTGTGGTGAATTGGGAGTGGGCCTCTTCTCCCAGGTAACTAGCAATAAGACTAGAGGGAATGGCCTCAAGTCGCTCCAGTGGAAATTCAAGTTAGATATTAGGAAAAACTTATTTGAGAGACAGCTGTTTAGGTACTGGAACAGGCTTCCCAGATAGGTGGTGGAGTCACTGTTACTGGAGATGTTCAAGGTTTGTCTGGATGTGGTATTAATGAACATAGTTCAGTGGGTAATTTTGGTGATGGGCCAACAGTTAGACTAGATGATCTTAGAGGTCTTTTCCAACCTTAATGGTTCTATGATTCCATGGAAAAAAAAAAAAAAAACAGAAAAAAAAAAAACAACAAAAAGAATTAACTTACATCTTCATAGAATCATCAAGGCTGGAAAATACCATCAAGCTCATCAGGCTCAACCATCAGCCTCATCTACAAAGCCCCATCACTAAATCATGTCCTCTGTTGTCAAAACTTGAATCCTTCCATCAAATAACTTGACAATAGGAAAACACTAGAGCAGAGAAGCCAGTTCTTTCTTACCATTATCTTCAAAGAAACCTCAGCAGGTCTTTCTAGAGAAAATTAGAGAAATCTGAACGTGGCCAAGGATTTTCATTACTTCATGAGATTCACAGTGCTAAGGACAGTCACTAATTCAAAACCTATCTAGATAACAACCTTGCTGTCTGGCTGTATATCTGAAATGTATTGATGTTTCTGAGCAAATGACTAACAAAGATGTCTCCCTGACTCCTTGAAAGAAATAAAACAAATTCTTCCCACATCAGCTTGTGCTATATTGGCAGATAATGCAAATGTCTTTATTGGGATTAATCCTGATTTAGAAGGATGGAATAAAAGATTAAACTTCCAGGGTTTTATGAATTTCTTCTTCTGATTGTTTTGCTTCTTAAAAAAAATATATAGTTGTGTGCTGTGACTTACTGGTTTAAAAACCCCAATTTCCGACAAACATTATTTAGAGCTCAACACATACTATGCTGGAGCAAGATGCCAACAGTAAGTCCTTGACTAAGCTGTTGATTTCCCTGAATAATATAGAGCTTTCTGCTTGAAAAGTCCTGCAATTTTCTCTTTGTGCCTACAAATCTGCTTTCTCCCACTCCCTCCTTACATATATTCTGATATTTTCTTGTCTTTGCAGTTTCCAAGTTTCTGAAATATCAACATTTTTTTTTCCTTGCTGAGCAGCTTTATGAGAATACAGGCTTCTTGCTGTTATTTCAACCTGCTGTACTTAGACCCTACAAAAGAGATACACTCATCTTCATATCAGAACCTACCAGTTTGTAAAATTGTCTTATGTCATTAATTTCAGGAACCTTCCAATGTGCTTCAATGGGAAACGAGCATTCAAATGTGTTCATTTTGTGGGAACAGCAGCCATTCCACCAACAAGAACAACAACTCATACAACTGTTAAATTGTTAAGAATAGAATTTCTTACAAATTACAAATGTGATTACAAATGTGTACATTGTCAGTGATAAATGAAAGCCAGAGGCAAAACTGAGAGGTGGCGGGGGAGAAAGGAAAGGTGCCACAATAGGCTGTACAACTTTCTTTGTTAGTCAAAACCTGTCTGCATTAAGCCTTCTTTTCCAAATGACTGTTGTTAAAGAAGTGTTAAAAAAGTCGACTGGTTCTAGTCTTCACCTCCGTAAGGGGGGGAAAAAAAAGAAAAGCAAACAAACAAAAAAAGTCAAAAAAAGAAAAACAAACAAAAAAAAGTCAAAAAAAAAAAGATAACAAAAAAGGAAAAAGGGAAAAAGGTCTGAACTTCTTAAATGTTATTTTAAAGGAACTTATTTAAAGTTTTGGTAAGGTAGGGAGCCCAATTACTATATGTCATTTTTCTAAATTTAAATGGGAAATCAGTTAAAGCAAGAGCAAATTAATCCGTAGTCTTTTGGGGTTTGAAAAGTCCCCCTGCTGCTGACTGCATTGCTTTCTTTTTTGGTCCTTCCTTGGTGCTATTACATTCCAGGTTACAGAAAAAAAACTGTTTCTGCACTGAGAGCACAGGGAGTGATGGGGTGCTGACAGTCCCATGCAGATGACAGCTGTCTTGTGGCATCTGCTGATCACTGCTGCTTGTATCTGGGAATGAAAAAATGATGAGGTGAACATGAGCCCAGACCCTATCCACTGTACCTACTGTTTGGGACAGGTTCTGCCATTGGAAAAAAAAAAAAAACACTCAATACTTTAGGATCAGAATGGTTCCCAGGAGTTATTGCCATGCAAATGTAGGTCTTATTAAGAAAGGACTAGTAAATGTGACCTGAAAAGATCTTTGGGTGTAATGGGTCTGTGGAAGATATTAAGTGGCAGTTACAGTAGCCGTCAGAGTAGTGATGAAGGATGGGTATCCAGCTCTCATGAACCCTTGTGAAAGTCTCCTTACATCTGCTTTTCTCAGACTTCCCACTTTATGGCTAAGGGATATTTCATTTTTTCCTCATCTTCTCTTCACACTGAAGGCCTCTCAGGCCCATAATTACCCTCCCCCTCATGCCCAACATGCAAACAGATCTTTAGTGCTAAATTGTTGCCTCTCCCAGACTGAAGAAACTTTGTATTCTCATGGTTATGCCCTTCAAAAGACACTCCAGGGGAAAAAACAAACAGCAAGGCCACTTGCCTCCTAGATTGACACAGCATCTCTCAGTGCTGGCAGCATGCAACATTTCCCTCTACTCAGCTAGGTATTTCTTACCTCAGGATATACACAGAGGTACCCTAAGGCATCCCCTCCAGGTCAAGATGTAGAGTTACAGGCAGAAGGATAATGAGGAGCCATGGGCTACAGTGTTTTTCAGTATCCTGTTGTCATTAAGATCTCTACATCTCAATTTCACTGAGCCCTGCTGAGTGCTGCATCCTGCCTCAGTCAGGATGGTTTGCTGCATTGGACCTCAGGCCCAAGACAGCAGGAGTGGTGCTGGTGGAAGGGGAAGCAACAGAAGGAGATGAGGGGCCTTATAACTCTTCACATTTTTTTTTTTTCCTATGCTATATATTATTTGCATTTTGCTGTCTGGGTTATGACTGTATCTGACAGTTATTGTTAAATTGTCCTGCTGACTCACTATATGGCTTTTATCTTTTTGTGGATGTACCTAGCTCCATGCCTCATAACAACTATATTTAAAATCAGTCTGTGTCTCATATTGGCTATGTTTTAATTCAGAGACTGAACTCTCTAGGACTATGTTGTTTCAGCGAGCCCTCTGCTCCTCTATAGAACACAACAGCCTTTTATGAATTTATAGAAATGACATCTGTCTCAGCTGGTATGCTGTTCAGGAGCCTGGATAAAAGAGGTTTTTCCAGTCATGAGTGATATGTGTTAGACAGAAAGAAAATTAACTTTTGTATATGCTATTTTGTACATATATTTAAGCACAGTTTGGTACGTTAATCTCCACACATCTTTTTCTTTTAAATAGGGCTGTCAACTCACTATGACATAAATATGCTTTCCAGCTTAAGTAAACAAATGTGGTAGATTTTTCAGTGGCTCTTAAATGACGTAGTCACAGATAGATTTGATAGCTATGTTCATAGATACAAATTATATAAAATTCTAGGACTGCTCAGCCACACTGAGGCCAAAAAGCACAGAACAACTTTCATGCATACTATTAATTCACACACTTAGGCTTAAGAAGGAAACAGCCACATCTGAACTGCACATTGTGCCTTTAACCTATGCTAATGATCAGCAATGCAAAGGAGTTATTTGGGAGTATATCAGTTGGTTGAGAACAAAACCAGGCCAGGAACACTTCTGACAGCAGCGTAGACTACCACATTCAGTGTACAGGAATATAAAAAAATAATTTACTGATATAAATAGAGCAGAAGTACGCAATCACTAGGATGTTCTGATATCTCCTTTTGGCTGGAGGTGAAAGGAAGGGATAGGTGGATAAATAAATATCTAATATCTTTATAGCACAATTTGTTCTTTTTCAGAATCCTTCCTGAAACAAACAAACAAAAAAAAAATGTTTGTTCAGATGTTGATTTTACAGTTGTTATTACATCATAACCACACATTTTTTTCATACCAGTTAGATCTTAAAGGGTGGAAAGCAAGAACGATTTTGTCCAGGAATGAATATTAAAACTGCAAAACAAAATGACTTTAGGAAAAGGCCTTTCCCCAATTAGTCCAACTCATAGAGGAATTTTCTATTGGGGGTCCGAAGCTGATGCCACTTTTATGCCACAGTCTATCAATTTATTGTCCCTCAAACGAGTGCATTAATATTGATGGCAGCTAAACACATTGCAAACATGTTCTGTTCATTAATGTCCTGGAATAGAGTCATTATCCCATCTTATTCCCTCTCCAATGTTGAGACTGATCTGTGTAGAAAAGAATCTTAAGCAAAAACTCAGAACCAAGTATCAAGGTGAAGACTCACATTCACTAATAGCAATTCAGCTCTGACAAAGATTCAGTCCATTACCTGTCTCTGATCACTTGAGACTCATAGCAATAAAGAGGAGTTCACTCAAAGCACATTTGAGGACTTTGATGATAACATTTGTGGGTATACATGCTCACTGACCTCAATGGATACATATCAGAGAGTCTCCAATATCTATTATCAACATACTCAGGAAAGAAAGGAAAAGACAGTTAAACATGATTTCCTACTACTTCAGTTTTCCTGCCTAGCTCTGTAAGTGCTTGCTGGCTGCCCACTGGACAGAGAGGAAGTAGTGATATCTTGGCCTCTCCAGAACAGCTGCCTATGAAGTATCATACATGTTGGGCCACTGATTGGAGGAGAAAGAATAGGAGAGGAATTCACTTGATATGTCCAGCAACCTGAGAGGAAAATTCACCTCTCTTTATCCATAGCACCTTATGTTAACAAAAAAGCATAGTCTTGAATGTTACACAGAGATGAAAGAACTGGAATACCTATGACTGTGCATAGTTTCCAAATACTGGAACACTTAATTTTGGAACAAAAATCTGTCACATAAAAGCATACCTTTTTCTGTCCTGTTTGTGTTCTCTATATTTTACATATATTTAGTGTGTATATATCATATATACACCTATAGACATATAAATATACAATGCCAAAATCACAACTATATTAACAAAGTTTCTTATTCTCTCATCTCACTGTTTAAAATTCTTTCTAAATGCCTCAAGGATTAAAACACTCTCTATGTGTGATATTGGAACTTCTGGGGTCCAGTGAACTCCTCTCACATATAAACATCTCCATTAATATGGACTAGAATCACCAAGGTTTCCTCACTGAGATCTTGAACTCCAGCCCCTGAAGTCCATCTAATTCCTTTGATATCTTCATGGTGTATCACCATGCTCATCTATCTTGTCAGGGTGACAGCAAAAAATGCAATGATGGAGGCTGTGACCAATGCTACTTCCTCTGTGAGTGGTAAGGATGTGGGCTGTAAAGTCTATAAGTCCAGGGAAGTATTTTTTATATAATTAATGTAGGGTTGATTTTTTTGTTTGTTTGTTCTGTTTATTTTTTTGTATGAGGAGATGCTTGGAACTTAACATAGGCAATTACCAGCTTGAAGCAGGAAAAATAAAAAGAATAAGCTTTTCTTAGCTTCACTGTGAATGCAAGAAAATTTGACCCACTAACATTGTTGCAGTGTTCCCATTACATATTATTTTGATGTTGTCTCTTTCTTCTATCAGTAGCGTTAATTATGAAACATTATCTGTGGAGTGCCATCAGTGTGCTTAGCGCTGTAATCAAGCAATCAAGCCTGAAATGGGGAAGGATGTTCTCAAGTTGGAAAAATTAGCTGAAAAAACAGAATGAGAATTTGAAGCCACATGTCCTCATGTTTGAAATCTTCAGGCAGATCTTCCACCAGAGACCAACAAGGAATCTTTGCAGGGTGCCTCATTAAGATCCCAAGTCAACAAAGCACTTAAGCACGTGATGGAATTAACTTTAACTGAGTTCTCAAATATTTTTAAGCGCCTATTCAGGGCCTAAATCAGAAAGAACATACTTCATAGTCTATGTCTTTGGAATATTGTCTTTTCTGAAAAGAAAGATGGCAAGAACTTAGACCTCCTCTAAAGTCAATTGTGCTAAACATAACGTACCAAGTCCTACCTTCAATCATATCTACAGATAAAGGTAATTGTGTTAATTTGCTAAGGTGCAAGTACTGTATGAAAATTACCATTTGTTTACCTTCTCCTTCACTTACATGACATCTAAGACTCCTTACTCCTTAACACTTCTTAACACTTACTCTTGATCACGTCTTCTTTTCCTGTATCCCAGCTTTCCCACCTTTTAAATGAAAGAGACTGATGTCAGTGTTCCTTGAAATGTAATCTGAAACAAAGACCAACAGAACTGAATGTTACAGAATAAACAATATGCCTGATTTAAATAAATAAATATAAATATATAAATAAAACAGAAAAGCAATTCAGAATAGATTGATTAGAGAGGAAAAAAATCTCCTTTATTTAAATCTTAGTAATCCAGGTGTCTTTTTTTTTTTTTTTCCTTTTCTGTAGGCAATTTAATCACATCTCAATAACAAAACTGATTATTTAGGCACAGACAGTACTGCTCAGAGTAGTCACTTTTATTAATAAGATCTAGTCTGATCTGATTAGAAAATAAACTTCAAGAATGTCTTCTATTAGATTTTATTCATCTGAGCAGCAATTTAAAGTGTCACTGATACATTTTAAAAACAAAACAGACAAAAAAACACTGTCTCTAACATGTTGACTTTTTATTTTTCCTTCTTCCCTCTTCACCCCCTCCTAGTTAGTCCTGGTTGACATTTGTAGATCACAAGGCTGTCAATGTTGCGTCTTTTGTTTGAAGTAAAAATAAACAGAGAGATGAATATCTTTCTGGAAAGGAATTAGCACTATGCATGTCATATGAAAATAAGATTTAAATGAGAACGGTATATAAGCCAAGTTTCCATTGGAGGTACTGACCCATACATTCCCAAAGGAAACACTGTCTCTCTTTCCTTCCTTCAAAAAAAGTACTTTTTTAAATTCAAGCACTCTCTAAAAACAAGGCTCTGTCGCAGTTGGAGCATCAAAACCACAGTCACATCTCTTCTTGCTAGTGCCATAACAGTAACAGCATTATTTTCATCTCTGAGAATTTGCAGTTTGGAAATACATCTGCAGGCTCATGTCTGTAACCTTTATTTTCCATTGGATCTACTGACTCCAAATGTAGGGGACCTCTGAGCATAGTGAAACTGTTTGTAGGTAGGCATTTCACATACGGACATCAAAGAATAAGGTTGCAACAGATTTCAAAGAATCATTTATTTTAAGAAAGACCTTCAAGATCATTGAGCCCAACCATCAACCTGGCCTACCAAGCCCCAATGCTAAACCATTTCCTTAGAGAAACAATGTAGCTGACAACATGAAATAGACTGAGGGGCTGGGAGAGTGATAGTGTGGAGAACCGGAGGCGTCACAACTCAAGGTTTCAGAAGACAGAAAAATGAAGAATCTGTATCTTTTCACTGAAGAATTTTCTATCCTTGTCTCTCAGGAAAGCATAAGTCACTGAGCCACAACTGCACCCCTTGGCTACCTAACTTTTCTCTCAGATCCAGCAGGTTGCATGGAGAGCACAGAGGAGCAGTGCCAGTTATAAGCTGCTCATCCTGCAGAAGACCAGCAAGGAACACAGCTCACAGCTCCTTCCAGCCACAAAACTCCGTGCTTGAGGCTTTTTAGGATACAGCACTGCCTCTTGACCAGCTGCTTGTAACTGCTTTCATCCTCGATCAGGTACACAATTAATATGTTGTTAGCCACAGACCTGCAATGCCTTCACCCAGAAGTCAACAAACCCAACAGGCCTGATGCTAGTCAGAAATCACTCCATTACATCAACAGTTTCAGATAAGCCTAAATAAAAGGATAATGAGTTGCTCTGTAACATCAACCCCTTTTCCTCTCTGTTTTTCAGCATGTGCTCCCTTTGGCCATCTGTTACTGCTATGAAAATAATTAGCTAATAGGAATACTTCTTCTAATCAGGGCTAGGCAACAGTGATAGCAAGAACAAATGCAACTCCTGGGCTATTGTAGTGCTTCTCCAAATCTTTCTGGAACTACTGTATCTTGGGAAGAGTCATCAAGAAACGTGACTGATGCAGTAACTGAATCAGCAGTATGCTAAAAGCTGTGCATCTAAATAAGTCATTCATGATGATTGCTTTGTGTTTTGGCCTCATCAAAATTCAGGCCTACTACAGCGTGGGGAGAAAAGCTCTAGGAACTGAAACGAGAACAGGGAGAGACAAACATAAATAGAAAATGTGTTTCTGAATAGTGCTGCAGGGACTAGTCTGAGTATAAGCTAGTGGTAAATGATGGTGTTTCACTCAAAGAAGAATATTGTCCAGTGGTTCTAATGTAAAGAAATAAAGTTCCAAAGAATTATCACAGCATAATATTGACTCTAATGAACGGTCTCCAAGACTTAAGCTAAAAGAAATCTCCTCAAGAGAGATGTGTATGTAGCTACGAGAAGATATTATTACCACCTGCATTACGAGACCAATATTCTACTAACTTTTCATCCCAGTAAATTCAGCATTTGATGCAGAAATAAAGTAGCATATTTTGCAACAGGGAATGGAATATAAAATCATTTAAAAATTCTGTGTGTCTGGCACAGAGGATGGCTTGAGTCTAAGAACAGAGAGCATAAATTATGTACATATTAAAGACAGCTGAAATAATGAGCAAAAACTAAGAAACAATGCGTTTTTAACACAGAGAAGACTTTAGGGCAAGAGAAAACATTCAGACCCTCAATAATGAGCCCATTCTTACAATGTTTATATATTAGTATACAAACCCCAAAAGTTTATAGCATTTGGATGAAGAAAACTAGTCCATAAATTTACATTTAAGCCTTCTGGGAGACCATTGTGAGAAACCTAGTCTTTAGTGGCCTGTCAAGAATCACCGAATCATGGGAGTTAAAAGGGATATCTGGAGATCATTTAATCAAAGCTCCTTGCTAAAGCATGTTCCCTACTGTATGTTACACAGGAAGATGATCAGGTGGGTTTTGAATTTCTCCTGAGTAGATTCCTCAGTCTTGCTGTAGTAGGCAACTTGCTGTAGTGCTCTCTAACCCTCAAAGTAAAGAAGTTCATCCTCATGTTAATATGGAACTTTCTATTTTCCAGCTTCTGCTGTTGCCACTTGTTCTATCATTGGAGACCGTTGCAAAGAGCCTAGCCCCATCCAGTTGACAACCATCCTTTAGATATTTATAAACATTGATAAGATCCCTTCTCAGTCTTCTTTTCCACAGGCTGAAAAATCCCAGTTCTCTCAGTCTTTCTTCCTAATAGAGATGCTCCATGCCCCTGACCATCTTTGTGGACCTCCACTGGACTCCTTCCAGCAGTTCCTTCTCTTTCTTGAACAGGGAATTTCTTGTCCAAATGTTGTATGTTGGATCCAGTCTTAAAGCTTGGAGTCTATACAATGTCATGTCAGAGTTCTAACGTATCTATTCCAACACTATTTATTCTTTCTTACTTTCATCATTATTATTATTTTGTATTTATTTATTTATTTACTTATTTTTATTCTGGTTTACTTCAAAAGAGAAAGCTGAGGTAGGAATTATGACAAGACAGTCTCTCCTACAGATCACTGCTGCCAGACAAGTATTCTTGTCCGATGCTAGTTTTCCTCATTTTATTCATTGTATCTGAAACTGAACTCAAGTATAGGTAAATAGTCTATGGTAACGAGCTGAAGAAATGGCAGTTTCAGTAAACTAGAGAAAATTCATGTGAAAGTAAAAGCTGATGTTATTAAGTAGCTTGTTGATGCAGTACTGAAGCTTGCTTGTTTAGACAGTTTATTGTGATCAAATTAAGCATGTCTGAAATTTGAATGGAACTTTAACTTGAATAAAAGTAGACAATCATTGCAGGTTTAATTTTATGCTGACGAAAACTGTGACATTACATTCTGATGAGCTTCTTAGGCAATATCAAGATGTGAAAAAATCTATTCTTCTTTTGCTTGAAGTTAAAGTTATGTGAAGTTAAGTCTTTCAGAAGCTTCATGTTATATAGTACTGCAAGGAAAAGTCATTGCTTACTATGACCTACTCATCCATCTGTTATGTGTTTGCTTGATAGACGTGCGAAGCAGTGAGAGAAAACAAAACAAACAAACAAACAAAAGGAATGACAAAACAAAAGCTCAATTTCATTTAATTTTATTTAATGGGAGAAAAACTCATTTTCACAAAAAGTGCATTCCAACTTTCCTGCAAGTACAGGTAGTAAAACATTCAGATTCCTCTTCAATTCAATTCTGAAGTTATCTCTCTTTTTTTTTTTTTCATCTATTTCTATGATTCTATGTTTCCTTTTTTTATCTATTCTTTTTTCATCTATTTATCAACCTCTTATCTGTGCTGGGAAAGATCATGGAGCAGATCCTCCTGGAAGTTATACTAAGGCATATGGAAGAGAAGGTGGTGATATGGAACAGTCAACATGGCTTCACCAAGGGCAACTCCTGCCTGACCAACCTAGTGGCCTTCTATGATGGTGTAATTGTGTCAATGAGCAAGGGAAGAGCCACTGATGTCATCTATCTGGACTTCAGTAGAGCCTTGACAGGATCCCCCACAACGTCCTTCTCTCCGTATTAGAAAGGTACGGATCTGATGGGTGGACTGTTTGATGGACTAGGCACTGACTGCAAGATTGAACCCAGAGAGTGACAGTCGATAGCTCAACATCTGGATGGAGATCAGTGAAGAGCAGTGTTCCTCAGGGATCTCTACTGGGATCAATGTGCTTTAATAACTTCATCAATGACATCAACAGTGAAATCGAGTGCACCTTCAGCAAGTTTGCAAATGACACTAAATTGCATGGTGCAGTCAAAATGGCTGAGGGATGAGACACCATACATAGAGACCTAGACAGGCTAGAGCAGTGGGCCCAGCAGAACCTCATGAGGTTCATCAAATCCAAGTGTAAATGCTTGCACCTAGGTTACAGCAAACCACAGTATCAATATAAATTCTAATGGGGAACAAAAGGCACTTTTTGGCACAACCCTGTCAAAAAGGACTTGGGATACTAGCAGATGGCAGGCAGGACATGAGCAAGCAATGTGTTCTCACAGCCCAGAAAGCCAACCATATCCCTGGCTGCATCAAAAAAAGTATGGCCAGCAAGTTGAGGGAGATGATCCTGCCCCTCCACTCTGTACTGGAGAGACTTCACCTGGAGTACTGTGTCCAGATGTGTAGTCCTCAATGCAGAAGAGACATGAATCTTCTGGAGTGTATCCAGAGCAGGGTAACCAAAATGATTAAAGAGATAGAACACCTGTCCTATGAGGAAAGGTTGAGAGAACTGTGGCTATGTGGCCTGCCCAGTGAGGTGGTAGAGTCACTGTCCCTGGAGATGTTCAGGAATTGTCTGGATGAGGCACTAAGGGATATGCTTTAGTAGTTTAGTGGGTAGTAATAGTGATAGGAGGACGATTGGTCTAGATGATTTTGGAGGTCCTTTCCAACCGAGTGTTTCTATGATTCTATGATTCTATTCAGCCTGGAGAAGAGAAGGCTCCAAGGTGACCTGGTAGCAGCCCTTCAGTATCTAAAGGGGGTCTATAGGAAAAAAGGGGGCAGACTCTTTAGCAGGGTCTGTTGTGGTAGGACAAGGAGAAATGGTTTCAAACTAAAAGAGGGGAGATTTAGATTGGATGTAAGGAAAAAGTTTTTTACAGTAGTGGTAGTGATGTACTGGAGCATGTTGCCCAGATCAAACAGATTGCCAGTGGAAGTCACGTCTCTGGAGACATTCCAGGTCAGGCTGGACTCTGAGCAACCTGATCTAGCTGTAGATGTCTCTTTTCATTGTCGGAGATTTGGACAAGATGAACTTCAAAGGACTTTTTCAACTCAAATGATTCCATGATTCTTTTGGATTTTTGAGATACTTTTTAAGTACTCCATGGCCATTATTTTTAGCCAGTAAAAAATTAACGTATGTATGCATATACTAATAAATAAATAAATAAATGAAAACTACACATTATGGATTATCATCTTAGTTTTTTCCTGACAGAAAACTCTGTAAATAGCTAATGAGCTTCTGTGTTTATATATTTCTTGGTCTGAATGATGTTGTTGATTCATTCCAGATCTTGTCACCTCTCTTTTTTGTGAGATACATTATGACGAATATAACAATCTCACCCTTCATAATTTTTAATAATACATATATATTTAGCACAGAAAAATTAAAGATTGAGTATGCCCCATTGTATAACAATTTAATTTTAAATCTGAAAATACAAGTCAAGGTAGAGCCCAGAAGTAATATGGATTTTACTGTATAGGCACCTTTTCAACTGACAATGAGAGCTGACATTACTATAATGGAAATGCCCTATGTGTGTTTATGGAACATTAATTCAGCCTATAATATCACAGCTGTCAAAATCTGCTGATGTAGATTCTACATTTTTCTTCTCTTCCTTGTAATTCACTTTGAATGTTTGTATCAGGGCTTTAGAAGGAAATTAGTTAAATGTCCACTTGAAGTTTTTTTTTTTTCTTCACAATTCTTTGTCTTCGTGTCCCTGGGTGGACATCTCAGTCTTTTCAGAAGAACAGACTGAATGAAAATACTTCTTGTTCAATGCAATAGGCCTGCTCTGGATAGCAAGAGGAGCAAGGCTTAGGTAATACTTTGTTAACTGATAAAAGAAGATCCCTGTAAGTGGAGGATGCTCACAGATTTTCTAGTCCCCTAGAGAGAGACATGAATAATGCAAGGTTCAGGAGCTTGGCATATTACCACAGGACAGCTGTTCTAGCCCTGCAGAACAACATGAAAAAAACAAAAAAGCATATCAGGTGGGAAAGTGTTATCATACAAACAACACTTGCCTTGCTGTTATAGCAGTGTGCACAAGATGCTATGCTGGGACAGATGGATAGAGAGAAATCAGGAGGGAAAAGCAAACAGAAGATCGTAAATTGGAATTGTGGTAAACTTAGACAACAAGTGAAGTTATGGGTCATTCAGCATATCGAACATCCTCCTGTAGAATTCTGCTGAGGGACTATTTATCCTCTAGGCTAACATTGTGAAGAAGACTACTCAAGGACAGAATTGACAGGAAGAGACAGGTCACTTAAGTAACGTATCCTCTCAAGAGGGACAGAATTGTGTCATGCCTGAGAAGTACAAGCAGGAAGTTGAATGCATTGCTATACATATAAGCAAAGTCTGCTTTTGGGGTGAGAGAGATTGATTGGAAAAAAGGAACGATACACAGACTGTGGTACTCACAATAATCTGCCTGCCTTGCCAATCAATAAGTTTTAGCAAGTTCTAATTATACGAGTGCCTGTTTTAATATATGGACATAGGACTTTGTACAGGTAAATGACAAATCCCTAAGTGTTCTTTGCTGGGGAGAGAGGTTCTACAGCTAGATGAATATAGAGATATGTCTTGCTTTTTGAATCCTATTTTTTTTAGTATCTTTTATTCTTTCCTTATAGTAGATTATCACTGTAGCCCATCTTTCTCTTTGACCGGTTTTATGTAAGTCTTCCTGAGTCCTTACATGCCATCTCTGTTGTTATATATAATTTACTATCTTCTTGTAAATTTGTCCTTCTGTCCACATTACTGGATTGTTTTGAGAGTTGACAGCAAAGAATCATAGAATCATAATGGTTGGGAAAGAGCTCTAAGATCATCTAGTGCAACCATAAACCCATCACCACCATGTCTAATAAACCATGTCCCTTCGTGCCACATTTAGATGTTTCTTGAACACCTTTAGGGACAGTGGATCCACCACTTCACTGGGCACCCTGTTCCAGTGCATTACCACTCTTTCAGAGAATAAATTTTTCCTAATATCCAATCTGAACTTCCTCTGGTGCGACTTTACAACATTGCCCTTCAATTTGTAGCTACCTGGGAGAAAAGGTTGACCCCTCACCTTACCACAGCCACCTTTCAGGTAGTTGTGGAGAGACATAACTTTTCCCCTAAGCATCCTCTTTTCCAGACTAAACAATCTCAGTTCCCTCAGCCCGTCCTCACAAGACTTGAGCTTCACACTCTTCAACAGCTTTTTTTGCCATCCTTTGGAAATACTCCAGTGCCTCAGTTCTTTTCCTGTACTGAGGAGCCCAAAATTGAACAAAATATACAAGATGCAGCCTTGCCAGTGCTGAATACAGAAGGATGATCACCTCTCTAGTCCTACTGATTACACTATTTCTTATACAAGACAGGATGCAAATGACATTCTTAGCCACCTGGGCACACTGCTGGCTCATGCTCAGCTGGCTGTCAGCAAGCACCCCCAGATCCTTTTCTGCTGGACAGCTTCCCTAGCTGAGTTTGTGATCTCAAGGAATGTGGGCCTGGCAAAGACCAGAGTTAGGGCCCTGAACTTCATGAGAGTGAACTTCAGAGTGTTTAAGGAATTAATGGGTGAGATTGCTTGGGAAACTTTCCTTAGGGATAGAGAAATGCAAGAGAGGTGACTGCTCTTTAAGGACTTCTTTCTGAGAACACAAGAGTTCTCCATCTTCAAGTATAAGAAATCAAGCCGAAGAAGCAGGAAGCCAGCATGGCTGAGCAAAGACTTGCTGATCAAAAAGAGGGATAAGGAGAAAAAGTATATGCAGCAGAAGAAGGTACACATGGCTTGGGAAGAATATAGAGATGCTGCCCAGATGTGCAGAGATGAGATCAGGAAATAGAAGGCGTAGATGAAACAGAAGTTGATGAGGGATGTGAAAAATAACAAGCAGAGTTTCTTCAAATATGTTATTTGGATGAGAAAGTCCAAGGAAAGTGTACCTCCTCTGACAAATGAGAAAGAACTGGCTTCAACAAACATGCACAAGGGTATAGTACTCATCAAGTTTTTTGCCTCAATCTTCAACAGCAGCCAGGCTTCTGATGCCTCTTATGTCCCTGAATGTCTAGGAAGGGGTCAGGGGAGAAAATCCCTCCCACTGTAAGAGCAGAACAAGTCCAAGTCTGCCTCATAAGGCTGAATGTGTACAATCTAAGTGGCCGAATGATATGCCTCCCAGGGTGCTGAAGGAACTGACTGTTGCAGTTGCCAAGCCACTCTCCATCATATTTGAGAATTTGCGTCTGTCAGGTAAAATCCCTGGTGACTGCAAAAAGGGAAACATCACGCTCATTTTTAAGAATGGAAAAAAGGAGGACCCAGGAAATCACAGGCTGTTGAGCCTCACCTCTGTGTCTGGGAAGATCATGGAACAGATCCTTCTGGAAGAAATGTTAAGGCACCTACAACATGAGGAGGTGATCTGAGATAATCAGTATGGCTTCATGAAGGACAGATAATGGCTAATCAAACTCACAGCCTTCTATGCTGTAGTGATGGCATCAGTGGACCAACGAAGGGCAACATATGTTGTCTACCTGGACTTGTGCAAGACCTTTAACGTGATCCAGCACCACATCCTTGTCTCTAATTTGGAAATATATAGATCAGAAGGCAGGACAGTTTGGCGGATAAAGAATTGGCTGGATGGCTGCAGTCAGAGGGTTGTGATCACTGGCTCTATGTCCAGGTAGAAGTTGGTGAGAAGTGGTGTCCCCCACAGGTCCATGTTGGGACAGGTGCTTTTAAACATCTTATCAATGACATTGATGATTGGATTGTCTGTAGTCTCAACAAGTTTGCTGATGACACCAAGCTGAGTGGTGCAGTTAATATAATAGAGGGAAAGGATGCCATCCAGAAGAACCTGGACAAACTTGAAAGTGGGCCCATGAGAACCAAATGTTGTTCAACAAGACCAAGACCAAAGTGTTGCTCTTGGGTTGGAGCAATCCCAGATATAAAAACAGACTAGGAGAAGAAATCTTTGGAAGCAGCCCAGTGGAGGAAGACTAGGAGGTCTTGGTGGATGAAAATCTGGACATGAGCCAGCAGTGCGTGCATGTGGCCCAGAAGGCCAACAGTATCCTGGGCTGCATCAAAAGAGAGGTGGAAAGTAAGAAGAGACAGGTGATTGTCCCTCTCTACACTGTCCCTATAAGGCTCCATCTGGTGTGCTGTGTCCAGGTCTGGCACACCTACAAGAGCTAAATTCTGTGCTTTTGCAAACGAGTGGAAAAATCCAGGGATAAATGATTGTAGTTCGTTACATACCTGCACAGGTGTACATATTGAAATGTTCCTCTCTACATGTTTAAGATGTTCTCTTGAGATAAAGCTGAACATTGGGAAGAAATGTTCCTTTTTGTGTTTAAGATTTTCCTTTCAGATTAGACTAAGACAACACAATGGAGAATACCAAAAAGAACCAGCAGGTTCGCGGTGAATTATGATTTGTAGGTAGAAATCAGCGTCGGTATAGGCTATGTGCTTGGAATACCCACCCAATGGGGAAACGGGAGAGGGACCAAGCGACAGGAAAAAAAGGTATAAAATATGATGTATTCTTTCCATACACATGCTTCTGTTTACAGGATGCCCACCATTGTAATTGTGAATTAAAATTTCTTCACCAGAGATCCTGTCTCCAAAAAATTATTCGAGGTATTTCTCACATGCCCAACACAGGAAAGATGTGGAGCTGTTGGAGTGGGTCCAGAGGATGGCCATGAAGATGACTGGAGGGATGGAGAACCTCTCCTATTGGATGAGGGAGCAGGATTTTCAGCCTGGAGAAGAGAAGGCTCTGAGGATACCTCGTTGCAGCCTTCCAGTACTCAAAGGGAGCTTCTAAGTAGGAGGGGGATCAACTTTTTACACATTCTCATAGTGATAGGACAAGGGGAAATGGCTTTAATTTAAAAGAAGAAAAATTTAACTCAGTTGTTCTGAAGAAAATTTTTACTCAGAGGGCGGCGAGGCACTGGAACATGTTGCCTGGAGAAGTTGTGGATTCCCCAACCCTGGAGATGTTTAAGTCCACGTTGTGTGGGGCCCTGGGATTCCTGATCTAGTGTGCGGCAAACCTGTCCATGGCTTGAGGTTGGACCTAGATGATATTTAAGGTCTCTTCCAATCTAAGCCGTTCTATGATTCTTTGATTCTGTCTCTGTCTTATCTTCAATGTTACTTTAAAAGACTTAATGAGAACATGAAAGTGTAAAACAAAACAATCATGTATGAGTGCTTTTCTCTTTGATAGTTCACAGAATCACAGAATTGTAGGGGTTGGAAGGGACCTCGAGAGATTATCGAGTCCAACCCCCCTGCCAAAGCAGGTTCCCTACAGCAGGTCTCACATGTAGGTGTCCAGGCAGGTCTTGAATATCTCCAGAGAAGGAGACTCCACAACCTCCCTGGGCAGCCTATTCCAGTGCTCCATCATCTGCATCGTGAAGAAGTTCCTTCACAGGTTGTTGCAGAAGTTCCTATGTTTCAGTTTATGACCATTTCCCCTTGTCCTGTCACCACACACCACTGAAAAGAGTCTGGCCTCTTCCCTTTGCCTCCTGTGCTTTAGACATTTATGCATTATACATTTATGCATTTATACATTATCTTTTACTTGAAAGGGCAAATTAGATGTTAGGAGGAAATTCTTTACGCATAGGGTGGTGAGACACTGGAACTGGTTGCTCCAAGAATTTGTAGATGCCCCATCCCTGGAGGTGCTCAAGGTTAGGTTGAATGGGGCCCTGAACAACCTGATCTAGTGGGTGGCAACCCTGCCCACGGCATGGGTGTTGGATCGAGGCGATCTTTAAGGTCCCTTCCAACCTAAGACATTTTTTAAGTCTATGGTGCATTGTTATCTGCACTGGAGCTGCAGTAGTTCAGATAAATCTACTATATAATCTAAACTTCAGATGCAGTTTAAATATACTGGTGTAATATCCTTCAACAATATTCTTCTCATTATGCTGTGCTCACATATGACATTGATGATTTTGTCACGAGCATAAACACAGTTTTATTCATCCAGTTACTTAACTCTTCTCTTAGAGCTTTAGAAATTTAAGGTAAATATTATGAAGTCCAAGGCTACTAGATATAAAAATCTGACGGGTAATATGCAAAAACATTCTATTATGTATTGAGTTCAGAGAGCAGAAAAGCATGCTTCTAAAATCTTTGTCATGTATGTCCAAGAATGTCCATCTTTCTCCTTAAAATTTCTGGATATTAAGAACAGAGATGAAATATCTACTTTTTCATTTTTTTTCCTCTTACTGGCAGTGCAAGATTCTTCTCACTATGATGTTTTACATTGTGCTTTAAATATGCAAACTGAGGGCGTTGAGATTATCCAATAAAGTTAATGTCAATTTTACTTTTCTTGTAGTGCACTAGAAAGGAAAATTCACCTTAACAAGAATCAACATCAAATGCTGGAGGACTTGCACTAAACTACATTACAGAATCATAGAACTGTAGGGGTTGGAAGGGACCTCAAGAGATCGAGTCCAACCCCCCTGCCAAAGCAGGTTCCCTACAGCAGGTTGCACAGGTAGGCGTCCAGGCGGATCTTGAATATCTCCAGGGAAGGAGACTCCACAACCTCCCTGGGCAGCCTGTTCCAGTGCTCCGTCACCCTCACCATGAAGAAGTTTTTCCGCATGTTGGTGCAGAACTTCCTGTGCTCCAG